>LR750641.1:112070-167697 GCA_902729485.2 Mus minutoides
CCATCAGTGGGAAGAGAGGCCCCTTGGTTATGCAGACTTTATTTGCCCCAATACAGGGGAACACCGGGGCCAGGGGGTGGGAGCGGGTGGGTAGGGTAGCAGGGCCGGGAGGGGGGAGGATATAGGGAACTTTCTGGATAACACTTGAAATGTAAATGAAGAAAATATCTAATAAAAGTTGAAGAAAAAAAAAAAAAAAAAAAAAAAAAAAAAAAAAAAAAAAAAAAAAAAAAAAAAAAAAAAAAAAAAAAGAAACCATCTAAAGGAAAATGTTCCTCTATTCTTCCTAACAAAAGGTTCAATTGAACTGTGAGAACATTAAGTTCTTTTTACAATGACCATTTAGGATATTTATCCCAACTGCTGCATTCACAGCCTGCCATATGGTAATAAAAAGCTATTCAGTGAACATATAATAAAACACTTGTGATGTACATCGTAACACCAGTCTCATCCTGGAACCAAATTGTACATTGTTTGAGGACTTCAAAAACTCTTCTCTCTGACAGTTTTTGTTTCATTATCTCTTTTTATGCTTGGATTTTGAGCTAGTGGTTCTAGTGGGGTCTACAAAAGGATACTTTTCCAAATTAAATTGAAATATCAGGCATGTTACTTGAAAGCCTATGAAATGCATTATGAGGAGGGAAAATCTATAAATATCCTCCAACAAAATAGCAATCAAATTTATAGAAAAAATAATATTTATCTGAATAAACAAGTGTACAGTTCTTATTCTTGTGTAATCATTAGGCTTGCTTTTTGAGACCCTAAGAATTGAGTTCTAGATTAGAATAATTATATTTAGTGAATCTTGGATAGATTTTAACACCTGCTTTTATGACACATTTATGATTTTGATATGGTGCTTTCTCTAAAATCTATTTGTCTCCAGGTTAGTTGGTGTAAAATTGTGACTTCTCTTCATTTTACCTAGATGTTTTGAATTTGTTTATAAATAATATTTATAATAATCTCTGTATAATAAATTAGTAGGTGAGATGACTATTTCTTATGAGAGTTTTATCAGGTTAAAAGGGGATAATATCAGATATTTGATTAACTCTGGCTGTGTAATATATATATATATATATATATATATATATATATATATATATTAGACTCTTAATAAAGAATCAACCTGTCTCTTGCTCTAATAGAAAGACCTGCTAGGTTAAAGCTTGATGAAGAATATTAGTAAAATATAACAAAGGGGGGAATGAACTATGCAGAACATAGCTGCTCATTCACACATACTAACCTTTAAACGCAACATTGTCAGATCACAAAGAAAATTAACATAAAATATAAGACGGAGATTTCTGCCCATCTAACTTTATAATAGAGAGTACATGGTGAAATTTGTGGGTGGGTTGGTTGGGGGGAAATATTAAAAATGAATGGCAAGTTCCTGTGCTACACTGGCAGGCAATGGTTGACCTGTTATTATCTTGTGGAGACTCTGACTCAAAACTCCAAAATCTCTCTACCCAGCTTACTAGGTTCCCAGTTGCAGGTTGCTACCAGGCTAGCCCCATGCTTCAAAGCCCCAATGGCCTTTGTGGTACACATCAGGCAAACTCATGCTTTGCAGCAGGACCTTTCTCTCTGGAACCCAGTCCAATCACCATGAGAAGAAAAACACCACAAAAACTTAGCTCAGAAACAATGGTAACTCAATCTCTGGGAGCAACAAATAAAATCCAATCTTATAAGTGTTATTAACTCTGATTCCTTAGGAGGTGAATCGTCGTGGATCAGACATGACACCAGGAAACTCTAGCAGCTACATCTTGTCCTTATGCTTTCCCCATTCCAACAGGTCTCCAACCCTCTCCTTTTCTTTCTCTGTCCAAAAGTCCTGCCTACTCGCCCAGTGACTGGCTCTTTTATTCATTAGGGGATTGGTTGACAAGAAGTCACTTTAGTATGTGATTCACTCCTTGTCTGCAACCCCTCCCAGGAGAGCAGAATAAGCATTAAAATACAAACAGCACCAGGCCCATCCACAACATGTGCCCATTATTGTTACAACAGTATTTAAAAGGGGAGAATGGAGGGGAAAAAAAGAGGGCCCTGGTATTCAATGTGAATGGACTTATGGATCCATGTTTATTGCTTTTGAAGCAGTATGAATAGGGTCACAAGCCAAAGATTGTGGGCAAGTTCTAAAAAATTCAGAAAAATTAAAGGAACTTATTCTTGCTTAAAGCCTCTAAAAGGTATTATAACCTGACAGACTTTCATTGTAGCCAACTGGGATGCATAAAATATGGTCAAATTGCAAAACCGTAAATTATTTGTATTGTAATTTTATGACATCAATGTTTATCAAGTCTGCATTGGAAAACTAAGAGACCAAAAGGATTTCTAAATGCTATGGAGCAGTCACAGAAATGAAGTTTTTCTGTGGCGTGCCTTTGTAAAGAAGAGAGGTTAAGTTGAGACTATGTGTCATTCAGATACTAAAAGCATTTTCTTTCTCCAAACACTTTCCAAGAGTATATAGTCGCATAGACTTTTCTCCTTTTCCTTTTTTTTTTTTTTTTAACTTTTACCTTTTCATTCCCTTTCCTCCCCTCTCCTCTCTCTCCTTTCCAGGTATGTCTCCTCACCACCACCTATTCCTTTCTGTATCTTTCCTGTCCCTATTCTTTCTTGTCCCTCTTCCTCCTTAAATCCCTAATTCCTCATCCTTTTCTTCTTCTTCTTCCCTCTTTCTTTAAATCTTTGTTAATCAGGGGCACTTGAACAAATTGATATTTTATAAACTAATTTAAAGAATATCTTAGGTATAGAATGTAATTATGTAGGTATAACCTAGGTATAATTATGTGATAATTGTAAAAAAAATCTCTCTATTTTAAGATATTCACATTATTATTAATTTGAATTTAGCTGAAAAAAAATCATTCTTAACCCTGCCCCTTCGTTTCTTTCTGAAATTATTATCACTATATAGTCCTGATTGGCCTGGAATGGTGGTCACCCACCTTCAACATCACAATCTCATAAAGTAAGTGTTAATAAGATTGAAAAAGGATAAGATTATCCAACAACAAATGACAAAGCCTGAAAATATAACCATGAGTAACATTATATAGACTGAGAAGGTTATATTTAGTAACGTATCTATGTATGTACAGGTAACATCAATAAATGAAAAAGCTATGAATTTTAATGTGAGCAAAAAGAGGCATATAAAAAGGCTGTGAGGTAGGAATGGGAAAGAGAAAATAATGTAATTATATTATTATAATCTCAAAACAAGCCAAAGGAAGAAATACAAAAATATAACTAAAAATAGCCTATTGTATTTACAGGTAGAATTTTATCTGCAAAGAAAGTAACAATTATGTATTTTCATGCATGAAATTGAAATTATCAATCCATTTTCTAGGTATTTTGAAACTGCACTCTTGAATCCGATATCAGCAATCAGTTTACAAAATATTGTAAATTGAAATTTTCATTAAAAATAGAGTCTTAACTTCTAAAATTTTCTATGAGCCTCAGGTTTGGGGGTGTTTTGTCTTTTAAAGTAGAAAGTAGTTAATTGATGTAAACATTGTTAAGTGTTAAGAAGAGACTTGGTCCTGGTAGCTAAATGACACATTTATATGAACCTCACCACCATGAGGGCTCAGCAAACATAGTGTAAGAATTGTCAAAAGAATATCAAAGTCAGAGGATGAGGAGAAGTATTGTGAAATTGTCTCTTTGGGAAATAATATGGCTAATGTTATTACAAAGTAAGCATCTTTGGTTACTGTAGGCTCATAATTTTTAAAACCTACTTTAATTATTATACTCAAATGTTTTAGCTTCCCTTCTAGCACACCACCCATAAGAGGTAGTGGAAAGGACAGGTTAATAGAGCAAAGGAGGATTTAGACCTGTTTAGAAATAGATCTTTGGGGCATTGTCAGGGTATCAGCAGTTCAGTTCACATGGATCAGCAAAGGTAGCTCTATCCACTTGCAAACACCATTCATGAATCATCAATGGTCCAGAAGAAACCTAGAGGCTTTGCTAATTGGCCTGAGTCTGTGGAAGCAGCAGGAAGCTGCCAGAACACCAACAGAAGTTGGTTGGTGCATATCTCTCTAGCAAGTCCTGGCAAATTTGATCAGCACAGTGTGGCAAGGCAAACCAATAACCCTGCATTTTCCACTGTCTGCTGGGTTATATTTATGCTCTTTCCAAACATCACATGTTCTGTTAAGCTGCTGTTCTAGTGAAACATCACATGCCCTCTTTCAGACAGCCTCTAGAAAATAATGCCACATGTCTGTTCTCAGCAAAACATCCTCCCATTGAGAGACCAAACCTACTCTCTCTTGGAACCAGTCTCATATCTTAAAAGGTAAAAAAAAAAAAAAAAAAAAAAAAAAAAAAAAAAAAAAAAAAAAAAAAATAGCACCTCAGAACTTGACCTGCAGCTGAATCCAAATTGCACCAAAATGCCAAGAAGGATCCCATGGCCTGTCCCAAAGATACTCCCTAGCTACTTCCTAGCAACAGTCAATCAAAGATTAGTCTGATTGTTTCAGATTTACTTTCAGACCATTTGTTATTGTTGCTTCAGAACACCCACCTGTTAGCTTACAATAGTCATTCTATAAGATGTTTGGCAAGATGGAAACCCCTCCCTTGCTCCCATTTTTCTATAAAACCCTGTCCCAAGGAGGGTTCAGTGCTGCTTCACCAAAATGTCCCATGGCTCAGTGGTGAGTAGGTGGTGGTGGGTAAAAACCACCAGGTTGTAATAAAGTGACCCTAGTGTGATTACATCAGACTCAGGTTCTTGGTGTTCCTTTTTTGGTTCATAAACATCTGCTCCAGCAAATCATCTCATTAGACAGTTTCCAGAAAAAATATCACTTAACACAACTGAGTGTCTAAAGAAGCCAGAAATTTTCTCTTCAGGTTAACTAGGTAAGACCAATATGAAGTTAGCCAAATTCTAGCACAGATTAGGTAAATAATCTCCAGGTCCTCTCACTTACTATGGGTTATTGACAATGCATAAATGCTGATTGAGAAAGAATCTGTGTATGTGTATGTATACATATATATGTATGTATAATTGAGAATTGACCAATGGTAGGCTTCCTATGCTCCAGTACATGACCTCCACACATCAGCACATGCACATATGTGCACTACTAACTGGACATAGTGAGTTATCAAAGCACAAAAGAAGACATGAAACTTAGTGTCGGCATGTTGGACAAAGTACAGAGAGGGTTTAGAGGGAAAATTGGTCGAAATATGATCATATTTTATTGTATATATATTTATGAAATTCTCAAAAATTACAAAACACTTTAAAATTAATTTTGAGCACCTACTAGAAATAATTTTGATACATATGTATTTCGATTAATATATTCCTACATCTCTATCTACTATATCTCTATATCTATCTCTGTGTATCTGTCTCTATATCTCTCTATCTCTATCTCTATATCTCTACATCTCTACATCTCTATATCTTTATATCATATATCTATATCTACATCTATTTTGTGACTGTTTGGCTTAACTCTGATAATTTGGCCCTGAGGATCACAGTTAGCACAACAATATTATGTCATAATGTGCAAAAGAAGTTGACTACATTGAAAATCTTACTTTTATATTTATTTCTGCTGTTGAATTATAATTTCAAAATGTTCAAGAATGATTCAGTTAAAGGAGAAAGACTATCAGGACACGTAAGTGTCAGGGCAATGATAACTAATAACAAATATTGTCTTACTCCAAATCGCACCTTTGATCAGGATTATTAGATGCCTACATCTTAGGGTGTACTCATCAATGATAGTACAAAGAGGTATATACAATTCTTAACTATATCTTGGCTGCTGTGGGCAATGATTACAAACATGAAATGCATTCATGTGTTTTAAGATGCTGACCCTTTTAAAAATTTACTAAAATGTAGAATTACTTTATCACTTGGTAATCCCAGATTAAATGTTTTTAAGTAATGTAGATTCCTACATAAAATGTACAATCATTCCCTTTACTTCCAAACATAATAATAATCACTGCCATTAGTCAACATAGACAACAACTAGAAAACATTAATTGAGATTAAATGCTAGACACAGAAACATAAAGAGTTCATGATTTCACTTGTAGACTGATTACCATTAAAGAGATTGTTGGTTTATGTTGATTAAAGGTTGTAACATTTAATAGTAAAATGAATAATGAATGGTGTGTCATTTTATATGATAATGTTAACAATATGTTGTAGGTTAATAACATTGAATATTTATAATAGCTTAGATACTACATCTGAAGTGCTTTTGTGCCCATACATGTTAATATTCACTTGTTCATGCACACACTCAATCAACCAAAGAGAAGTAGTTGAGGTCATGGATATGTTAGTTAACTTACCCTTGGCAATCATTCAAAATACAGGAAATGAAGCTTTTGAGGATTTTTTTATTTTTGTATAGCTTAAATATATACATATTAACCATATATATATACACACACCACTGGGTAATTTTATTGTTGATAATACAAAACAAAAACAATTCTGTAATAATTAGAAAAAGAGAGCCAGAAGCCATTTCTGTGATTACTCCTGGCCACCCCTAGCATATTCTGAATATGTCTTCTTATATCACCAATATTTCTCCAAGGAATGATGTGGTTTTGGTCATCTTTATCAGACTATTTTTTAAAAGAAATTCCTTGAACCAATATACTTGTATCTCTCTTTAACTGTGATAGGCATTTTAACTCCGTTGATGATGCAGGCATATAGGCCAGATTATACCAGACTGAAAGTAGATAAAGGTAGGTTTATTAGGAGGCAGGTGTAGGGTGGCTTCACCTATCTCACAGGTGAAAGTCAGTGAAGTCACACATCCTGGCTAAAGCAAAGGGGTTTTATAGAGTTTAGTCAAGGAATGATGACATGCCAGGTAGGAGCTGGGATGCTATCCATACATGGACAGAAACTGTGTCCCTGGATGGGCACTCTTGGGTAAGTTGTCTGAAACTCAGAGTCCAGGATTGACAATTTGTTGTGTGTGCGCAAGGCTTGGAGGAGGGAGGACAGATGAGGTTTCCCAGTTTGTACAGCAGATGAGCAGGGGTTCCAGCCTTACAAACAGTATTTTTTTTTCCTAATTTCTTAGACTCATCACCTGCTCTTCATTAAAATAAATCCATACATAGTCACCATCTCTAGAGGCTCTATCATGCCATCCCTTCAGCTCTTCCTTCAAGTCCCTGCTCCTCCTACAATGAAATATAACATTTGCATCACAGTGACCAATTATCTGACAAAAACAAGACATGAAGTAGAGAGCTATAATGATCCATGATTTCACAAGATTCGGTCCACAGTCCCTTAACATTGTTTGGGTCTGAAGAGAAGCAGAACGTAAGTAGGACCACGTGGTGTAAGTTTTCAAAGAAGCTAAGAAAGTAGGCTGTTTAAGGACATCCTTTATCGACCAACTTCCTAGAATCAGGCAGGAAGTTTTTGATATATGTGGGATAAAAACAGACACCAGATCACTAATCAGGTCGCTCACAATCTCTGGAACTATTCAGTAAGGTAAATTTTTCCTACATTTGCAGCAAATATTCTTCTTTCTTAGCTATTCTTATCACTCATTTATATTTATCTTATTTTATCTACCTTTATTAAATGTCAGTTAATTTCCAGGCATTTAATTTGAAATTGATGCTTTACTAAATTCTGTTCATGAACAGAAATATTGTCTTCTTACTTTGAAAGTTTATGTTAAGATGATTTATTTTTAGTCAAATAAGCAAAAGAGATAAAATTGGCTAAGTATTTCCTTGGCTAAAATAAACATTTATTTTTGATTTTTTTTCTATTTTGTGGACATGTCTAGAGGCATTGAGAAATTTCTATAAATTAAAATGGACTCTGTGGGATGTGGAGAAGAGAGTGTACTGCAGACATCTGTGTATCATACCAGGAGTTGTAGGGATTGTGAATGTCTTCTAATGAAGGTTTACCAGATTCTAAAATGTTAACAAGTTCATATTGCTAGCTGAGAATTGACTTTGAATATTTTGTGACTGTCATGTTAAAATTTGTGTAATAAATGAATTTGTCATTTCAAAATACCATACATATTAATGAAAGGGACTGGAGCACAATAAGCAAGGTGCTATTTTTAAACAGGATTGAAATATTGATTTTGTTCAATGTTGAAATATTACAGAGAAAAATAAATAAAAATAAACTGTGAGACATTTTTAGACAATTCCTACACATTTCTTGTCAAATATCTAGAATTTCTTATTATATCTAGATTCAAGACTTGTAAGTCCCCATCTTAATTTACTTATTCACTATTAAACTGAAAGCTTATTTAGCTTGAAATATTTGCCATAAATTATGTTCAGTTTAATACTTATTTTGAGTATCTTATTTAAAATAATTTAAAATGCTCATTTTAAATATCAAAATATGCTACTTAGACTTGCTTCATTACTCATGCTTTTGATCTCAGAACTATGGAGGGCAAACTGGTAAGCTTAAGACTGTCCTGGTCTACCAAAGGAATCATAGACCTGAAAGAACTGCAGAGTGAGACTTAAATATGTAAATAAATATGTTAAATAAATAAGTGAAACAAATGTCAATAGGCAACCCCCCCACACATATATACATATGTGTATATATTTCACATATAAGGAAGCAAGATATTCTAGCATATATAGTCTTATGTCTTAATAAATTTAAGAATACTTTGGTTTTGTCAGAAGCCAAATTTTCCTTAGTATCAATAAATTTTCTGATTGTCTACTGCTAGTTTATGTAATACATCAAATAAGCATCAGAGACAAAATTTATGCATGTATTCTACAATAAAACAAGTTCTAAAATTTGAAGATTATTATAGAAAGTTATAATCTCCTTTTCCCACTACAAATACTGTGAAGCCATCATATACTAACTGAATAAATGAATAGTTTAGGTAACTTTATTTGTTAAAACTCATTTTTAGTATGGTATCTAGAATGTTATTAAAACCTTTAATAATTGCTGACTTTTAACAGCATTTAATGAGTAAAACAAGGTAAGTTCTAGCTCATTTTTCTACCTTCAAATGACCACTTAAGAGCATATGGAAAACTAAATCAAATTTAGAGAAAGAAATTTATTATGCATGAATAAAGTAAAATTACTTTACCTCAAAGCAGTGTTTATCAATAATTAAATTAGTTGTAAATGAGTACTTTGCAATCATTAGCTTCAAGGACTTGCTTCAACTGCTGTTAAACAATGAACTCTAAAATATTTTGATTTTAATTATAGGTTAAGATTTAAAATTCATATTAATCTCAATCTTCAAAAATACATTGATATATGTTCACATTTCAGAGTACAGTAGAATTATTTGTGCTAATAAGCTTATGTTTGTGTGGACTTAATTACGTTCAGAATGTGAGCACGTGACAGCAGGTAACAGTTGATTAAATAACAACAAATGAGTGATATGCATGCAAATAACAACTGACACTTCTTGTATCTAAGAAGAAATTATAGAAAAAGTCAGGGAAGTAAATCAAATTAAAGAACTCCACAATGAAAAAAAAATAATAAAGGTTAGTCTGTATTCCACCTATGAGGTAAAAATAGTCAAGAAGAATATGTTTGACTTTGGCTCCTGGTTTTATAGTTTTAATTCATGCTCTCCAAACCTTGATGCTGTAGGTGTCCGATTTATTGAACAGTATGGTGTGAAATGTGTACTCGGGGAATGCTGCTCACCTAGTGGGGAACTCACAAATTCTACCCGAGAACTCCCACAGCTGATGAACACTATCAGCAAATTGGTTTGATATAAAATTACCCCCTAAAAAATTAGTAGCCCTCCTTTATACAAATGATAAATGGGCTAAGAATAAAATTAGACAAATAGTCACAAGTAATATAAAATATCATGGTTTAATACTAATCAAGCAACTGAAAACACATATGGCAAGAACTTCCTAATGTGATTTACATGTTAATCACCTGATTAGTAACATTCCTAATGCTGCACATTGTCTCAGTCCTTCATTTTGTTCTGACCCCAACCACAAAATTATTTTGATGCTACTTTATAATTGAGATTTTGTTACTGTTATGAATCATAATGTTAATCTCTGTGTTTTCTAATGGTGCTAGGCAACCCCTATGAAAGAACTGCTAAAGGACTCACCACCCTTAAGTTGAGAACCACTATATTAATTCCTTATTAAACATTATTTGTAAATGTTCTTTCCCTATTTTATAGGCCACCTATTCATTTATTAATTTTGTTGTTGTTTAGTAGAAGTGTTTTTACTTTGTTGTTTATTTTTCTTCTATTTGAGTTTTGTTTGAATTTTTCTTATAACCTATCAGATATAAGCTTTGCCATAAGCAATGGTAAGGACCTTTTCAAATTCTATTTTCTTCTGAATATTTTTTATGGTTTCCAGGTTCATGTTTAAGTTTTTTATTTATTTGCGATCATGTCTGGGTGTACTATGATGTACATAATTTAGTTTCATTCATTTGCAGATAGATTTCCAGGCAAGGGCATCCTAGTCCAATGAATTCAAACACTATCATTTCCTCATATTTAAAGTTCATTTTAAATATTCTCATGTTATATGTTTAGGTGATACTCCTTTCACTTTCCTGACTCTGACTGCTCTCAGATTCCTTTCACCACTGTCAGCCCATTTCAGAGCTTTTCTGTCTCTTAAATTAAAAACTAAAACCAAAAGCAAATAATAAAAGTACACACACACACTTATGACAGAGAGAGAGAGAGAGAGAGAGAGAGAGAGAGAGAGAGAGAGAGAGAAAGAGAGAGAGAAAGAGAGAGAGAGAAGCACAAGAGGGACAAAGAGAGAACTGAATAATACAAAACAAATTATGAACTCCATTAAGTGTTGGCCAATTATTCCTGAGCAGGTAACCTGCCCTGTGGTGAGGTTGATATACCCAACATAACTCCATTGAACAAAATTGATTTTGTTTCCCTGTCTCAGCAAATAGCTTTTGGTTAGAGATAGCAATTTATGCCTACTTCTACTTCTTCATACTAAGATATTTTCTGATTTGAACTTGTGCAGGTCTTGCGTGAGATATCACATTCTTTGTGATTTCTTATGTGCACCAGTCCTGTTGTATCCAGAACATGCTATTTCCTTGGAGTTATTTTTTACCTCCTCCACATTTTTTAGTGTATCCTCTCATAGATCTTAGAGCCTTGAGGGAGGTCTATGTTAAAGACACGCATTTATGTGAGTCTTTCAAATGTCTCACTCTCAATATTGTCCAGTGTGTGCCAGTTTGTTAATTACCATCTTTTGCAAGGCACCCCTCTGATGATGGTTCAGTGATACACTGACTTATGAGAATAGAAATATGTTATTAGGAGCTCTTATAATGCTATCTATATTTAGCAGAATAATTGTAGTAAATTTCCCTATGCCTTATCTAATCTCAGGTTCTTGGCCTAATTAACAGTGTCAGATACTGGTTCTACATCAAGGTATCAGTCTTAAATCTAACTGAAGTTGACTCCCAGAGCATTTATGCTACTATGCAACCAGTGGGCATATCTTTCGGGAAGGTACTTAGTGTAACTCACACATTTCTTAGCTGGATAAGGTAGATGATTACTTCTCTCTTCTAGTAGTGTCCTGTAAATGGCCACGCTACCTCCTCGCCAGCAAGAAAGGACGTGGACACCAGAATGTGTGTAAACAACCACTCCATCTGGGAGCGGCTTCTGAGATATAATGTGTGGGGAATACAATAGCTTGAGTTAAGGCAAATTGTAAAATGGGATGTTTAGGATAGTGATTGTCTATTTGACCATTAAAGGAGGTGACCAACACCGCCCAAACATCAGAGGTAGCAGTTAATATTTGAACCTGATAGGCAGTATAAGGCACTATTAGAACCTTAGGTTCCTTTCCAAAATGAGTAGTGGCTTCTTTTATCCCACGTAGGGCAAGCTGAGCGACTGCATCTGGATACCATTCAATAATTTTTGCAGGGGATGCATTGGGACGAATCCATAATAAAGTCCCAACTTGCCATAACACAGCAGTTGGTAAATGTCTGGTCTTAAAAACACATAAGTCAAAGGCTTTGGTTTCATCTATGCGTTTTAGTTGGGCATTCTGTACGGCCTTTTCTACCATCTGTAAGGCACGCTTGCAGCCGGCGTTAAGACCCTTGGTGAGGAAATATGAGTATCCCCCTCCAAAATGTCAAATAAAGGTTTTAATTCAGCAGAGGGAATTTTTAAAATTTAAAAATGGTCTTAACCAATTTATATCACCTAATAGTTTTTGAAAATCATTCAAAGTATGTAAATGGTCTCTACGAATCTCTAATTTCTGAGGAACTATTTTTTCTGGGTAAATAACTGTCCCTAATTAATAGGGGGTATGAGGTCTGCAAAATAACTAAGTCCTTATGGCACATAAGAATGTAATAAATAGCAAGGAGGGAAATTGTTTCCTAACTGGCTCAAGGGCCATTTGCACATATAGCTGACACATGGTAGGGTTGTTGGCCATGCCTTGAGGCAAAACCTTCCACTGATATCTTTTATCAGGTTCAAGGTGATTAACAGTAGGTAAGGTAAATGCAAATCTTTGCCTGTCTTGCGAGCATAAGGGAATGGAGAAAAAAACAATCCTTAATGTCTATAATTATAATCCTCCATTGCTTAGGTAAAGCAGAGAGCAGAGGTAGGCCTCGTTGCACTGAGCCAAACAGCCGCATCTGTGCGTTAATGGCCCTTAAGTCATGGAGAAACCTCCATTTTCCTGATTTTCTTTTTTATGACATAAGAATGTGTTCTCTTCAGCAATAAGGTCCTACTACCATTGTATCATGGTGACTCTGTCTGAGTTTTCTGACTATGAGATTCAGAGTTATAATCTTTGTATTCTTACCATAAGATTACATATTATATTACATTTATATCAGATTATATTTATATTGATGCCAGTTATTTCTTGAGACATGGTGTTTGATATACTTGTTATACATAAAATGAAAACTACATTTTAACAGAGCATCATTTAAAAAGAATTATCTTATTTCCAAAAGACATATGAATTTTTTAAATAAAATATTATATTTAATAACCATTTATTCTCCTAAAATGTTTGATATCTCTCTAACAATTTGACTAAGAAGCATAGATATTGTTCTTGCCAAATATTACACAGCAAAGTTAAAATGTTAAATTCATAATTCATAGATTTAAAAATTAAATCTTGCAGGTTTTCTTGTCAAATACAATTAAGGTAAAATTTTAAAAAAATATGCAAAGAAGCAATAGTAGTGTGTTTAAAAGTAAATAAATTACTATATTAAAATGTCACAGATATGTTAAAATAAACTGCATAAAAATAAAATCATTATTCATCCCTCATTTTATTTTATTTATTTATTTTTCCTGGTAACTTTTTAATTTTTTCCTTTTTTTTATTAGATATTTTCTTTATTTACATTTCAAATGTTATTCCCTTTTCTAGTTTCCCCTCTGAAAATCCCCTATCCACTTCCCCCAACCAATTCACTCTCATTCCTGGTCCTGGCATAGGACTATACTGGTGCATAGAACTTTCACAGGACCAAGGGCCTCTCCTCCCATTGATGACATACTAGGCCATCCTCTGCTACACATATAGCTAGAGCCACAAGTTCCACCATGTGTTTTCTTTCATTGGTGGTATACTTCCAAGACGTTCTGGGGGTACTGGTTAGTTCATATTGTTATTCCTCCTATGGGGCTTCAGTCCCCTTCAGCTCCCTCAGTATTTCTCTGGCTCCTTCAATGGGGACCTTGTGCTCCATTCAATGGATGACTGTGAGCATCTACTTCTGTATTTGCCAGGCACTGGCAGAGCCTCATGGGAGACAGCTATATCAGGCTCCTTTCATCATGCTCTTGTTGGCATCTGCCTAATGACTCAGTTTGGTGGTTGTTTATGGGGTGAATCCCAGGGTAGGACAGTCTCTGGATGATCCTTCTTTCTGTCTTAGCTCCAAACTTTGTCTCTGTAACCCCCTCCATGGGTATTTAGTTCCCCATTCTAAAGAGGAATGAAGTATCCACACTTTGGTCTTCCATCTTCTTGAGTTTCATGTGTTTTACAAATTGTATCTTGGGGATTCTAAGTTTTGGGCACATGGTTTTTATCTCCAAACCTGTACCTGTTCACATAATACTTCTGAGGAATGAGACATAATTAAGAACTCTATTTATTAAAGGTTTATGAATGATAATAGTAGACCCTGTGCACAATGATCATACAGTGGGTTTGCAAAGAATCAAGTTGAAATAAACTCTCAGCCCTCTTACTAATGAATTGAACAAGGACATATAGATAACATTCTACATGGTTTAACTGTTGGACATGGTTGTCATGCATGGCTCCTGCTCTTCCCTTTAACTTCTGAGATGATGCTCAGGTCATGTTTGTTATTACTCTGAGGAAAATATCTGGAAAAATCCACTTTAATGGGGAGAGTATGCATTTGGCTTAATTCCAAGGTAAAGTCTAATACTGTGGGCAAGTCAAAACATGAATTGGAGTAACTATTCTGGCAAGTAGTCAGGAACAGAAAAAAAAAAAGAATCCATGCACAGTTGTTCTGAGTGCACTTTCTCCTTTTTACATATTCCCACACCCAGGGGATAGCTCAATCATTTTCCAACTGGGTCTTCCTACTTCAATCAATCTAATCAAGACAATTTCCTACCAACCCACATGTTCACTGGCTAATATAATATACACAAAGTCTCACTGAGACTCTCTTCAGGTGATTTTAGATTGTTATCAAGTTGACATAACTAACCAGCAAAGATGCCTTTTGACTTCTGTCAGTTCAGGCATTGAAAATGCCTTCATCTTGATCTAATTATCTAGTAGAAGAGAAAAACCAACTGGTAAGTGACAGAAATAAAAACTTTAAAAAAACTTAATGTTCTTATAAGTATAAAACACATATGTGGAAATATTTTCATATACAATGTATGGAAAAATAGTTAAACCCCTCAATTACTTTGAACTTATAGTTGGATAAGACATTTAAGCTCTTTTAAGTAGACTGTGCTATGAAATTTACTTGGTTTATATTGGACTTCTTATATCTATAAATAAATTGGGGACCAGGCAGATGGTTCAGTAAGTAAAGGCACCTTTCTCTAAGCTGGCAACCCAGGTTTGTTATCTGAAACCCCCATAAGGGAAGGAAGGAGAGAACCAAGTCCATCAAGTTGTCCTCTGTCCTCCACACACGTGCACCCTTTACAAAATTCTCATTGGGCCTTTTGTGGGTTCTACATAGTATTATCAAATTTATTTTAATTCCTTTTTTTTAAGAGGACAGAAAATATTATACTAAATAGCTCATTATCTACTTCAGTTTTGGACTGTGCATATTTAATACTCCAGAGGAGTGTTCTAGTTTCAGATTTAAAATCTGACTTTTGTTTCAGCGACTCCAGTTCAATCGCACTACTGATTTCATTTCTATTACAGATTCAGTGCACAACATGGATATCTTCTGATGTTAGTAGATATTGCAGATGTAAAATTTACTTTGTTGGCTTTGGGTGCCAGATATCCTTGAACACACTGCCAGGAGCATTGCAGCAGAAATTGATAAAATGTGCTTCCAAATTTGAAAATTACCAATAGAACATATTGGGTCCGCTGGCATTTTTCCCCTTTTGTTTTGCTTTCCATCTTAATACCATGCATATCTTGTTGGTATGTAACCTTCAAAGCCTAATAAGTCATGCATACTCAATGGAATAAATACATAAACCACTCGCCTCCTTAATAGGGGTTATTTTTCAGATAATGAAGCCACTGTTCATTTGACTCTTTAGTATGACTTGACTCCATGCCCTTAAATTGACTAGATACTTAGGCTGCTAGCCAAGAAATCCACAGGCGAACCATGGTTTTCAGCTATCTCCCTGAACATATGTCTCTCAGAGGGGATATTTTTTCCAAGTTCTAAAATGCTCTGTTAAGTCTCAATAGCTGTGTTAAAACTTTCATTATTGTCTGTTCTTTTGAGCATGTGTAGCGTATACTGGAGGTCAGTACCCCTGAAGGGTGACTTTTCATAAGACAACCACAGAATCAAATGCAGTTACAAGCAGTTTGAAACATCTCCATTTAGATCGTTTTGAAAAATTCTTAATCTTCTGACCTCAAATGAGTTGAATTCTCAGTAAAGGTTAAATGGTCATTTAAAATTACATGTAGCAACTGATGTGGAAAAATCTGTAGAATTCCCCTTAAGTTTATGTCAAATATATGATTCATTTAACCCTGTAATACTATTGTTTGAGACACTGAGTTTAAATTATTTTTGTTACACATTTTTTCACAGAGCATAACAATATTACTCATCTGAAAAATGTTATGGATATGTGTGATTGTAAGTTTTCCTGTATCCCAATAAGGCATGATACATAGATGACACATCATTTTTCTTGTGAAGAAAACATGCTAATCCTATAGCTGCATTCATATTTTTCCAGAATAAATATGTGAAGATAGAATAAGTGAGAGTAATGTGATTCAATAAGAACAAATTTAATTCTTTCTGGAATTTTACCAGTTGCTTCATTAAAGGAATTGAAAATTAACCGAACTGTAAGAAAGCTTTGAGTAGTAGGAAGTACTGTGTACTTTGAGTAGTAGGAAGTACTGTGTACTTTGAGTAGTAGGAAGTACTGTGTACTTTGAGTAGTAGGAAGTACTGTGTACTTTGAGTAGTAGGAAGTACTGTGTACTTTGAGTAGTAGGAAGTACTGTGTACTTTGAGTAGTAGGAAGTACTGTGTACTTGGTTAGACTTCCTCAAGGGAAGGAGAGTCCAGACTCCAGGATGCCCAGTTTGTAGCTCCAAAACAGAAGTATTTATTTTGTTGTCTTCATAGAAGATGCTCATCTTGTTTTAAGCACATCTTCTTCCTAGGGGATCCTGTATCTTGCAGCTAGGTACTGTGTGTTTGATGGTGTTTCATTGCCTGGCAGAAATTGATTTCTTTCTCCAAGTCTGTATTCCAGGATACTGAATAATAATTGTATACTAAGAAGTGATTATAAAGACTGTGTGCCTTAATTTTGGTGGTTATTAAATTGGATTAAGGACTTATATTTGATATATCTTGTACATGGAATAGTTTTCAGCCTTTGAATTTGTTTCCTCAGCAATTTCAGACAGATAATATAATCTAATGAGACAAAATTAATTTAACCAATATATTTCTGCTTTCTTTTAGTTTGAAGGTTTAGCCATGACAAAATTCATCCTATGGTTATATTGAAGTGTGAGACTTAAAAGCGAAACAATCAACAAACATGAAAATATAGTCAGCCCTCACCATAATTATGATTACAACAAAGTCATATGTAATTAAGAAAAAAGAGTAAACAGAAATAATTTCACACTTGGTGTCAGGTTATCAAAATCCTCTTTCTTTGTGTTTGAAATGATGGTCAACTTCAAATAATCACATTACATTTATGAAACTAAAGCATGCACATTTTATGGAAATTGGGGCCAGATATTTATTTTGTGACATTCCTGATTTTCATAAAACTTCTAGTTCTATATTGCAATTTCCCGAGAGTAAACGATGAACCTCCAGGTGCAACATCTGCTGCTGTGAATATAATATCCATCTCATCGAGCAAGAACAGATGTAGCAACTGTGAGGTCTTCTCTCTGGGGGAAACTACCTTGGGAAAAAAAATCACCCTATACACTTACCATGGGCCAACATGAGTACAAATGCTAACCTGCTCTGTAATTTTTATGCATATGTGGCAAAAAGTATAGTTGCTTTAAAGGAATATTTATGCTCACTAGACATTAAAGTAATCTGCAAGTAATTTTATAACTGTAGGCATACACAAATTACCCTTCATTTTATTGATGCTCTTAAATCTCTCAATATCACCATACACATTATTATGTATTATATCTTTCATATATATGTAGCATCATATTCAGTACTACAAAGTTATATTTACAATAATATGAAACACAAAATATTTAGCAATTCAAAATGTACATTTTAGGTAACATGAAATAGTTTCTGTTATACTTTTGAGTTTTGGGTGCTACCCAGAGCTTTAAAATCCTAGAGTAGAACAGCAACTTCTAATACCCTTGTGTAGTAACCACTAATGAGAAGGTTAATGAAAAGTTTACATTTTGTAAGATTTTTATAAAATGGGTATGAACTTGTGCCTCTTCATGATAAATCCTGAGGCAACACATATCACTTATTAAACAAAGTAGTTAGTTAATATGGTACCTTACAAGTACTGTAGTTTCCAGTGCATCTCCTAACTGTAGCACATACTGCATAGAGTAGCAATTGTGTTAGAGCTCAAAGCAACCCAGGGGTCTGGGAATCACCTAAACAAGGCTCTCAGCTCCATGAAAACCTAGACAATGGGATAGGGGAGGGAGCCTATTCTGTAGGATCATTTGTTTACTGCAGAATCTCATATCTAGACTTTTAGTTCAGCGTAACTATATTAAGCAAGTGCTTGCTGAAGTTTAATAAGGATATATTTTAACATGAAGATAAAATTTCTAAAGATAAGAGAAATCTACAGTTATTATTGTTATTCCTAGTACATGAAGTTATGCCTTATTTGGCATTATCTTCATCAACAAACACAGTTCTTTACGTTCATTAAAAATAAAATTTAAACCATAAATCATTTAGCAAGGGCATTACTATGCGTTCTTTCTTTGAAAGGTAAAAAAAAGGCAAATTTTCATATTTACTGATGAATTATTCTGGATTGTAAGATAATATTTTCCAAGATTTTCTCAGTTTTTCTGCCAGTAAGTAAAATCCTTAATCATTTTACAATCTTGAAATCTTTCCATTCATTAGGAAAAGAAGCAGATTCATCCAAAACAAGTAGACCCCAGGATATTTGTCCCTCATTTCCTATATTCTGTGCTTATTCTCTCTGTCATACTCAACTGTATTTGAAACTCTGAAATTACTTCCCTTTTTCCTTACTCTCAAAAGAATTTAAATTTTTAAAATAATTTTCAACTTTTAAAATTAAAATGAATGTGATTGGCTATATTTAATATTAATTTTACAAGTTGTCTTCTAGAAAATAAAGAAACATATAACCTCAAAATTTTAATACTTGTTCTGATTAGTACCTGCATAATTTAGACTCATTTAATGTAGCTGGAAAATGACTAAATGTAGACACTCATAGTCCTCACATCCAATACTTAGTTTACTATTTTAACAATCTGAAATGTATTTCTAATATCTACTCTCCTGACCCAAAAGTTCCTTCCCTTTTCTTCTTCTATAATTATTTTTACACACATATGCACACATATACGCAACACACACACACACACACACACACACACACACACACACACACACACACACACTTGAGCCCATTTAATGTTGCTGTTATGTACATGTGTTTAAATCTTTCCAAGGGCCCATTCTTAGAAAAGAGTTATTATTCTTCATCATAGTAGTCACTGATTGTCTGAAGCATTTCAGGAAAGGGTAAGCCTTCTGAAATTTTCCATATCTGTATTGGTATGCTGACTAATGTTATTACTTTGGGGCTCATTACATGAAATTAAGTAGTTGAGATTTTACTGGTGTAGTATCCTTGTTAAGTCTAGAAGAGAGTATCTCTTAGTAGGCAGCCTTGTATTTTGAGTCTTATACTATTTCTCCCTTTTGTGTTTTTTTCTGAGACTTAAATGTTGGCATTATGCTATACGTGCATCATTTGACATTGGGCAACTCACGTTTTTATTCTTGGGGCTGAGATACTTAAAATGAAAGTTGACATGTTTGAAGCCAGCTTGAACTACATAGAAAATCTTACAGAAAGAAAGAAAGAAAGAAAGAAAGAAAGAAAGAAAGAAAGAAAGAAAGAAAGAAAGAAAGAAAGGAAAGAAAGAAGAGAAAGAAGAAAGGAGAAAAAGAGAAAAGAATAATAGAGAAAAAAATCTTAGATAAAAGCACAATTGAGAATTGTAGTTTTCTGCCACCATGCTCAGCTGGAAAAATTTCACCTCTTCATTAGTGGGCTAAGCCCTAATATTAAACCACAAGTCTGTGGTAAAGTAGATTTGGTCAAATAACCATAAATAACTTACCTCCCTGTGCAAGTTAGTTTTGACATTCTAAGAAGACAGACCTATGAGGAAAGTGTGTCTATATTTGTGCTTTTCTATATCTAAGTATATTTGGCTGCTAGCCTGGAGTCACTCTTGGTGTTTGATTCCTTCAAGTGACTGAATGAGCCCCATGAGCATCACCCTATGCTTTTGTTGTTATCCACATCACCAGATTGCTTTCACAGTAATATTTCAACTAGAGTTAGGTAAAATAATTGGGTACTACATCCTTTCCAAGTCAACAAACAAAGCTAGCAGTCTCATTTTTCTTGTACACAAAGTAATTCAGTACCTATAGTTAGACAAGGGATGTAGGCAGTTATTAGTTCTTCCTTCTTGTTTTTGTCACTTTTCTGCTCTTGCCCTGGTGCTCTCTGGGACCATCTGTCCAATATGGTGCAGTACTTGGATTCCTCAGCTGAGACTCTTTTTGGTTAGTGGGAGAAAGTACCTAAAAAAGGTTGTTAGCAATTTAAAATGAAATACAATTTTTTTTTTTTTTTTTTTTTTTTGGTTTTTCGAGACAGGGTTTCTCTGTATAGCCCTGGCTGTCCTAGAACTCACTTTGTAGACCAGGTTGGCCTCGAACTCAGAAATCCACCTGCCTCTGCCTCCCGAGTGCTGGGATTAAAGGCTTACAATAATATCAGTTGCTCAGATCATTTTTAAAAATATGGTTCAGTGGGTAAAGGTGCTTGTCACTGACAACCTGGGTTCTACCCTGTAGTTCACATAATGAAAGGAGAGAATTTACTATCACAATTTGTCCTCTGACCTCCATACATACACCATAGCAGGAACAACAACACTATATCAAATAACTTAATAAATGTCACAAATAAAATATTATACAAAAATTATTTCAATATAATTCAGCATATGATAAATTTAACATCAAGTTACATTTTACAGCCATATATATATATTTTTTGTTTGATTTGTTTTGTTTTGTTTTGTTTTTTGAGACAGGGTTTCTCTGTATAGCCCTGGCTGTCCTGGAACTCACTCTGTAGACCAGGCTGGCCTCGAACTCAGACATATATATATATATATATATATATATATATATATATATATATATATATGGTCTGTAGTATGACAAATGATGATCTTGAAATAATTGATTATATTCATGCATAAGCTTTTACTATACTGATAATATTTAAGAAGATAAGTCTGTATAACTTTTCCTACTCAAAATATTAAAACTGTGAAAAATTTAACTTTATTACTTAGACAAAAGCTTCAGTTTACAGATCACTAAGTGTAATTACTAGCACAGATTAATAATAAATTTAATGCATATCATTGTGACATTTTCAGATACGTACATAATATAATTAAGTGCTTTAAATGTTTATTTTTATTATTTTCTAATTTGTGTGTCTGCATGTGTGTATGTGCACATAAATGGAGGTCCCTGCAGATTACAGAGTCATCTGACTGCTTTGAGATGTAGCTACATATGATTGGGAGCAGGACATAGATGCTGGCAGTCGAACTTTGCTCTTCTGGAAGTTCAAGTGCTTCTAAATACAAATCCATATCTGCTTTCCTTTTTAAATGACAGACTTAAGTATTTAAAACAATTTATTAAAATATAGATACTTATGATTGTTCTATTCTACTAATGTCCAAAAGTTATCCACAATTAGATTGATGAATTTATTAATACTTCATGAACATATGGTAAAAGTATTCTATGTGAGATACAACACTCAGAAACTTGACATTTAAAATAACAATATATTTAATATATAAAAGAATAAATTTACACTGGCAAAAGTTTGTTAATAAGTCCAAAAATAAATTGAAGTAAATAAAAGTCTTGTGTCAAAGATAAATTTTTATTGTTTGCCTTTCATTTTTGTTGTTGTTGTTTTATTTTGTTTTGTTTGTTTTGTTTTGTTCTGTTTTGTTTTGTTTTAGACAGAGTTTCTCTGTATAGCCCTGGCTGTCCTGGAATTCACTCTGTAGACCAGGCTGGCCTCGAACTCATAAATCTGCCTGCCTCTGCCTCCCATGAGGGGATTAAAGGTGTGTGCCACCATTGCCTGACTGATAGATTTTTTTATTAAGTAAAGTTCTCCTAACCATAATAAGAAACACCAACTTCCAAAGGTATATAATACACTACTAATTAGAGAAAAGACATTCTTCCAAAACATTAAAAGGACACAACTTCCTCACAATAACATATACTACAACTATAGCCACATCCATATGTGAGTTCTTCCTAGAAGAATAATTAAGGAATGTATGATGATTATGTAATACTGCAAATAATTATGTTGATAGCTTATATAGGAAAAAGTTGCTTATATATGGAGGAATCTTAATCCAGAAACATGGCTGCTCTGGCAAAGAATTGTATCCAAATATCTTCTAGGTCTATGTGATTCAGCTACAATATAGACACATCTGCATTACAGTATGATTTTACTAGAATACAACCCCCCCCAAAAGGGACTCAGGCGTTGCCCTACAAACTAATGGAGCACCTATGTCAGTCAGACTGGGATATTTTATTGAGCACACACCCTAAGATCAGGGATGTAGCTCGGTCTTTGGCAGCTGAAGTTGTAACCCCCCTACATTTCCCAGGGTCAGTTTGTAAAGGCTAAAACCACAAAAACAATCATGAGCTCATATGCAGGTTCAGAAAGCACTGACCAGTGATCAGCCCTGACCTAATGTATTTTAGACATAACAGTTCATATTGACCTTTTTGATGGATCCTATGTAAAGTTTATGGTTTTGCAATTTCTTAAGATTAACAAATCTCATACCATGTAGAACATTACAGTGTATGTATGGTCAGCATGACAGTGCTTTGAGTAAAGTTATTATTCTCCATCAATTACTGGCAGCAAGAATATGGAATAGCTTAAAAGCATGGAACAAATTGGCTACAGCTATGTTAGAAATGCAGTTCTCAATAACCATTACTATGCACATTTATTCCTAAACCTTGAAAGTAGTTAGTTTGTAAAAGGAAGCATTCATGTTTGAAAACGTAATTGAATGGCATACAAAGTGGAAATCAGAGGAAGAATGAATTAGAGATAGGACATGCCCAACTTTCAGGAGAATAGACAGGAAAGAGGCTACTTAAGGGCAGCACAGTCAAGGCAGTTCAGTGAGTGCAGTTCAGTCAGTTGGTACAGCCAATGCTGTCAGTGCAGTTCATTTCATGAAACTGAGAGACAGTTTTTCCAAGCAGAGCAATTCAGTCAGAAGCTGAGAGAAGCCAGTTTAAATCAGTCAACTTGTAGAGGGGTTTGAAGCCAGAACAGCCGAGAAGCAGCCAGAGTTCAGTAAAATCCAGAAAGGGCAAACTTATTGAACAGTAAGCCTCTGAGATGAATATTGCATCTGATGAATAAAAGCAACTTTTATTATATCTTGCAAACACAAGTTACATTTACATCTGTTGCTTAATGTAATTGACTAAGAAAGCTCACCAGCATTGCAGAAAGCAGCGGACATCTGACAGAAATGTCACAGAGGACAGGAGACATCCCACAAAAAGCCACAGAGGGGAATTTCACTTGGTATCATCTCTAGAAGAAACATCCTTTTCTTTTAGTTCAGCTGGATACCCAGAGAGATGAGGCAGATTCGCCCATGGACACAAACAGACCAGAGCTGAGCAGAGAGTTAGCGTTAGCCATGTAGCAGCATGTAGTGGCAGTATTAGTTTTGTTAAGCTACATAACTGGCTGGAAACTGCCATAGCTAAAACACATATGCATTAAAATGTTAAAAATTCATACTGTCATATTTATATTGCCAGTGGGTCCAAAAATGTCCCACTACACATACAGATGTGCCTACAGTTGTAGTGTCTGTCATTGTGAGGATGTTGCTTTTGATACAATATTTACTATACTACAGCATCTTCATATATTCCTTCTGAGAATAAGAATGAAAATAATGTACTTTAAAGTATATTTGGTATTTTATGTGAAATTACTATTGCAGAGTTGTATCTTCCAAAAAGTTTATCTCTTTGCAAATAGAAATCAGACAGAGAGGAGAGAGAGGTAGGGGTAAAAAATGAAGTTAGAAAGGAAGAAGAGCCGGGCGTGGTGGCACAGGCCTGTAATTCCAGCACTTGGGAGGCAGAGGCAGGTGGATTTCTAAGTTCGAGGCCAGCCTGGTCTACAGAGTGAATTCCAGGACAGCCAGGACTACTCAGAGAAATCCTGTCTTGAAAAACCAAAAAAAAAAAAAGAAAGAAAGGAAGAAGAACCATGGTAGGTATTTTAAGGCATAGAACCAGTAATTTATTTCTATAACTAGTCCCTACATATTTGGTTCTGCCCACTCTCAATAATGGCATCTTATTTTGAGTTAATAAATAGATAGAAATGCTTATTACATAAGAATTCTATCTATCCAATCACTTCCATAAATGTTTACCTTGCAGTGAGACATTGTAACACATAAGCTTTTCTATAAGTTCACTATACCAGAAATATTCACTAGGATGTCAATAAAGGACTTAGTAAGTTATAAGAATCATGTCAATGCACAGCATGTAGTGTTGTGGATAGCCCTGGGGCTAATTATATTTGATGTTAATTTCATTCTCCTGTGAGTGGTTGTGAACAAGGAATGAGTCAGCACTCAGGTGATTTCCTATAAGCCTGCTTCCCAACTTAATTTGTAAAATAAAGGAGCGCTGACAATTGGGCAGATAAAGGGAAGGTGGAGCAGAAGATGAAGAGGCAGAAGAAGGGGAAAATGGAAGAGGGAGAGGGAGAGGATGCAGAGGAGGAAGAAGAAGAAGAGGAAAAACAGAGCAGAAGCACATGGCCTGAAGAAACTGCAAGTTCTAAGGAATCTCATAGATGTGGAAGATGGTAGTGTAGTGGTAGATCTGACCAATCTAGCCACACAGCATGTATTCATATTAATTGAGTTGTGTTTTCATTTCCAGGGCATATTTGGGTTAGAGATTTACCTCAACCAAATGGTGCCCAAGATATTGATTTGAGCTCAACTTACCTGAGATAAAAATTCACTGCCCCCTCAACCCCTGAATTATAATCTTTTAATATTTAATTATGGGAAATTTTACCTGTGGTTTCAGAACTAGATAGGGATATTAGTCACTGACTCCAAGTAGAGAGAGCAGTGATAATTGACTGCTATGAACAGGTATTAATTAATAGAAGTATGTGGCTCCATGTAGAGAGCATAACAGATAGAAATTATAATAGGTATTAATTAAATAAATGTCTGTGGCTCCTGTTTGAGAGCACAACAGATAGATGGTATAACAGGATGGCTTCTTTAGGCAGAGAGCTTAACAATTAAAAACTATCTGCTTCCTATGGGCAGATATTAGTAGAAATTTAAATTAGTTGCTTTAAAGATGGTATAAAGATATATTGTTCTAATAAGAATCATATTCTGTCTAATGTGGGCTCCATAGGAATTTGGGGTTCAAATCCTAGTTTGACAAGCTGTCTCTTATAAGTAGGTATAGAATGAGAAGGAAAGGGAAGGGAAGGGAAGAGAATGGAAAAGTAGGGAAGAGAAGGGAAGAGAAGGGAAGAGAAGGGAAGAGGGAAGAGGGAAGAGGGAAGAGGGAAAAGAGGGAAAAGAGGGAAAAGAGGGAAAAGAGGGAAAAGAGGGAAAAGAGGGAAAAGAGGGAAAAGAGGGAAAAGAGGGAAAAGAAGGGAAAAGAGGGAAAGAGGGAAGAGGAAGNAGGGGGAAGGACAGGGAGAAAGGGGGAAGGGAGAAGGACAAGGGGAAGGAGGACAGGGGAAAGGGGAAAGAGGGAAAGGGGAAGGGGGACAGGGGAAGCAGGATGGAAAAGGAAAGGAAAGGAAAATAGAACTGTGAATCAATTGTTTTAAAGATGGTATAATAAATTCTGCAGTAGAATCATATTCTGTCTAACATGGGCTCCATGGGAATTTTGGTTTAAAATCCTGTCATGACAAATTAGAAAGGCTTAAATAGGCTAAAAGGTATGTGATTTTGAGTACTGTGGTTGTTTTATTGTTCCTCAGGGACAGAGGGCAAGCTACAGGTTTTCCTGCTTACCAGCTAAATGATATGCTGATTTGGAAAAAAAAAAGTTTTGTCTTTGTGTTTTTGGAAAAGGTAATTATGGTATTTATACCTTCCAGAGTTGTATGGATCAGATTTGATAGAGGGAGACCCCCTGAAGAACTAGATTCCAGAGAGTCAAACAAAAAGGTTATCTTGATGATACTATAATTTTGTTTTGAGATTTATATATTACAGAATATATAGCCTTGGTGAATTTTATCATCAGACATTCTGAACTCCTGATGTCAAGGGGATCCAGTCAGGACACAGATATCAGAGACTAATACAGTTATTGGTGTGGCCTTCTTAAGGTCAACTAACTCCCCCATTTCCCTACCCTTCTCCCTCCTTTCAAAAATATCTCAATTCAGCTTGAAGTGAAAGACCCACAACCTGAGGACTTCCCCACGTTCTGATTCAAGATGGGCGACACCCCAAATCACTCATGAGAAAAGGTCTTGATGCAAATTGCAAGAAGACTTTTATTTCAAGAGCTCTCAGTCATACACCACTCAGGGGTAGAGGACCATGGAGCCCCGAGTACCTGGGTAAGAGGGTATTTAAAGGAAGAAACCACAAACAAAGGGGAGGATAAGATCACAAAGAATGGGGGAGCTGGGTCTTATAGAAGAAGTTATGAAGAGTCATCATCCCAGTTCCCTAAGCTTTGGGAAGCTTATTGTAGGTTGTCTTTGATACTAAAACTTTTAAATACGGGGCTTGGACCCAGTCCTTCTATTGCTGTTATTATAAACAAATCTGAGATGTTTAAGCCTGTGAATTAAGGCCCAAATAGGAAATTCATGGCTCTGAGATTTTTGTTAGGGGATTTTTGGTTATTTTAATCAGAAATGGCCAAGAGTATGTAACAGAAAATTGTTTAGATTACTTTACATAGATAGTTGGTTTTCAAAAACATCAGAAGTCCTCAGAATGTGACGTTTAATGTTATTTATTCACTTGTCGAGACTACTCTGCTCCTGACAGCTTTCCCTGTCATGGATTCAAAGAAGAAACTGAGCATCTTTGAGTTACTCCAGTTGTGGCGAAACAGTCACTAGGTAAGAATTGCCTCATTTCATCTACAGACATAATACTGTCTAAAGAAAGGACACAATTACAGCTTTTCTGCTGAGACAGTGTAGGCTAGTCCTTCCCAGTCTGTCAGGTGACCCTGGCCAGCAGGCTGAAGACCAGTGCTCCACATGTTGAAGTAAGGGAATGTCCAGGTGATCTGCAGTCTCAATGGATTAGGTTTTAGTCTCTTTGAAAGCTGTTTTAGGCTTCCTATATACTTTCAGGTAATATTACTCGTTCTTGGATTTCTGATGAACTTGAAAAACTACATCATCTCTTAGCCAACCAGGATTTTTACTTTGAGAGGAATAGTTTTGAGAGGGTAGTTTTCAGATGTCATTCAATCTAAAGCCAAGACATAGTCTTTTAAGTAAGGATAGATGACAGAGGTTCTATTTAATTAACAAAGATGATGATGATGTTAGGTCTCCTGTACTTTATAAATTACAAAATAATAATAGTTATGTTCAATTTTATCTGAGATAAAATAGTCTTTTAATTGGGCAGAAAAAGGGAAATGTTGTGGATAGCCCTTGGGCTAATTATATTTGATGTTAATTTAGTTCTCCTGTGAGTGGTTGTGAACAAGGACTTCTGTAAACCTGCTTCCCACCTTAATTTGTAAAATAAAGGAGCGCTGTAAATTGGGTAGATAAAAGGGAAGGTGGGCCAGAAGATGAAGAGGGAGAAGAAGGAGAAAATGGAAGAGGGAGAGGATGCAGAGGAGGAACAAGAAGAAGAAGAAGAAGAAGAAGAAGAAGAAGAAGAAGAAGAAGAAGAAGAGGAGGAGGAGGAGGAGGAGGAGGAGGAGGAGGAGGAGGAAAAACAGAGCAGAAGCACATGGCCTGATGAAACTACAACTTCTAAGGGGTTTCATAGATGTGGAAGATGGTAGTGTAGTGGTAGATCTGACCAATCTAGATGTATAGCATGTATTCATATTAATTGAGTTATGTTTTCATTGCCAGGACATATTTGGGTTGGAGATGTATCACAACAAAGTAGCTATTAATAGTATTAATAATGAACTATTTCTGAGTAACATAATGCACTAGGGGCTGAAAAAACAGCTTATAAAAGGTATCAACAAATAATTATTTGTAGCACAGAAACATTTATAAACAATGGGCCTAGGGTGACCTGTTTGCCAAATGTTTCTGCATATCTTTGAGGTGGCAAATTGTCCTTCAAAAACTGTGGTATGATGGCAATCTTTGAAACAGATAACATTAACAAAGAGGTCTTTACCATTAAAAATTTTATAATTTCAACCATAACGAAGTATAATAAAATTATGTTACACTTCATCAAGAAACTGAAAGACCTTGGATCTTACAAAAACCTCTCTTGGCCTTTGTTTCCTCTTCAACATCCCTACAACCTTTGTAATGTATTTCCTATTAGTCTCTGTAGCACGTTCAGTTTATATCTTGCTTTCCTGATCTTTTTTACTATAATTAAGTCATGCTTGAAATTAAAGTCCCATAACATTTAGCACCATAATATTGATTTTTTCCTGGCTAATGAATATGAGAAATTCTGTTAGTCTGGTATAGATTTGTCATGTTCTCACCCTATCTTCTGCTGGCATCAATGAGCTGAAACTCCTTGCCTCTCATGATACATTGCTATGTGCAACCCAGATTGCTAGAAAATAATTTTACTTATCCTCTAGATTCCTAAGGCTGAAGTCTATAAATAACCTACTTAGGTTTATCATCTCAGTGGTGTCTCTTAGCTCCATAATATTCCTTTTGTCAAGAATCATTTTTTAAAGCCAAAACTGAACACAGGAACATTTATTCAGAATTTCTATAATGTGGCAATAGTTTTCTATTCCAGTTTATGGATTCATTTTCTGCTAGAATTTCTAAGCATGCATATAATATTTTTATCTTTTAAAGAAAATTTCTACCAAAAACTGTGTTTTCACTCCAGTAGTATAATACTGGGTATTTGTAAATTTGTTTCCTTCAAATGTGTGGTCATTTAATTATCAGTAAAATTACAGAAAATTTATATGAAGCACGTATTGTCATTATTTCTAATATGTTATATTTACTAGCAACATAGAAAGGGCAAGGTGTAATTTTTGCAACCTCATTATAGTTTTTAATTCACAGGAACTAATTTAGTGATGAAAATCTAGAAAAGGTAGATTAGAAATATAAATTTTAATAAAATATTTTGTACTGGACTACTCACAATTATTATAAGTAAAGAAAACTGTGCAGCCAGAAGAGGCAAGTCATATTATCTGTTTGTACAAAAGTTAATAACAGCCATGTAAATTTTAAAAGCACACTGGAATGCTAACACTGTCCTTCAAAGTCATTATGAGGCAAATAATAAGAGAAGAAGGACAAAGCATTGAAGTTAATGAAACAACTCAAATACTAGGCAGTAGCTTTCCTGTGGAAGGTTAAGAAACTGATGTAGAGGAGGAAGCAATTCCAAGGTATGATGGGAAATAACAGAGCAAATTCACTGTGTCAAACGGCATAGCATATTTCAGCTAACAACATTGTACTCCTAAAATCTATTCATAGCAGACAGAAGACAAGAGAAAATTGGCTCTCAAAAGTGACAGGGGAGAAATGTATCTTGTGGATAAGGAAAGGTTTTGCTAAGCAGTTTATTTTTGCTTCCATCAGTACAGGGAGAAGCCTATTTCTGTGGGCATGTTTCTTTTTTATGTCAGTTCCCAGAATCATTAGGACCACAGCCAATCAGTGCTGGCATCATGGCTGTGTCCAACCCTTAATTGCCTTCTCAGAAAATAGAGACAATTCCAGTGGTGCTCATTTACACCTGGTAGGTATCTCCATTGCTTTCTTGATGAAATATAGAAGTAGGAAGTGTGTTTTTCATTCTAGTTAGTAAGCCTGCCAAGAAGTTTAAATTTGTGAAAACATTAGACCTTGGGACCATCTCAGATTCAGATACTCTGCAATAGTGTCTTTCTTTACATGTTCTGAATATTCTAGATTGTATTGATGTTGTCTTTGTATCACACATGCTACACCTAGAGAATTCCTCCAGTTGGTGTCTTAGTCAGTAAATGACAGGTGATCATTTTCCCACAACCTTTTTTTTGTTTTCTTTTTGCTCTGGTCAATAACAAGGAACCCTAATGTCTCAGTTTGTTATTGTTGTTGATTTGGTTATTTTATTTACATTTCAAATGTTGTTCCCCTTCCTATTATCCCCTCCTAATCCTCTCTAACTAATCCCCATGCCCCTGATTCTATGAGCATGTTCACCCACTTACTCACCCACTCCTAACTCCCTGCCCTGGCATTCCACTACACTGGGGCATTGATCCTCCATAGGATAAAGGGCCTCCCCTCCCACTGATGCCAGATAAGGCAATTCTCTGCAACATATGCAGCTGGAGCCATGGATCCCTCCATGAATACTCTTTGGTGGTTTAGTCACTGGGAGCTCTGGGAGTCTGGTTGGTTGATATTGTTGTACTTCCTATGGGGTTGCAACCCCCTTCAAATCCTTCATCTCTTATCCTAACTCTTAAGTTGTAGTCCCCAGGGTCAGTCTGATGGTTGGTTGTGATTATCTGCATCTTTCAGGGAGCAGCCATACCAGGCAAGCTCTTGTTGCCATTAGCAATAGTGTTAGGGTTTGGGGTCTGCAGATAGGATGTATCCATAGGTGGGGTGGTCTCTGGATGGCCTTTCCTACAGTATCTGCTCCATTTTTTGTCCCTGCATTTCCTTTAGACAGGAACAATTCTGGGCTGAGGAATTTGAGATGAGTGTGTAGCTCCACCACCCAACTGTGGTCATTGACTATCTACTAGAGATGTCATTATCTCCCATTATCTCAGGTTTTATCAACTTCTTTTTAAACTCTAGCTAGGATCAGCCAATCACAGGTACTTATAATGTATTCCAGTTTTCTTCCTTTAGCCTTAGGGATCATGAAGGCCTTTTACTGTTACTAACCTCTAAACTGGTTCACTATTACCCATTCAGTTTTACAATTATTTTATCAAATGTTACCACTTCTCTATATAAAAATCTCTCCATGAAACATCTAAAATTGCTTCTTTTTCCTGGATGGATCTTGGCTAGAGAAATCATATGAAACTACCATGTTCATAGATGCTAAATCAGAATGTTGGCAAAGATAAATTCTGGGAATTGGAACTAAAAGTAAACAGGGAACATATATAATATTTCAAATAGTTGTATACCCTTTTCCATGATAAACATGCTAAAATATTTTAGTCTCTTTGGTGAGGGGAAGTAAGTTTGAATCATGATGAAAAATAATAAAACTCATTATATTGACAAAATAGTTTAATTCACTGAGGAATAAGGAGAATATAAAATTTTTGATGTCATTATTTGGAGATAGAGATATGAGAAAATATACAAATTTATTGTTATTTATGAGCCTTAAGAAACAGTGACACTGAGATTTGTTTACCTCAGGCAGAAAACTCTTCAGTTAAGGCAAGGTTCTTGAAAGTTTGAGAACATCAATATTATTTCATAATAAAAACTTCCAATATGCACCTGAGAACTGAGTCTGTTCCAAAGCCTGCTGTGCACAGGTCCCACCAGGAGAGAGCTGGTCTCCAAGGAGCATCCTTACTTCCAGGCCAAGAGATTAGATAGCCACTTTCTGTCCAGGGTGGGACCTTCCAGGATCACACAGGGTACAGGAACAGTGGAGATGCTTGGGTAGGATCCTTCCAGTTGCCATCTGCACCTGGAGCTTGGGCTATTCCATAGTCCTCTCTACACAAGATCTGCCAGGAGAGAGCTCATATGCCAGGAGTGCTGATACAGGCTTACAGACCCATAGGAGGAAAAAGCTCCAGCTACAGACAGGAAGATCATCTAACCCCAGAGATAACCTAATAGTGAAAGGCAAGCACAAGAATCTTATCAACTGAAACCAAGGCTAATTAGCATAATAAGAATCCAGTCCTCCCACCACAGCAAGTCCCGGATACCCCAACACACCCGAAAAGCAAGATTTGGATTTAGAATCACATCTCATGATACTAATAGAGGATTTTAAGAAGTACATAAATACCTCCTTTAAAGACACTACTGCATACGCCAGCAGGATATTGCTGAAAGGACCCTGATATAGCTGTCTCCTGGGAGGCTTTGACAGTCCCTGACAAATACAGAAGTAGATGCTCACAGTCATCTATAGGGCAGAACACAGGGTCCCCAATGTAGAAGCTAGAGAGAGTACCCAAGAGCTGTAGGGGTCTGCAACCCTATAGATGGAACAACAATATGAACTAATCAGAACCCCCAGAACTCATGTCTCTAGCTGCATATGTATTAGAAGATGGCCTAGTTGGCCATTATTGGGGAAGAAAGGCCCTTGGTCTAGCAATGTTTATATGCCCAAGTACAGGGGAATGCCAAGGCCAAGTAGTGGGAGTGGGTGGGTAGGGAAGCAGGGTGGGAGGAGGGTATAGGGGACTTATGGGATAGCACTTGAAATGTAAATGAAGAAAATATCTAATAAAAAATGAAAAAAAAAAAAAAGAAATACAGGAGAACACAGGTAAACCAGATGAAGACCTTAAAGAGGAAACAAAAAAATCTCTTAAAGAATTGAAGGAAAACACAATAAAACAGGTGAAGAAATTGAACAAAACCATCCAGGATGTAAAAATGTAAGGAGAAACAATAAAGAAATCACAAAGGGAGACAATACTAGAGATAGAAAACCTAGGAAAGAGATCAGGAGTCATAGATGCAAGCATCACCAACAGAATACAAGAAAAGAGAATCTCAGGTAAAGAAGCTACCATAGAAAACATTAACATAACAATAAAAGAAATTGCAAAATGCAAAAGATCATAACCCAAAGCATCCAGGAAATCCAGGACAAAAAGAGAAAACTAAAATAAGGATAATAGGTACAGAAGAGAGCATGATTTACAACTTAAAGGGCCAGTAAATATGTTCAACAAAATTGTAGAAGAAAACTTCCCTAATCTAAAGAAAGAGATAGATGCTCATGAACATACAAGAAGCCTACAGAACTACAAATAGACTGGACCAGAAAAGAAATTCTTTCAGTCACATAATAATCAAAACATCAAATGCACAAAAGAAAGAATATTAAAAGCAATAAGGCAAAAATGCCAAGTAACATATAAAGGCAGACCTATCAGAAGTACACCAGACTTCTCACCAGAGAATATGAAAGTGACAAAGATCCTGGGCAGATGTTATGAAGACTTTAAGAGAAAACAAAGGCCAGCCCACGCTACTATACCCAGAAAAACTCTCAATATCCATAGATGGAAAAAAACAAGATATTCCATGACAAAACCAAATTTACACAATATCTTTCCACAAATTAAGCGCTTCCAAGGATAATAAAAGGAAAATTCCAAAGCAAGATTGGAAATTCTACCCTAAAAAAAGCAGAAAATAATCTTAACAACCCAAAAAGAAGATAGCCACAAAAACATAATTCCACCTCTAACAACAAAAATAACAGGAAGCATTATTTTTCAACAATAATTTTCCTTAATACCTCTTAATATCAATGAATTTAGTTCCCTAATTAAAAGACATAGACTAACAGACTCAATATATGAGCAAGAAGTTATGAACCAAATGGATTTAACAGATATCTATAGAACATTTTATAATAAAACAAAAGAATACAACTACTTTTCTGCACCTCATGATTCCGACTCCAAAATTGACCATGTAATTGGTCACAAAACAGGCCTCAACAGCTACAAGAAGACTGAAATAATCCCATGCATCCTATCAGACTAAGGCTAGTCTACAATAACATCATAAACAATAGAAAACCCACTCATAGATGGAAGTTAAACAACACTCTACTCAATGATAATTTTATCAAGGAAGAAAGAAAGAAAGAAAGAAAGAAAGAAAGAAAGAAAGAAAGAAAGAAAGAAAGAAAGAAAGAAAGAAATTAAAGACTTTCTAGAGTTTAATGAAAATGAAAGCACAACATACCCAAACTTATGAGACAAAATGCAAGAAGTCCTAAGAGGAAAACTCACAGCTCTGAGTGCCTGCAAATGAAACTGTAGAGAGCATATACTAGCAGCGTGACAACACACCTAAAAGCTCCAGAACAAAAAGAAGCAAATACACTCAAGAGGAGTAGATGGCAGGAAATATTCATACTCAGGGCTGAAATCAGCCAAGTAGAAACAAGAACTATACAAAGAATCAAAGAAATCGCAGGGAGTGGTGGCACACAGCTTTAATCCCAGCACTTGGGAGGCAGAGGCAGAGGCCAGCAGATTTCTGAATTCAAGGCCAGCCTGGTCTACAAAGTGAGTTCCAGGACAGCCAGAGATATACTGAGAAACCCTGTCTCAAAAAAACCCTGTCTTGAAAAACAAAACAAAACAAAACAAAACAAAACAAACAATCAAACAAACCAGGAGCTGGTTCTCTAAGAAAATCAACAAGATAGATAAGCCCTTAGCCAGACTAACCAGAGGGCACAGAGAAAGTATCAAGATTAACAAAACAGAAATGAAAAGGTAGGCATAAGAACAGAAACAAAGGAAATTCAAAATATGATCAGATTCTACTACAAAAACCTATACTCAAGAAACCTGGAAAACCTGGATGAAATGGACAATTTTCTAGACAGATTCCAGGTACCAACTTTAAATCAGGATCAGACAAATGACCTAAACAGTTCTATAATCCCTAAAGAAATAGATGCAGTCATTAATAATCTCCCAACCAAAAAAAAGCCCAGGACAAGATTTACTGCAGAGTTCTATCAGACTTTCAAAGAAGCTCTAAAACCAACACTCCACAAACTATTCCACAAAATAGAAACAGAAGGAACTCTACTCAATTCATTCTATGAAGGCATAATTACTCTGATACCTAAAACACACAAGGACACAACAATGAAATTTCAGACCAATTTCCCTTATGAATGAAAAAATACTCAATAAAATACTCAGAAACTGAACCCAAGAACACATCAAAACTATCATCCATCATGATCAAGTTGGCTTCATCACAGGAATGCAAGTATGAATTAGTATAAGGAAATCCATCAATGTAATTCACTGTACAAAGTAAAAAAAAAAAAAAAACCCATATGATAATATCATTAGATGCTGAGAGAACATTTGATAAAATCCAACACTCCTTCATGATAAAAGTCCTGGAAAGATCAGTAATTGAAAGCTCATACCTACTATAGTTAAAAGCAATACACAGCAAACCAGCTGCCAACATCAAACTAAATGGAGCAATCCCACTTGAAGCAATCTCACTAAAATTAGGGACTACACAAGGCTGTCCACACTCTCCCTACTTATTCAATGTAGGACTAGAAGTCCTAGCCAGAGTAATTAGACAACGAAAGGAGGTCAAAGGTATGAAATTTGGAAAGGAAGAAATCAAAATATCCCTATTTGCAGATGGTAAGATAGTAAAAAAGTACACTTGACTCCAAAAATTCCACAATAGAAGTCCTAAACCTGATAAACAACTTCAGCAAATAGTTGGATATAAAATTATCTCAAACTAATCAGTGGCCTTCCTCTACTCAATGATAAGCAGGCTAAGAAAGAAATTAGGGAAACAACACCCTTCACAATACTCACAAATAATAAATACATTGGTGTGCCCATAACTAAGAAAGTGAAAGATCCGTATCACAAGAACATCAAGTTTTTTTTTTTTCTCTGCAGTCTAACTTCTTGCATTCTTTGTATATATTGGATATTAGGCCTCTTTTCTATGTAGGATAGGGGAAAACGTTTTCCCAGTCTGTTGGTGGACTTTTTGTCTTCTTGACAGTGTCCTTTGCTGTACTGAAGCTTTGCAAATTTATGAGGTCCCATTTGAAAATTGTTGATCTTACAGCACTTTATGTGGAGGATCCACTTGAATTTGAGCTTCGTACAAGGAGATAAGAATGGACCAATTTTCATTTTTCTACAAGCTAACTGCCAGTTGAGCCAGCACCATTTGTTGAAAATGCTGACATTTTTCCACTGGATTGTTTTAGCTCCTTTGTCAAAGATCAAGTGACCATACCTGTGTGGGTTCATTTCTGGGTCATCAATTCTAATCCACTGACCTACCTGCCTCTCACTGTACCAGTACCATGAAGTTTTTACAACAATTGCTCTGAGGTACAGCTTGATCAGGGATGGTGATTCCTCCAGAAGTTCTTATATTATTGAGAAAAATTTTTGCTATTCTGAGGAATACTGAATGGATGAGAATCACCTGGAAAAATGTTCAACATCCTTAATCATCAGGGAAATGCAAATCAAAACAACCCTGAGATTCCACCTCACACCAGTCAGAATGGCTAAGAGAAGCTGGAAGCAATCCCACTAAAATCAGGGACTAGACAAGGCTGCCCACTTTCTCCCTACCTATTCAATATAGTACTTGAAGTCCTAGCCAAAGCAATTCGACAACAAAAGGAGATCAAGGGGCTTCAAATTGGAAAGGAAGAAGTCAAAATATCACTATTTGCAGATGATATGATAGTATATATAAGTGACCCTAAAGATTCCACCAGAGAACTCCTAAACCTGATAAACAGCTTCAGCACAGTAGCTGGATATAAAATTAACTCAAACACAAAAGATAAACAGGATGAGAAAGAAATTAGGAAAACAACACGCTTCACAATAATCACAAATACTATAAAATACCTTGGTGTGACTTTAACTAAGGATGTGAAAGATCTGTATGACAAGAACTTCAAGTCTCTGAAGAAAGAAATTGAAGAAGATCTCAGAAGATGGAAAGATCTCCCATCCTCATGGATTAGCAGGATTAATATAGTAAAAGTGGCTATCCTGCAGAAAGCAATCCACAGATTCAATGCATTCCCCATCAAAATTCCAAATCAATTCTTCACTGAGATAGAAAGGGCAATTTGCAAATTCATCTGGAATAATAAAAAAACCTAGGATAGCAAAAACAATCCTCAACAATAAAAGAACCTCTGATGTAATCACCATGCCTGACCTCAAGCTGTACTACAGAGCAATTGTGATAAAAACTGCATGGTTCTGGTACAGCAACAGACAGGTAGACCACTGGAATAAAATTGAAGACACAGAAATGAACCCACACACCTTTGGTCACCTTACCTTTGACAAGGGAGCTAAAACAATCCAGGGGAAAAAAGACAGCATTTCAACAAATGGTGCTGGCACAACTGGCAGTCAACATATAGAAGAATGAGAATTGATCCATTCCTATCTGCTTGTACAAACCTCAAATCTAAGTGGATCAAAGACCTCCACATAAAACTTGAGACACTGAAATTCGTAGGGGAGAAAGTGGGGAAAACCCTGGAAGATATGGGCACAGGGGTAAAATTCCTAAATAGAACACCAATGCCCTGTGCTGTAAGATCACAAATCGACAAATGGAACCTTATAAAATTGCAAAGCTTTTGTAGAGTAAAAGATACTGTCAATAAGACAAAAAGGCCACCAACAGTTTGGGAAAAATTTTTTACCAATTTTAAATCTGATAGGAGGATAATATCCAATGTTTACAAAGAGCTCAAGAAGCTGAACTCCAGAAATTCAAATAACCCCATTAAAAAATGGGGTACAGAGCTAAACATAGAATTCTCAACTGAAGAATGCCAAAGGGCTGAGAAGCACCTTTAAAAATGTTCAGAATCCTTAATCATCATCTTTGTTTTGGTTGGTTATTTTTTTTCCTGATTAGCTTCTTAAGTTCTTATGTATTAGCTATCCTATGATAGAAGAATAGATACAGAAAATGTGATTAATTTACACAACAGAATACTACTCAGCTAGTAAGAATGAGGGCGTCCTGAGGTTTGCAGACAAATGGATGGAACTAGAAAATATCATCCTCAGTGAGTTAACTCAGACCCAAAAGGACATGCATGGTATACAATCACTAATAAGTGGATATTACCCCCAAACCAAACCAAACCAAACCACAACCACAACCACAACAAAAACAACAACAACAACCCCCCCAAAAACCAAAAACCAAACAAACCGAAAATCAAAACCAAAAAATCAAAAATCAAAAACAAAACAAAAAACAAACAAAACAAAAACAAAAACCCAGAATACCAAAGTTACAGTCCACAGAACTCAAAAAAGTCAACAAGCTGAAGGGCCCAAGTGAGGATGCCTAAGTCCTACTTGGAAGAGAGAAGAAAGCAATCACATGTGGGGAAGGAGAGAGGGATATGAGAGGGAAAGTGAATGGGGGAGAGGAGTCTAAGGGAAAGGGGAACCCGATCTGATATTGGATGAGGGAAAAGGACTGAAGTCCTAAGGGCTTCTGAAAGAAAGAAAACAGGTAACCTTGGGAAATAGGAGGTTTGGAGGGACCCTCCAGAATGCACCAGAGACCTTGGAGGTGAGAGACTCTCAGGACTCTAAAGGAGGGACCTTAGATAAAATGCCCAATAGTAAGGAGAGGGAACTTATAGAGCCTAACTCCAGCAGGAAGACAGGACATCAAATGAGGGAGAGGGGGACATCTCACAGTCACAACTCTCACCCATAATTGTTCCTGTCTGAAAGAATTACAGGGATGGAAATGGAGAAGAGTTTGAAGAAGAGAAGGTCTAGGGACAGGCCCAAAGTGGGATCCAGCTCAAGTGGAGGTCCCAAGGTCTGACACTATTACTGAGGCTATGGAGAGAGAGCTCACAAACAGGGACCTAGCATCACCACACTCCAGAAGATCCAACAAGAAGATAAAAAAGTCAGATGCACATATTTCTACCCAACCAATGGACAGAAGCAGCTAACCCCTGTAGTTGAATTAGGGAAAGACTGGAAGAAGCTGAGGAGAAGGGTAACCCTATAGGAGGACCAGCAATCTTAACTAATCTGGACCCCTGAGATTTCTCAAACAGTGGACCACCAAACAGATAGCATATACCAGCTGAAATGAGGCACCCTACACGCATACAGTAGAGGACTTCTGGGTTTGTTTTCATTCAGAAATGTTGCACCTAATCCTCAAGAGACTTGAGGCCCCAGGGAGTTTAGAGGTCAGGTGAAGTGGAGGTTGAGGACATCCACATGGAGATGGGGTTCAGGGGAGAGGTATGAGATGTGGAATAGTTGTGGGGTAGACAGGAGGGGAATAAAATATGAAGTGTAAAAATCCAAATAAATTAACTAAAAAAAAAAAGAATTTTATGGGTATGTCTATGTCAACTATCATGTAACTTTGTAATGATATAGGAGATTCAGAAAATATAAATGTTTTATTTGGGTTTGCCAGACTATGAAATCATTTTAATTACATGCTAAGTATATTAAATTTATACTTTAAAAGAAAATTCAATTGGAATTTTAGAAGCAAATAATTATTATGTGCTTTAATATTTTAGCTTTGAATTCCTTAGACGGTAATTAGCTTGATATAGTTTGTTAAGTGTAAGATTTGATAACTGAAAATTCCTGCTGTTTGCTTTAAATGTTCACTTTATAATAAAATAAACCCTATATTCAAAGGAACTATTATCATCATTTTATTGAACCAAAAACTGACACCAGATAGATGCACTGATTACCTAAGCCACATATCTCCTAAGTGGCAATACCAGGGTTTGAACCTACTGGATAAAAGTTCATACTTTTGTACAATAATAGTTGGTCCTTCTCGGTTAAAAATTCCATGATGCTCATTGTATATTTTATAAAGTGAAAATCAGCTTTACATTACTAAATTATAGGTTCCTAAGTGAAATAGGAACAAAGATTTAAATTTCAAGGAGATATTAGTAGAAAAATGAAAGGTGTTTAGAATCCACTTATTTTCTCAGTTATCCCATATGATTGATACAAACAGTTGAAGTGGTTTCTTTTAGTGATCAAGAACTTTAGTTTCTATTTCTCTACCCATCACTGTTGTGAGCGAGGACCAAATAGTCATTAAAAATGAATTTCAAGTTGAGCTATAGAAATCGGTTTCCACTCCTTTGTAGTAGTAAATGTTTGATATAGAAAGCCAAAGCTATGAAGGTAGCTCTGCTCTTGCTGTGAAGCAAAGGCTGGCACACAGAGAAAGTAACCAGCAAGCTAGGAAACAGTCCTTCCATGTCATGCACTGTCCATCATCTTCTTTTCATTAAACACATTTCAAGAATCTTAGTCTGCCTATGCACACCAACAGCACACATTTTCTCTTAATATTGATTATGAATCAGTTTTATTAAAGACAAAATGAGAAGGAGGGAGAATGAGAGAGAACCTTGAGCACAGTATTCTCTTATCACATTGAGTTGCTATTGAGTGGATATAGCTGTCATAAAAATCCCTAGTGAAGCAACAACCTTTAGAAACAATCGATGTCCAGATGTAAATGTCCATGGTCATTAAAGTCTCTTTAAAAATCCTTTTCTAAGAGTAACATTGCATCTAAAGAGAATTACTCTATAAGGAGGACTTGTATTTCTAAAGCAACTACTGTTTCTGCATGAGGACAAGTCAGTAAGTAACAAGAGATAGGAGGCAGCCCGGCAATAGAGAAGAACACGATTCCTCAGAACACGTGCACAAAGCAAACCAGAAGAAGCTACAGATAGGATCTGTCACTTTCCCCAAACACTGCATCAGGGTTTAAACCACGCTCATCCTTGTGCAGTATTCTAGAATGGGAGCTTCAATAATTTTATGTGGACATGAATGATAAAATTTGACTAAGATAGGAACTCTGTGATCACTCATATGCTTGAAGTGGGTTATTCCCTATCCTAACAGCACAGAGTATATATATGAGGCAAATCACAATTCAGATAAAATGAATTGTATAGTAAAATTAATAAAGTTAGCCTAAAATATGATCATTATTGACTACTTAGAAGTAAAAACTTTTGGTATCAATCTTTTCAAAAGAAAAGATATGAGTTTAATCCTGTAAGTTATTTGAAAAACTTGTGACAAAAATTAGCATCTCTAATATTTATTACAGTGTATAAATGACACAGAGATATACTACATTAGTATAGAAAATGTGGAAAAATGTAGGCAGGGCTTATATTTTAACAACTAATAATCACATTAAAATGTATCAAACATAAATGAATCAAAACAGTGCATTCTATGGTTGTAAAGATGCTGGGGGAATGATTGTTTAATAAAATGCTATCAGAAACACAGAATAAACAAAGTTATTAAAACTGGGTTATTAAAAAAATTAAATATGACTAAATCCTTTGAATTTTTGTATTGATTAAATCAACAATTTGACAGATTATATTATAGAAAATATAGGATGACATAATAAGGACCTATGGTACATATTTGATAATATTTAAAGGTATAGCAAATGTGCTATAAAAATGTAATGTATAATTTTAAAAATTAGAATTCTTTATATGTATTACCTATGGATGTAACCAAGTTGTTCATATTTTTTTATCCTTTTAAAGTGAAGCATTTTGGTAGTTTAAAACTTTTTGCCTTGTTCTACAAAAGATTTAAACTAATATTTAAATAATCAAAATCTATAGTGAATATATAAATTTAAAATGTGTATATGCAATAAGTTTGTATGATATAGGCAATTTTTTCTATTTTTAAAAAGTTTTTATTAGGTGTTTTCTTCATTTATACTTCAAATGTTATCCCCTTTTTCTAGTTTCCTCTTTGAAAATCCCCTATACCCTCCCCACTTCCCCTACTCCTAAACCCACCAACTCCTACTTCCTGGCCCTGACATTCCCCTGGTCTTGTGAAGATTCTAGGCCATTTTTTCAAGAGTTGGCAAAAATGATTTTAAAATTAGAAGAAGCTTTAGTTACTTATCCCCTCAATATCAAATAGGAGCTGTAGGTATCAGACATTTTAGAGAAATGATTCCATAAGCGATGTCAAAAGTAGGAAGTAGAATTAGCTATTTTATAATACCAGCAGAATTATTGATTTGTCTTATTTTAATATATAAAGCAGACATATCCAAATGGTTCAAGAAAAAAATGGCAAGAATCACTAGTGATGAAATAATAATTCCACCTGTTCCTTTGAGATATGTAGATTCAGCTATGAGATTCTTACTTAGTGGCTTTAACAGAAGTACAAAATATTGCAGCTCAAGCTGTGTTGTTTGTTTTATGTTGTTGTTGTTGGGTTTTTTTTTTTGTTTGTTTGTTTGTTTGTTTTTGGTTGTTAACTATGTCTTCCTGGTGTGGCTAGGTGTTTATGTTGACTATCTTCCGAGGGACCATCCAGGGCTGCTGAGCAATGTGCTCTCTGGCGGTTTCTTTATGTGACTTTGGTTTGTCACAGGATGGCATGACTTCTTATCATCTGCTAATATACTAAGGCATACACTCTGACCAGATGTGATTGGCTAAATGTGACTCACAAGGTCAGACTGAATTTAAAGGAATGGTGCTGTATTAGTTACCTTTTCTAACCTGTGACTACACCTGACAAATGCAAAGGAAGCAAAGGTTAACATTGGCTAACAGATCTATGTTCCAGTCTCTTAAGGTGGGCAGGCCATAGTGAGAAGAGTTGAGGCACCTTATTCTACTGCATCCAGAGTCAGAAAACAGAGTCAAATGAATGCTGTTACGTAGGTGCTTTCCAGCTTCTATCAGTCCAGGACTCTAACCCAGGAGTCATACCACCCACCCATAGAGTGGCTCTTATTTTAAACCTCACTAGCTCAGTCTAGAATCTGTGTCAAAAACATTCTTGGAAGTGTGTCTTCACAGTATTTCCATATACTGTAAAGTTGACAAGAAAAGACTTCAGGTGTTCTATACTCTCTAGCTGTAAGCCAAAAATAAAACCTCTCTTTCTAAGTCATTTCTTGAAGCAACAATAAAAGTAACTAATACAGATACTGCATCAAACAATAATAAGCTGGAGTATATTTCATTGTTGGGGAAAGATATCTTTGATAACCAGCTTCCACAATTCACTGTTTCTGGTAATAGTACTTCTCTTTGGCATGCTACGTTGATCTGCTAAAGCTCGAGTGTCTTATTTATCCTAAGGTTAAAGAATGAGTGATCCTATGAGACCAGTCTAGAGTTCCTCAAGTTCTCTGCAGTGGTGACCCTCAGTCACTCACTCATATCAACAAAATAATGTAGGCTTGAAAGCAGAATACTATTATTCCTGTGTGCCAATGTGCCACAACTCGTTTTTGAACTTGGGAAGAACACTCATTTTGGAACCTGTGTTTATTTTATTTGTTCACAAAAATAGAGCCATTTTCTGCCTCCATCTCCCCTCTGTCATATCCCCACATACCACTTCTCTCACAGATGCCTTACATGCATACATGTTGAAATTGTTTGTTTTAAACTTCATAATGACTTCTTTCACCTATACCCCATACCCATCTCTCTTTATCTGAATTAATACACTTTAAATATTCGTGTGATAATTTACACTTGTTATATATCATTTACTTCTCCATTGAAAATATCCTTCATGAATGAAAGGGTCAAGTTCTCGGGATGGCAAAACAAGACCCAAGGAAGCCTATCCCTATCTCAGGTTGTATGAGCAACAAATAATTATGGTTAAGGAAAAGGTTCTCTTCCTCAGTGGTGTAACTTATTGCAGGTTACACAGGGTGTTTTTCTTAGCTGTCACTGTGAGGTACATTTTGTAATACTGCCAATGTCAATTATGTAACCTTCTGTGGGGCATTGGGCTATACACAGACAGCCTGGTCTCCAGTCGAGCTGAGATTCTGAACCCCTGGACCCTGTGGTGATAATTTATCTACATGGGACAGAAGGAGTTCTCTCATGTCTCCTGGAACTCTGGCTCCTGTATAAGTTACCCCCACCCCCCACCAGCCTCCACAAGAGAAGCATGGCTAGAAGTCAAGTAGGCAATGTTGAAAGCTTCTGACCTACAGGCTAAACTCCTCCCCAGTTACCTAGCAACAGAAAAGATAGCAGCTCACTTTAAAAGGGGCTGTTTGGCCCCTGCTTGCTCTCTCATTCCTTTGTTCTCTTACCTCTCACTTTTCTCACTCCTCTTTCCTGTCTGTCTTCTCTTCTCCTCTCCTCTCCTCTCCTCTCCTCTCCTCTCCTCTCCTCTCCTCTCCTACTCTTACTCTCTCTCTAGCCTTTCCTCTTTCTCTTTCTACCTTCTCTCTTTCTCCCTGCCTTTTTACAATAAAGCTCTAAAACCATAGACAGTCTCTGGTCATCAAGATCTGCTTCTCTCACTCTTGCTGGTGTGGGAAACTCTCTTCCCTCTTCCCTAGCTTCCATAGCCCCAGGGCTACAGGGTGTGGCCCCGGGGCCCCTGGGTTGGGCTACTCCTTGTCCACCCCCTGTTGAGTGGGTCATAGGCTTGGATACCCACCCCAGAGCAAAGGGGAAAGCGGCTGGCAGCCCTTCAGCATCTGCCTGTCCAGAGTATAGGTGGAACTCTGGCAGGATGTGGATCCTCCCTTCCCCCTCTTCCCCAGCCCCCCTTTTTAGTTCTCACAACCTTCCACTTCCTATATACTTGTAACCTTAATGCACTTTCTGATCCAATAAGTTGATCTTGGATGGGATTCTTTCTTTGTCTGTAATTACCTTATCTGATGAAGAGAAGTAAAATTCACCAGGAACTTGAACAAATAGCAGGTGAGTGTATAGGCACATGTTTTAACATATCCTTTCAAATAGCTTTTTGTCAAATTCATTAGCCTATTTAAGTGTTCCTTCCAAGTATCCATCAACATGCCATTTACTGGGTTAAAAGAAAACCCTTGTTATAAACTTATTCGCATAGCTCCTGTGTTTTCATTAGCTGGCCATTTTATACTGTTTTATGGCAAAATAGTCACTTTTGTGTCTTGGCTAAATATTTAATAAGCTTGTTGTCTAATTATCTAGTGTGTTAGCATTGACTGTCAAGTTGACATATCGTAAAATTACTGGTAAAATTCTCAATTAAAGAATTGTGATTTTCAGAACTGCTCTAAGCATGGTTGTGGATTATATTTTTGATTGCAAATTGATGTAGGAAAGCCCAGCCTACCATAGGCAGGACCATTCTCTGGGCAAGTAGTTTGGGGGTATAGAAGGAAGATAGTTGATCATGAACTTGAGTGAACTGGTACAAAGCATGAGCCAGCAAAATGCATGGTTGCTATTTCAAGTTTCTGCCTAAAATTTCTTGCTCTGACTTTCTTTAATGGTGGACTATGAAAGGGTAAGCCAATTAAATCATTTCTCCCCCTCAGTTTATTTTAGGCAGAGTGTTTTTCAGAACAACAACAAAAAAGGAAAATAGAACACTGAGCATTGTAATCATGTTGCCAAACACTAACTTATGGCTTGGACAGATAAACAAATAAATTAAGTGGGTATAAATAAAGAGAGGTTTCCCATCTTGCAGTGACCAAGCATAATGTCAGTCTATTTCCTAATTACAGAAAGGCACTAACAGAATCTTCTAGATTCCTAAAGCACTACTGTAGCAAAGACCTCATAAAAACAGAAAACAAGCAAAACCAAGCCAACAAACAAAATCACTTAAGTGGAAGTAGAACACATCTTTAATCTCAGCATTAGGGGGACAGAGGCAGGCATATTTCTAAAGTGCAGGATTGTCTAGAATACAAAGTGTGTTCCAGGACAGCTAGGGATAACACAGAATATCCCTGTCTCAAAAAATTATAACAACAACAACAACAACAACAACAACAACAACAATAACAACAACACTACCACCACCACAAAACAGAATCACACACACATATACGCAGAAATACAAACCAAGCCAAAACAAAACAATTCTTTTTAACTTTTAGCCTTGAAATTGTTTTTTTTAATTAAAAAATGTAATTTTCATTGCAATTATCACTTACCTATTTTGCAATGTATAAGTGATTCTCCACTTACTAAATCACCAAGTTTTATTATTAATTTTAAATGGATAATCTGTTCTTTCATCTTTTTGTTGTTGTTTTTTTGAGACAGGGTTTCTTTGTGTAATATTCCTGGCCTGAAACTCACTTTGTAAACTAGGTGAGCCTCAAACTCACAGCCATTCACCTGCCTCTGCCTCCTAGTACAGGGATTAATGGCTTGCACCACCACTGCCTGGCTTGAAATATTTTTATTTTAATTCTACCTCGAAATTAGCTCCTTCTTGATGAATTATTTTAAAGTAAAACAGTCCTCATTTGTTTCTTCTATGTTTAAATTATGAAAATACCAACATCACAGAAAGCTAAAATATGCTTTGACTATAAATTTAACATATAGTGTATTGTGTTATTCAGAACTCATAGCAGAATTAATCTATCATATTTTTATTAATGAGACATTTCATAGTACTCTCTCTAGGTCTATTTGTGTTTCTTACCACAATTATACTTTAAGATGTTGGTAGAAAACAAATTCTATGGTATTTTTGTAGACAGTTACTTCACACTGCTTTTGTTTGGGCACTTATTTGGTTTCTTTTCCTTTTGTTTGTATATCTAACATTCTCATACTCTGTTTTTGTGCATGCACGTGTGGTGTGAGTCTCAGCTGTCTTTTGTTTGGGTTTTGCATTTGTTTGGGGGCGCAGTTGGTAAGGGAAAAATATGGAAAGGATCTGAGAGCAGTGTAGAAAGATTAAAAGTGTGATTATAATAACTTAAATGCACTCCAGCCAAGGAAGCAGTAGGCTAACTGGAAATCTTCACCTTTTCTTCTCCTATTCATCAAAGTTCATTCACCCTGTAGTAACCCAAGCTCTCTTCTGCCTCTTCCCTTCCTCCTTTTACAACCCCATCTCCTGTGTTTCACATAGATCTACCCCTCCAACTTTCCTTTCCCTTCTCATGTTTTATCTTAGCCCCTTAGTTCAGCATTGAATCCCTGGGAACTAGCAAGCCAGTAAATCCAGGGAAGCCTGCAAACTAACTTCAGATCCTCACCTTTCCCTCCATGTCTCCAAATCTAAGCACACAGTCTTATCCCGACTCTTTAACAGGACACTGCATCCCACCGCCCATCCCTCCTGCCCTTGCAAACATCTCTGGTGGCTCACCAAGCTAAAGCACAAAACAAGGACCATAAAATATGATAGATGATCTTAAGGAGGAAATGAATGAATCCCTTACAGAAATCTCTAAAAATACAAGCAAACAGTAGAAGAGAATAAACAAACCAAGACCTGAAAGTGAAAATAGAATCAATAAAGAAAACTCAAACTGGGGTAAAAACATTAATGAGAAATAGAGCAACTCAAGCAGAAATGTCAGAAGCAAGCCTCACTAACATGGGGGATCATCATACAGGAGAAGAAAGAATCTCAGGCATTTGTTTTAAACATCTCATTGTATTACTTATGATATATATCATTTATTTAATAGTAAAAATTATCTTTTCACATACCTTTGAACACAGGCTATCTGAGCTGGCAAATTGATTTGTTCTCACCATATTTTCACAATTGGAATAACATTCTACCTAAGTATACAAATTTAGCTCTTCTTTCCAAAATGTTTGCTAGTTGTTGTTTGATTTGAATCTATCAGGAGTTGGTTTTATTAAATAGTATTTATTTATTTTCATGTATATGAGCACACTGTAGCTGTCTTCAGAAACACACCAGAATAGTGCATCAGATCTCATTACAGATGGTTGTGAGCCACCATGTGGTTGCTGGGAATTGAATTTAGGAACTCTGGAAGAGCACTCAGTGCTCTTAATCGCTGAGCCAACTCTCCAGCCCTTTTCCTGGGTTTTAAAAAGGAATATATTGTATACAAACAGTCTTTTTTTTTACAATAAAAAGAACAACCCAACAAAAGAACACTGGTATTTCTTGTTGGATTAGCAAACTCACCTCTTGTCTGTTCAGAAATGCTTCTTGGATTATGTGAAATATGATCAGTTTTCAGTGAGTGCATCTTTGCACAGGTATGCTTACTAACTCCTGTGCTCAGCCTCCAGCAGCCCTGTGCATAGATTTTGAAAATTAGCGAAAACTGAGAGACATCACTGCACTGTCCACAGAAGGGGTTCTCTCAATCCTCTTTAAAGTTACATACCTGATGGAAAATTATGACTTCTGAGAAAGAAACCAATTTCATAGAATCTCCTAATTTCATTAAATAAAACCATTGAATATATGACTGTATTGCAAAAATAAATACAGTGCAACTGCTGAGATTACATTGTCTGTAGAAAACAAACAAACAGACACACCAACAAACAACAAAAACCAAACACTATTTGATAAGCCTGTGATGTCAAGTTCTATAAGAAGTGTATAATATAATTTATGCCATTAAATGTAAAGTGCTAACTTTGTGCTTTTCAATTTAGCCATTCAACCATTCTCATACAAACTAAGGGATTATACTTTTGTTATAAGTATCTTTAAAATGTGTTTCTCTACAGCTTCCCCAGGGAAATGGTGTCTCTTCTGTGTGACTATTCATATGGCTCTTCCCTCCCAGCTCTTAAAAGTTTCTTGCTTTTATTTCAATCTTTTAGAGGCACTTTGGCAGTTAATCTAAATTATTAGAGCCTTTTCCCTGCAATACAAACACTTAAAATGTAGCTTTTCATTTTCCTGGGCATGCCCACACAATCTTTCTTTGTACATTATACTTCAAAGATAATGTTTTTTTTTTCCCCACCCAAAGTCTGAGACACAAAAGATAGCAATTTAGGTATGTATTGTTATTTGCTTTAGCTCACAGTACATCAAGAAATTTTAACAACAGGTAAGAAAAACTGGATACCATATGCTAGGATTCCAACACATAAAAGCAGAAACACTTCTAACATATTTTTCTCTCAATTTTTATGTATTTGATAATTTCATTCATGTGTTCAATATATTATGAACATATCTTCCCGTTTCTGACCTTTTTGATGACAGCACCACTTCCCAACACTTCCCAACACTTCTAATTTCTGAATGTGGGGCCATGCAATGGAGAGTAGATACCATACTATTGCTCCAAAAATGCTGTCTTCTGCTGTTATCAGTACTTGATGTAGTTGTGGCACTCATGAACTTGCTCTACCCTAGGCAGGTCTTGAGCTTTGGCTCCTCCCACTTCAGCATTTAGAATGCCTGAGATTCTTTAATGGCTTTATAATGTTAGCATGTCTAGGAGGATTTGAAGCCAGAGAGGCATCATGACTGGCATGGAGAAGACCCACATTTGCAGAATATTTATACATTTTATTAATTGTAAAACCTCATTTCTGACTCTCATTGTCCACCAATAGAAGGTTCTTGAAAATACTAGTGGTTAGAGGACCTAAAATAATTGGTATGTAACAGGCACTTTTGTCACTTTTCTATTTATGTGGGATTAAAGTGACAATACCTTTTAGAAGGAAACCCTTATACATATTTGAATGAATTCTAGACCAGGGGAAGTATTTTATGAAGTACGTTTTGGCTCTAGAATCTCCCTTTTTAGGAATTGAGTTTGAGCCTTTTTCTTTTTAAAATTCAAGCCTCTAACAGTCTCATGCTTCTGCCTGCCATCTCCCTTCCTAAGGAAATGTTCTGCTAGATCCGTTTACTCATAGTTGAAAATGACTCATGAGACTGAATGCTCCCTGGAAAATTTGCATTTTAACAGAGCTCAAAATTGTACAGTGCATGCAGGTTCCTTAGCAGCAGAATGTGGGAAGCCATAACACTCAGGAGTTGGGAATTGCTTTCTTTTTAAATCTGGACGCTCCACAGGAATCACTAATTTAAAAACCTCATACATCTCTTGTCTTTCAAACTTTCCTCTTATGAATGATAATGTGCATACTTCACTGTGAAGAGAAAGATGGTCACATGCATTTCTCTAAGAGCCAAGCAATAAGGCTTTCCACTAATTTGGGAATTAAGCATTACAAAGGCATAGTTGTCATGGGAAAGTACTTTTAGTCACTGCCCTGAATCATTCATGCATCTTCAGGGAAGCTAAAAAGGTTTAAAATTCTCTCTGACTTCAACCTAGAATTCATTTCACTTCAGCATATTCCATCCTATATTCTAATTTATCCTAAGATCTCTTCATACATTTCCCCCCAATCTTTAACATTTAAGTCTGCCATCTGCTTAATTTGTTTTACTGTGCAGGATTTAGCTGGAAGCGTACTGAAATGAAAGCACTTATGCTTTGTAGCTTTTATTTCACAAGTCACAAGAAAACAAGGTCTGTAAAACCAGTACAGAGCTGAACATCCTTAGAAGCAAATAGCGTTAGAGGTGGGTCAGAAGCAACATTGCATTTTATGTGCTAAAGACAGAATTTTTATGCTTGAGTGAAGTGTGAGATGGAAGGGAGGAAAAGCAGGGAAAGTAGGAAATGATAAGTATATTCTTCTTAAAATGGACATAGTAATATGAGTGTATAAAAATGACCAGTGTTCACCCATGTATCTGTGGGTTGGGCCCTCCTGTGTACAAATAACATGTTCCTTCATGAAATGTCAATTACATAACATCATGAACTCCTCCAGATGCAGACACCATTCTTTTCATGTCCAGGTATGGTCTTTGCCTTTAATGTGGTCTTAGGTGGCTTTTGAGTGAATTTATTCATCTATTTACAGTGGTTTTATGAGCTCTTCTATGAACAAGTAAAGGTAATAAGTACCTGTGTGCCGAGGTTCTTTACCCTGTCTACTGTGGCTTCCCATTCAGCTTTTAAGCGTTCTGTAATAGAGAGCACATAACCATTCTGTACTTTATCTTTTCCCTGTTTAAAATAATGTTTACCACAGTTCCCAGTAAGTGCATGTAATATACTCAAAATAATTCCTGGAAAACCTTAAGTATTTAAAAGCTTTAAATTTCCTCTTTGGTCAATATCCCCTATTTCTTTTTGTTATTATTTCATCATCTGAAAATTCATAATTTTTAAACTAAAAATTATTTGTTCTAGTTACTAAAAATATATGGGTGTGGTAATCAGCAAAGTATGGCTAGGAAAATGAACCTTTTTGATGTCTAGTCCTGATTTCTAGGCTTTGTACTGTGTAGAACAGTCAACTGGAATCAAGAAGAGCTGCAGTCGATTAGAATCAAGAAGAGATCAGGAGTGGAAGCTTAACCTTACAAAAATATTTAGACTACTATTATCCCATAAGATTCCCCAAGTTCCATTCACAGTTTGGCTGTAGGTGACAGTCTCTGTCTGAGTCAGTTGTTGGGTAGGGCCTCTAAGAGGACAGCTATGCTAGGCTCCTGTCTGCAAGCATAACAGATTATCATGAATAGTGTCAGGGATTGGTGGTTGCCCATAGCATTCAGTCTCAGCTCCATCACCAATCCGTGCATTTCTTTCTTTTTCCTTTTTTTTCTTTTCTTTTGATTTTTTTTTTGATTTTTTTATTAGATGTTTTCTTTATTTATAGTGCAAATTTTATCCCTGTTCCTCATTCCCCTCTGAGAAATCCCCTTATCCCATCCCTTCTCCCCTTGCTCACTAATTTGCCAACTCCTGCTTCCCTGTCCTGGCATTCCCCTATAATGGGGCATCTTCACAAGACCAAGGGCCTATCCTCTCATTGATGAACCACAAGGCTATCCTCTGCTACATATTCATATGCCCCTCCATGTGTACCCTTTGCCCCAATCCATTCATTTCTTGTAGACAGGATAAGGATTGCACCCCTTAAGGGAATAAGAAGACCATAGGAAGACCAACAGAATCAACTAACTTAGTCTTTTCGTCTCTCAGTGACTGAACTACCAACCAAGCAACATACACAGGCTGGAACTAGGCCTTCTAACACATATGTAACAGATGTGCAGATTGACATTCATGTGGGTCCTGAACAACTGGAGCAGGAGCTATCCCAAAAGCTGCTGCCTGTATATGAGATATGTTCTTCTATTGGGCTGCCTTGTCTGGCCTCAGTGGAAAAGGAAGTATATATTAGAGGCTTGAAGTTCCAGGGTGGGAGAAACCTAGGGATCCTCATCTACTTTGAGGAGAGGGTAGGGGTAGGGGGGAAAGATTGTGGGAGGAGGTGTCTGAGAAGTGTGCAGTGAGCAGGGTGTAATGTGAATAAGTAAATAAAATAAAATAAAATAAAATAAAATAAAATAAAATAAAATAAAACTATTTAGACTGAATCAGGTTGCCACATAGAGAAGATACATCTGTCACAAATAATATGGAATCTAGAATAGCTCCTAATTTGTAGGCAATGCGTTTCTAATAGATGACAGTTCTAACCCAGTACACCACACTAGTTGGGATGTACTTGCTGTTTTCTCAAAGGCTGATAAATCAGTGTTTCATTCACTTTATTTACTCAAGTCCAGCATTGTGGTGTTAGATTACCTAACTCACTTTTGTTTAGCTCAGGTGCCACTCTAAATAGGTGTGGAACCTTTAACTCCATGGATGAGCTAAACAGTCCCAAAATAGCCCGTCCAAATTATGCTTGTGGACTACAATATGCACACAACAAACATTGTCATAGGAAAGGAGAGACAAAAGTCAATAACATGCAGTGACTCTAACCAAAGGCCAAAGTTGACAGGGAGATTGTGTCAATTTCTACATTAAGGTGTTCCATCTACTATGCGGAATTGCTCCAGAGCAGTTTCTGAGGTAATCTGCAGGATTTACATTCTAGAGAAGCATAGCTTGGGAAACAACTTCCTGTTGGTGTGGAGATTGCTTTAGGGATGGAAAAGTAGCCAGAGCTGACATTTCAATGACAAAATAATGCCTGGAAACCCTGAGCTGACTTTGTTCTCTGTTTCCTCTCTGGTCTGGCTGCTCCCACTGAATGTGAATTTCATTTAGTAGTTTCTGTCTCCTAGCAATGTAATTTAGGGTATCTGCCTGGGGCAGTGAGACCACTAATCACTCTCTTAAATCCAGGTTGAATTAAGTTACAGTAGTCTTAATAAGAGCTACTTTTTCTTTTCATTTTTTTTCTATTTCTTTTTTTTTTTCTTTTGACAGGAAGTATATAGGAAAATTTGGGTTTCACTTACTTTCCTTAGAATTTTGACATTTTCTTGAACTTGAATTTGTTGCATTAATTAAATTCTGAAATATTGTATTAAGATGTAATATTGGTGAAGTATGATATTGTTTGACATATCTTGTTAAGTTTAGTGCCTGAGTGAGTATGTCAATGGTCTCTTACTGATCTTGTTCCATTTTCTGTGGCTCTGGTGATCTAATACAATATTTGTTTATGTATCTACCTCCCTTGTTTGTTTGTTTTTTTTTTTTTTTTGTTTTGGTTTGGAGTCATGCACTTGGCCTTTTTATTATGTAAAACATGGTTGTATAAACTTCAGTTTATTTGACATATTTTATGTCACCTTAACATGAAGCAAATTAAGGTTGCCACTTTGCTTTGAAATCAATTATTATGAATGAAAAAAATGAATGATTCTCTCCTTTCTCTTCTCAACTCTTCTCTCCTTCCTTCCTTCCTTCCTTCCTTCCTTCCTTCCTTCCTTCCTTCCTTCCCTCTCTCTCTTTCTTTCTTCTCCCTCATTTCTCATATTCTCTGCTCCCCACAATTGCCCTTCTTTCTTTCCTCTGTCTTTCTTTTTTCCTTTTCTATCTCCTCCTTTACACCTTTCTTCCTTTCTTTCTTTTGTTCTCTCTGACTTCAAGAACTAGTCATAAAATTCCACATTCCAGCAGGCATTCTGTCTACTTATCTATTTTTGGTCTATACCAATGTTTCAATATTTTCTTAATAACATCTGGAAGAATTAGCAGCATCTACATAAAACAGGCAAGAACATATCCTGTACTTCTACACACGATGGTTCAGAACTTCCTAAAGATCAATTACTTTGGTTGTGCTGATCACCTTACTCTCATTGAATCCAATTTTTTATCCCTCTATTGAGCAATAACCTACATTCGTGTAACAATTATTGTATCAGTACTACTGTGGTTGAATGTGTCAAAGGATAAATACAAACTAATTTAAACATTAAAATGGAATCCTTGATATACATATTGAGAGACTTATTTAAACAGAGATAGACCTTTTTTTTTTTTTTCAAGCCATAAAGCTCTTTCTCACATGTCTCAATTTGTTTCTTCTGCTTGACTACATTCCTAGGGAATTATTGCCCTGAGGATATAGATCCAGATATCCAGATCATATTAAACATAAAATTGGTATTCCAGCCATGAAAAATTGTGGAAAATGTCTAATTAGCATTGCTTATATGTCTTCCTCTAATCATCGCTTTGGTCAAGAGTATAGTGTACTCTACATGGTCAGGTTTTCTCACATGTTTTTCTATGACTAGTGGGATCAGTGAGATTAGTCTCTACTACTGCAAAATATAAGGATTATTGTGAGGAATGAAGTTCTTTTGAAGATGAATAATGGAGAAGAAAGGAGATGATCAATATTAACATAATGCATGTAGGCAGAGGCAGTAGCATTACATCTTCAACTCTGTTTGAAGAGAATAAATGGGATCAAATGAAGTAATAGGTTTAAACAGTCATAAAACAGGGTACTACGTTCAATGGAACTTCTCTATAATTCCTCTGGGACTGCACAACTCCTGGGACTGCACAACTCTCTCTCTCTCTCTCTCTCTCTCTCTCTCTCTCTCTCTCTCTCTCCTCTCTTTCTCTCAGCATGTGCTTATTTCTACCTTGGATATATCAGCTCAGTGATAGACCTGAGTTTCCTTTTTCACGATAATATTTTCTCTCTGCCTTCAAGCAGTTTTAGTAAAGAATGTGTAATTTGCAGTTTTTTTTTAATTGAAGAAAGTAGGGGAGATTGTTACCTTAAAGACAACCATCATTTCTTCTTCACAGTAGTTAGTACACAAGAAACACAGAGAAATGCATTACATAAGTATAATTTTTATAAACTTAATTCCACTTTGTATTAAATACAGTGACTTCTAGCATGTTCCTAGTATTGTCTTACAATCCTTAATTACATTGCTATTCAAAATACTCTGCATGTATCTATAATTTTGAATCATAAAATAGAGAAAATTGTAGGCAAGTAAAGAATAAAATGGTTATAAATGAATATTCTCTAGCAAATTTCAGTTGAGTATTTTAAATTCTGTCAGCATGTATGAGTACATTTAGTTCGGAAATGAAGCAAATGTTTAAGAAATGATTATATGAACTGGCCCCTTCTCTCCTGAATGTGTGTATTTGAGGGTAGGGGTGGAGGCAAGCTGTCTTAAGGCATATAAGATTTCTTCCTCCTCCAAATATCCCTAGCTAGGGCTTTTTCTTCCATGGTCTTTAGGAACATATCCCTGGCATGACTTACC
>LR750641.1:167797-221947 GCA_902729485.2 Mus minutoides
ATATATATATATGCCTCTTAAGAGGCTTTATGCAATGTTACAGAATTTTCTGGATTGAATCCAAGGAACAATGGAACCTCTCATTTAAAAGAAATGTGTTATGAAAATGTGTTTATGTAATAAATCAGTGAAGATATTCGAGTCCCTACTCCTTGATGCATCAAATACTTATGGGAGTTGCACACCCCACCCGAGTGTCCTCACAATGTAGTCCTCTTGATCTGTAACATGTCTGTCTTTATTGGCAGAGTTTTCTGCTTAACAAAACTATATACCCTATGCAACAACTCCACTATCTTAGGAAAGGAATGCAAATTTTTTCAAAGAAATATGTAATAATGACAATTCCCCAAATCGTACCACACTGCAAAAGGATGTGGCTATGGTAAGGATTCCACTTCTCATCTGTTATAAAGCTCAAGTGGCATTTCTTTCTTTTGAAAATGTAGGAACTGAGTTGGTTCACTGCCACATTTTCCCTCGTTTCCCAGTGATGCTGGCAGCTCAGATTACCCTCTCCGCAGAGTTGCACAGAGCTGACTGCATTGCGATTTTATAGTGTTTTGTAATTTTTTTTTCACTAGGTGACTAACATATGGCATATGCTACTAGGTGTGAAATGATTGAAATGTTAATGAACACTTTACATTTGAGTTTGAAAGACCCTAAGCATTTAGAGAAGGCTGGTCTGTGAAATATGCATGAATGAAAATGGCCCCAGGTATCTGCACATAAAGCACTCTACAGATGTGTGTATTATATAGTCAAATAATGAAGTGAAAGCCAAATAATGCTGATCATATGTGACATGCTTTTGCTCATAATTTTGCTTAAAGAAGAAAGTGCCATACAGAATTTGTCTAAAGCTTCATTATAGATGTGATTAGATAAGATATTTGGAAAGAAAATGATACAATATTATTGAATGTGAAAGTAGCTCCCATAAAAATTTCCTGAATGTCACTGGCTCAAATCTTCTTAATAAAATACAGCTTTGGTCAATGTTCACAATTGAATCTGATTCATTTCATAGGTAAGGACTTTGTAATCAGGGCACCTTAATACACAGGATAATCTTAGATTGTTCACACCTTCAGAAATGTAATTAAGTATAAGCTGTGCATTCCAACTCATCTTTTATATAAACAGCTTCTAAGTGCTTGATTTTTAATTCACATGGAAGCAAGGAATATTTCCATTAACCCATACAAAAATTAATAAAAATAGACATGAATTTGATGTTCAATAATTCTTTTGTCATTTATAAATTTTCTTCTCATTAACAGAGCCTTTTTACATACCTAAATGTAGATAGATATATATATTTTTCTAAATGAATGATGGTCATCTCTACTTTATTTATTTATTTATTTATTTATTTATTTATTTATTATTAGAGAATTTCTTCATTTACATTTCAAGTATTATCCCATAAGTCCCCTATACCCCCCGCCCTGCTCCCCTACCCACCCACTCCTTTATTTTATATGACTTAATTATTTGCCTAATTAATCTCATAGCATCTTAGTGTCCCAATCTACACTGTGAGAATAACAAATGAATGCACTGCCTAATATGCTAAATCTCTTGCTTAGCTCAGGCTGGTGCTCTTCAGAGCCTTTCCCAGAAAAAAGCACTTTCATCTCAATATGCCTATGTGCAAAATTTTACTTAGAGCAGTTTGTCTGGGTCACCCGTATTGCAGTCATTGCCTTGTAGCAATCTAAGTGTGCCTTTATGCTGCTCTCTTAAGGAACGAGTCCTAACCAAGAAACAGCTGCTCAGATAAAATGAACACGATTCAGCATTTGATTGGAGCATCAGCTTCCAAAATTAGATAACTTGTTTTCACTTAACTCTGATCAGCAATGTCTTTATCCAGTGAAACAAGCATAGTGATAGATTCTTTGGTTTATCTAGAAGTTATATAAAAAAAATTATCTGGGTTATTGGATATTTTGATGCTCAGTAAATGCTATTGATTTTTATATACCTCCTTCTATCTCTTTGTACAAATATATGTGTGTTAATTGCCTATCTCTAACTTTATCTTTATATACATTTATATTATATAATCTAGTGTACACACACACATATATACATATATATACACATATGTATATATATATATATACATATATATATATATATATATATATATATATATATATATATATATATAAAATCTTTATTTATATAATTTTATATATAATTCCTGGCTACATTTGATTTATTTTTTACAAATATGGAAAAAGTACTTATAAATGTGATATTATATTGTTACATTTAGTACTTAGTGCACTGTGTCATCTGGGAACTCATTACTGATCTCACTCATCATTGAAATCCTTATTTCTTTCATTACAATTCACTCTCTCACATATAATAGACTGAGTAGGGACAGTGGTTCAGAAAGACAGCTGCATTGGAAGCATGGTGGAAATAAAAGATTACCATTGTTCTTTTCCTTCATTGGCCTCAAGATTAACTTGGCTTCTCTGAGGTTTGGTGGCATGAAAGTTAGATTTGTACACATTTAGTCACTTAAGTATACTAATGAAAGGGGATTTCTTTCATAACTACTTAAAGATAAAGTCAAATAAAACAAACTTTCAAAACATGATCATCCCCCATGTCAGTCATGTATTTCTTCCTTCTCCTGTCTCAAATGTTTAAGAGTGAGATAGAAATTTTTTATTCTCCCTTATATTAGCTACTTAAGAATTTTATTATTTCCTAATTTCATCTTTCTCTGACTCAAGCATATTGTTGGGAAATCCCCTCAACTCAGGTTCCAACAGAAGCCATACAGCTAACATTAGTGACTGAGGTCAGTGATGTGATTGACCCAGTTTTAAATCTGCCTTTTTTTTTTTTTTTTTATCAGTTTTGAAATCCCAGCCAAGGTCTCTCTTTTTCTTGTAGCTCTCAGCATTGAGGACTAGTGAGCATGGCTTTGGATTAATTTAGAAGGGATATCAGTGGCAGGAGGATGGTATCCATTCTTATGCACGAGCATTAAAACAGGCTAGGTCAATTTTTTTGTTGTTGTTATTTCCTTTCTTTTCATCTTTTGATGCTGAAAAACATAGACAGAGAGATGACTTTGTTGTCTGTAACTTGAATAAGGATAACTTTCAAGTTTCTTATATTGAATATCATATTCATATAGTTAAATGATTAAAAGGGATTATTTGAATTTAATATAATTTAATATAATTGTTTGGACATTCTGGGATTTTTTTGTTGTTGTTGTTGTCGTAAGTTAGCCATGATAATATACATATCACAGGCTTAGGTACAATACAGTTAAGTAATTAAAAATATGTATATAGGATAATTTATAATTATGCTTTTTACCAGATTCTATGAAATGTCTTATACGCCATACAGCATAGTAAATGTATAGATTAGCAACTCAGCTGGTACTTTATTTATATTCCCAAATGTATACGTATTTATAGTTGAAAATATATATCCATATATACATATTACTGTTTAAAAGATATTTTTAATCCTCCTCTTGTTTGGAAAAGTAATATTAACTAAATTATATATAAGTTCCATGCAGAGATAATAAGTTTCCATATATTGCTAAATACCATTTTGGCCTTTCTTTCTCCATAGGGATCTTTTCAGTTCACAAAATAAATTATTTTATGTACTATAGTAATACTCCACATACATTTCTGGCACAAACTGTTGATAGAATATGTTTCTATCTTCTTCCATACAGCCCATAAATTTGTTACTAATTGCAATGTCTTCAGAATTCCATCTGTTGTGAGCCCATAACTATGTAGTTGTAAATACTTGCTCACCAAATGAATAAACAAGAAACAGATTCTGAGCACTGACTTTCAGCTTATAGTGTTTGAAATATTGGGTCTCTCCACAGTTAGATTCTGGACTTTCAAAATGAATATTATTGCTGATTTATAAACTATAACAGGAACTTGTTAATGAACTGGAAATTGACAACTTAAACTATATATAGATTTTAGATATAAAAAGGTTTGCATCTAAAAACTGTACAGTGTTCCTATACCTATAAAAAAAAGAGATAGTAATGCTTAAAACAGTTTGCAAATATAAGTATTATACACAGTTTGTACTTATCAGGTGCAAAGCACTTGACACATGGGTTTGGCGACATGAGTTTCATTCCTGAAACCATGTTAGGCTGGAAGATGAGAAGTGGTATTAGTAAGACAGGTGTATGCCCTCAAGCAGTAATAATAGTGAAGACAAGGATGATAATAATAAGGAAAATAGACTTACAATGGTCTTTCAGGATTTAAAAGCATTACATTGTTTTACTGAAATTTATTATTAACATGTTGGATCAACCAACTAACAAATGACGATTTGGAGCATAGTTTAATCTTTACATGCCACATGGACCTGCTTAAGTTCTGTCATACAATTTAATGCAAGAGGATTAAGATTGAGCCAAAGTAGGCTGCAAATTGCAGAATTGTAATAGGAAATTGTAGCAAACAATACAGGATGTAATTTACAATTAATAAATGATTGAAAGATGAAGGAATATATTTTAGGCTATTCTTCATTGAGTGAAAAGCATTTGCCCATGGTTCAAATTTTTACATCTCTAAAACATGGCAGAGATTAGTTAATTTATTATTCCTCTTAGTGTTCTATTGCTGTGAATAGACACTGTGACCAAGGTAACTTCTTTGATATTTAATTAGGGCCTTTTTATATTTCAAATGATTTTTTTTCCATTATCATCTTGGTAGGGGGCAGGGTTGCACATAAGGTGCAGTAAACCAGAGGTACATCCTGATCCACAGGCCAAGATGGAGAAAAAGAACTGGACCTGGAATGGGCTTTTAAAACCTTGATACTTACCCCACTGATATGCTTTACCCAAGAAGGTCATACCCATGCCAACAAAATCACACTTCCTAGTCCTTCTCAAGTAATACCACTCCATCATCTTGGGGTCACCAACACCATCTAGACCTCAGTCTCATGGCTTCACGACATGACCTCTCTGGTCCTCCATACATGGATACCCTTGATATATGTTTGTTCTCAGTGGCTTTCCTTATATATGTAGGGAAATTCCATAACCTCTTTCTTGTATCCTTGACTCTAAAGTTAGACCATGTGGTTGTGACTGAGGATGCCAAGTTCTGCTGCTTGCTGGGTCTAGGACTTGGTCTCTTCTTTCAATTGCTTGTACAGCAGGTGATTGTTTCTATTGTTGATGGTTCCTTTCATGGCTTATTAATTCATGGTCACAAATTAGGAACTTAGCACAGTGGAGTCTTTTCTCGAGGTTACCATCCCCTTTAGTCTATATAGCAGCAGGCCTTTCTTTAAGCTGTTATTCTCCTTGATCACAGGGCTTGGCTGCAACATTACCTTTCCTGGTATGCTTTGCTTCCTCACAGTTTGCATTCTGTGTTTCTCCATGCAGTATTTGTTCCTTTTTGTTACAGCTACATGACACAGTCAATATTGGACTACCTTAAAATTACCCCTGCCAAAGCCACTAATCCAAAACTCTTCATTTTTATCTCAAAAAGCAACTTTCTTTTATCTCCAAACGATCAGAAAAGTGAAAGTCTTCTGAGTTCACTTCTTCTCCTCTAAAATCTTCTGAGCCAAGCCATCTTAATCTACATTTTCCCAGCAACTGGCTTTCATAATTCTACTAGTATGGCCCATTAAACCTACATACAGCTTTTAAATGCTTTCCAAATCTGAGGTACTTATCCTGCCAACAAGCAGCATGGTCAAGCCTGTTAAAGCATTACCCAGTTCCCTGGTACCTGCTTCTTTCTTAGTATTCTACTGCTGTTAAGAGACCCTATGCCCATAGCAAATATTGTGAAAGAAAGCATTCAATTGGGGCTTGCTTACAGTTGCAGAATTGTATCATATTGGTGGGGAGCATGAAAGCATACAAGGTATTGGAGAAGTAGCTGAGAGCTACTTTTTTTCATAAGCTAGGAGAAAAAGAAAATGAGCTTCCCATGGTCTTTTGGAATTTCAAAGCCTGTCCAGATTGACACAATTCTCCACCAAGGAAACACCTATTCCAACAAGGCAATACCTACTAATCCTTCTCAAATAATGCCACCCTATACATTTAAATATATGAGGGACATTCTTATTCAAGCCAATACAATATTCTTGTTTGTGAGGCTGCTGGGATGGCTTAGTGGTTAAGAGCAGAGGCTACTTATGCAGAGTGTCAGAGTTCAGTGCTCAGTAATCACATGGGTAGAATAGCCTTCTATAATTGTGGTAGCAGATCTGATGTGCTCCATAGCCCTCCTTGGCACCTGTACACATACACACCCCCCCACACAATTAATAAAAATAATACTATTTCTTCTCTTATATTCTGCTAATTATACTTATTCCTACTTTGTTCCAACTACCATCATATTCCATACCTCAAACCTCTAAAATGTAGTAGCAATAAACCAGATATTACAGATGGAACGTGTTACCACAGAGAAACTGCACACTTAGCTGTTAGATTGTGTCTCCAAGTAGCCAGCTAGAAGCTGTGTCCATGTTATAGCTTTGTTATAATGTATGTCTTAATCTTACCAAAGCTGTGCTCACCATTTACTAGTGAGTTTTGAACCGTCCACTTGTAGACTGCTTAGAGTTCTTGCATAATCACATCAGTATATCCACTTAGGGATTTTTAAGTGTGTTCTCATTTAATGTAAAAAATCAAATCAATGGGAGGAGAGGCCTTTGGTCTTGCGAAGATCATATGCCCCAGTACAGGGGAATGCCAGAACCAGGAAGTTGGAGTGGGTGGCTTGGGGAGCAGGGCAGGGGGAGGGTATATGGGGCTTTGGGGATAGCATTTGAAATGTAAATGAAGAAAATATCTAATAAAAATGAAAAGAAAGAGAATCAAATGGCTAGAGCTCAGGGTTCTTCATTATGTTCTACAATCTCATTTATCCTGTGTAGATATCTGTCTGGACATAATCTTTCAGATCATGTGGAAAACTTGGTGTGTTAACATCCACTGCTTAGGTTCCAAAGAGAATGCCCACAGTTCTTCAAAGTGCCATATCCCATCTCCAGGGATCTACACAGCAAATTAGGTCTCTTATTTCATACTGAATCACGTTATCTAAATCTAAGTTTTTGTCTTTTATTTTAAACTTAGTGCTTTTCAGTTGATTGATTTTTCCCCTAGTACTTCACTTAAAGGAAGTGATATGATTAATATAGAGAAATTTCTAACAATTACTCCTGAAGGTCATTTATAGTTTTATATTTAAAAAGAAATCCAGAAAAGTTTCAGGGACAGCACTGACAAGTAATAGTCCAAAAACCAACATTACAACATTAGTCATTGAGATGTGAGGGAAAAAAAAAATAAAAAGCACAGAATCAGAATGCTTTGGGGAGGCAAGGGCAGTGAGCATTCAATTAAACAGCCTGAGACTAGGTGCAAGGTCACCCAAGCAGGGCAGAACACATTACCTCATATACAGGCATTTCTGCATCGTGGGTCGTCTTTGCTCCTTATGCCTGTATGACTGAAATTTATTTCAGTTTCAATGTAGGTGATGCTTGTTGATAATGCATCTTTATCCAGAGTTTTGCTACTATACACACCCCATACTTACCCTGCCAAAGTCTTTATTTGACAGCACTAAACAAAATGTTTGGTTTCCAAAAGTTCATCTTTCTTCTGTCAAAAGTTTTATAGAACAAACATGATAATAAGTATGATAGTCTGGCAAGACTAACTGAATTTGCATCTTGCCTTCAACATAAACTGAATCTTCACAAAGCTGACTAATGTGGATTATTTCTGCATATTTCTTCAATTTGATATTTTTAAATTAATGCCTTATTGTTTCGAATGTTAAGTTTTTGAACAATGGATTTACTTGTGTAAAACATGGACCTTAATGTTTTCTATCTAAAAAAAAAATCTACCACATTTTTCAAATTTGCTCTATGTGTTTTTGAATATACATGTGTGGTGCATGTATGTCTTCACTTGTGATGATTGCAGGTATGTCCCCATGTCTCTGCATATGAAACCAGAGTTCAGCAGCCTGAATGTCTTCCTCTGTTAATTCCCACTGGTTTTTGAGACCTTGAATCTGGAGATACAAGGTCCAGAAATCCATGAAAATCCTCCTGTCTCAGTCTCACAGCAACTGGAATAACATGCCATCACGCTCATCATTTTACTTGGTGTATGAGAATTTGAACTTAGATCTTTATGCTTAAACACAACAAGATCTTTGCCCATTTAGCCACAACTTAGTCCTGCACTCTATTTTACTTGTCATGAATGCTAGGGATTGAACATGAAAACTTGCACTAAATGTGCTAGGCAAAAACTTTAGCATTATGCTATACCTCGAGCCTCTCCATCATGTGTACAGAGTCACTGAAAACATTCTCTCTTCTCTATCCCAACTACTTCACATTCAATCTCTTTTGGGCCCTTCAAATTTGCCACAGCTATCTATGAAAACGTTCTCTAGTTTATCTCTCACAAATTTAACATAGTGTGTGAAAATTTCCAAAGTTAAGAGCACTAAGTCACGAATGACAGATGAACGAATTGGTCTAGCTTGATGAAACAATGAACTTAATTAGGACTGCTAACAAGAATGTGGATAACCTCCTGTGAATAGGAAACAAAATACCCATGAAAGGAGTTACAGAGACAAAGTTTAGAGCTAAGATGAAAGGATGGACCATACAGAGATTACCCCACCAGGGGGGATCCATCCCATAATCAGTCATTAAACTCAGACACTATGGCATAGGACAGCTAGTGCCTACTTAAGGGACCCTGATATAGCTGTCTCGTACAGAAGTGGATGCTCATAATCATCTATAAGATGGAACACAGGGCCCACAATGGAGAAGCTAGAGATAGAACCCCAGGAGCTGAAGGGGTCAGCAACCCTAGAAGAGGATCAACAATATGAACTAACCAGAACCCCCAGAATTCGTGTCTCTAGCTCCATATGTAGCAGAAGATGGCCTAGTTGGCCATCATTGGGAAGAGAGGCTCCTTGGTACTGCAATCTTTATATACCCCAATACAGGGGAGCGCGAGGGCCAAGAAGTGGGAGTGGGTGGGCAGGGGAACAGGGAGGGGGCAGAGGGGAGGGGACTTTCGGAATAGCATTTGAAATGTAAATTAAGAAAATATCTAATAAAAAAATTGGAAAAAAAAAGAATGTGGATAACATGCTGGATGGAGACTTTACCCCTGATGAAAAGAATATCTCCAAGAAACTGTTAACCTCTTATATATCCAGAGGCAGCAGTTATGAGCTGTTTCCACTAACCACAGTTAAATGCCTGCATATATTATTAAGGGGTTCATGATCCTTTCCTTCTTACCTCCAAAAGCAAGGTTAATGGTGCCAATCATGTACTGGTCTCCAATGAAGGCAAGAACAGTGTCCTGCTTGTAGAAGAACTTTCTACACCACAGAGTTAATGTCATCTTTTCTCTTCTCTCAGCCCATTCTCCATTTTTGTCCTATCACTTGGGATCTTCAATTATACTTTCTTATAGAGATGTCTCTTTCAAATAATAATTGCACACTGATACATCCCAAGTCCAAGTCTGTGTTTATAATACAAGTTTCTCTCTATTTTCTATCATTTCAAACTTCATATAAGTTAATAGGATCTTTTTTGGGGGGGGGGGTCTGAGTGAATTAAATTCTTTTTTTTTAATTAGATATTTTCTTAATTTACATTTCAACTGCTATCCCGGAAATCCCCTCCCCCCTCCCCTCTCCCCCCTCCCCCCTCCCTGCTCCCCTGCCCACCCACTCCCACTTCTTGGCCCTGGCGCTCCCCTGTATTGGGGCATATAAAGATTGCAGTACCAAGGGGCCTCTCCTGCCAATGATGGCCGACTAGGCCATCTTCTGCTACATATGGAGCTAGAGACACTAGTTCTGGGGGTTCTGATTAGTTCATATTGTTGTTCCTCTTCTAGGGTTGCAGACCCCTTCAGCTCCTGGGGTTCTATCTGTCTTTGAAACAGAGCATTACTTCCACTTATAGTAAATGTTAGCTCAAACAGCCTCTTTTTTATTCCAGAAGAAAATTATATACTTACATATCATTCTTCACTTCTCTCCCTACAAGTTTACAAATATCACATATCCATTCCTCTGGTGGAATTTAAATTTATTTTTGTATATATATATATATATATATATATATATATATATATATATACACACACACACACACACACACACACACACACACACACACACAGTTCACAATTTCCTGGTGACATCCAACAGCACAAGCCTGTCTGAACTACAGGAGTGTCACAAGAAGAACTTCAACAATCCCCTAATTCAGTGGCCTTCTCTATAGAGCACTGCCTCTACCCCTTATAGGGAGATTGCCTATGCGGCAGTGATCATAACATGACAATCTTCTGCTTAAGCCCATCTAATAATTTCCCATTGAGATTCAAACATAATCCAAACCTTTGGTCCTTGCCTGGGAAGCCTTGTTTATCTGTTATATCTTTATCTTTACAGTCACCTTGAGGCATTTTATATTCTTAACAATGTATTTTTGTCTGAAAAAATATTACAGCACTTTCTTTCACCTCTTCCTTTTCCTCCTCCTGCAACTCCCATGTATGTTCCTTCTAACCCTTCCCATGCTCCTCACAATCAAGGTGATCACTTCATAGTCTCTGTTACTTTTATTATTATTTCTGCATATATGTCTATATGTATACATATACAACCATCTCTCTCTCTCTCTCTCTCTCTCTCTCTCTCTCTCTCTGTGTGTGTGTGTGTGTGTGTGTGTGTGTGTTTGTGTGTGTGTGTGTGTGTGTGTGTTTATATTGTTTCAGGGACCACACTACCTTAAACAACCACTATGGAGATGGGACCATGGAAAAGTATAACCCCTCCATATTAACATGTCCATTGATATTGCTCATGCTCAGGTGTTGTTTATGAAGCCATTTCTAGGATCTTCCACAGAGACCCCTCTTTTTCAGTTTCTGGAGCTGCACTTTCCAGGGTGATACCTAGTAATCACTAGTGACTATGTCTTTCTTAATAGATGATTGGCAGAGTTAAACAATTTAATCCAGATTCACTTCTTTTAAAAAATCCTATTCTACACATTATTACAAGCTATCTTATTTTTGATTGATTATAAAGAGATGTTATTTTTGGTTAAAATTGTTTAGGTAAAACATAATAAAACTTATTAATTGGCTGGGCATTGTGGCACACATCTTTAATCCTAGCACTTGGGAGGCAGAGGCAGGCAAATTTCTGACTTCGAGGCCAGCCTGGTCTACAGGTCTACAGAGTGAGTTCCAGGACAGCCAGGGCTACACAGAGAAACCCTGTCTCGAAAAAACAAAAACAAACAAAAACAAAAAAACAAAACAAAACAAAACACTTATTAATTGGTTAGTTTAGTATTGCTTCTTCTATGTGGCTCCTGTGGCATGGTGCATGCCTACAGGTTCAGCTTCCTGGGGGAGTCATGGGAGAGGCCTGATTACCAGGACACAAGTCAAGGCCAGTCTGAGCAGTGCAGGGCTTGTCTGAAACATGAATTCCAACACACAATGAATGTAACTCTTGTGAATGGAAAACTACACATATACCTTGTATTTCTAGTGGACAAAATATTTATAATGCACAGTAAGTAAGATCACTCCCATTTCTGTAACATTTATTTTTCTTTCTAGACCTGTCTCTTGAAATTTTTCCACCATCCATTCACTATCATGTTCTATTTATTGCCTCTAAAAGCTTAAGCCAAATCATTCCTTAGCCTTTCCTTGCTTGAACAGATTAAATAAAATCTTCCAACAATATGACTTACTCTTTATATTTTTTGTTTAACTTAAGCATATTAGTAGTATTTCTTTTAAAATTTGATTCTTAGCCCTGATAACTTTTAGTATTATTTAGGTCATGTGAGCTAGTCAAAGAGAAGACTTTGCCTGTCTTGGAAGTTTTGTGGCATGGTAACCCAGGATTATAACAGTGATGAGTAGTTGCAGAAATTCAGTTTATATTCCTTGACTGATTGAAATACTGAATGACTTATTGGTTCTCTATCTAAAAATCTATTATAATGCTCATTAAATCTAATCCAAGACTAGCAGGAGCCTAGGATAGAGACTAGTCATTTAGATTGGTAGGGATGGTAGGGTATATGTAAAGCAGATGGGTGGGAAAGGTGCTTTATGGCTCCACTTTTGTCTCTAAAGAGGGAAATGGTATCTCTAAAGTTCCCATCTTGGTCGGTGAGTAATTAAATATGGGATTGCTGAAGGAGAATGACCTCTTCCAACTTCCTTCTGTCTCTCCTCTTGAACTTCTTTTGGAAGGTGCCCTTTAAAAGTGTGACCTCCCAATTCTCTGAATATCCTCAGTGTCTTATAATTTTTCCTATTTCATCTCTAATTTTTTTTTAAAAAATTAATATTTTGTTTTACTTATTCACTTTACATCCTGCTCACAACCTCCCTCCTTGTCACCCATCCCAAAATCCTTTTCCCATCTCCTGTCCCCTTCTATGAGTGTAAAGAGCCCCATGGGTCTCTCCCAACCTGGCAATTCAAGTCTCTGGAAAACTAGGCGATTCCTCTCCCATTGAAGCCAGTCAAGCCCAGCTAGAAGAACATAACTCACTTACAGACAATAGATTTTGGGATAGGCTTCATTCCAGTTGTTCAGAACCCACATGTAAGCCAAGCTTCACATCTGCTACATATGTGTAAGAAGGCCTAGGTCCATTCAATATTTGACCTTTGGTTTGTGGTTCAGACTCAGTTGCAATGGTCCAGGTTATTAGTCGATACTGTTGGTTTTCCTGTGCAGTTCCTATCCACTCCAGGACCCACAATCCTTCCTCCTATTCTTTCATAAGTGTCTACAAGCTCCATCCACTGTGGATGTCTGAGTCAGCTTCCGAGTGTAGCCTCTCAAAGAACAGCATGCTCATGTTTGCAAGTATAACAGAGTATCATTAATAGTGTTAGGAATTGGTGCTTGCCCATGGAATGGGTATCAAGTTGGGCAGGTTTGGTTGGTCATTCCCTCAGTCTCTGTTCTATCCCTCTTACCTGTAATTTTTAAAGACAAGATACATTCTAAGTTAGTTGTTTTGTGGGTGTGTTGATGTCTCTATTACTCCACTAGGGTTCTTGCCTGGCTACAGGAGATGACCTCTTCAGGTTCCATAGCCCTAATGTAGTGAGTTACAGCTAAGGTCACCTCCATTGATTTTTGGGTGCCTCCCTTCTCCATGGTCTCTGTCTAGTCCTGCAGATGTGTCCCCTCCTCTGCACCCTTGTCAGTTACAGATTTGCATTCATTTTCATGTCCATGTAGCCAACTCTCTTCAGCACACCTGATCCTGCATCCCCATTCCCCTCAGCATTTCCCTCTCCCAGTTCTCCCCCTCCTACTGCCTCTTATATGACTATTTTATTCCCGCTTCTAAGTGAGATTCAAGCTTCCTCTCTCATCTCAAATTTTATTGGTTTGAATTTATTATCTTTCTTTGGAGTTATTTGACTGGAGATTTGTCAATAATTTCATTTTTTAAAAGACAATTGATTTATATTTTAAAATTCTATTTCTTTAATTTCAGTTTAGATTTTGATTATTTCTTTCCCATCTATTTTCTTTCATTTCATTTCTTTCTTTCTTTCTTTCTTTCTTTCTTTCTTTCTTTCTTTCTTTCTTTCTTTCTTTCTTTCCTCTTTTTTTTTTTTTTTTTTTTTTTTTTTTTTTTTTTTTTTTTTTTTTTTTTTTTTTTTTTTTTTTTTTTTTTTTTTTTTTTTTTTTTTTTTTTCCTGATGAAATCACTTGTATTCCCAACTCTTAGTGTATGAGTCCTATTTGCATAGTCTGAAGAACCTCATGATTTTTGAAGTGAACACAATTTTTACTGACTCTGTTCAGCCTCTCTACTATGAATTCAGTCATCTAGGAAAGAAAAAACAAAAAGAGCTAACCTATTTTGTTCCCTAATAACCCACCATCCTTCTCATTCTCCCCCATTTCCCTACTCTCCTTCCTGACTTTTTTCTATCCCTCAGTAAATATTTACCCTGAAAATAATTCCAGAATTCACAATTTGAAACACAACAGAAGATAAACATTCTTCGCCCAATAAGTACCTATCCCTTAGAATAGTTCTTAATATTTTATGTCATAGAGACTTAAAACATTAAAATTTATTATTAGTTTTTATGCAGTATATTTTGATCATATTATTTCCCTTCTTTTAACTCTAGCCAGAGCCTCTCTACCTCCCTAAATTCCTACCTACATGACTGTCTTTTTTCTTGAAAAACAAAACAAAACCAGAAATAACCTCCCATGAAAACAAAAAGTCAAAACAACTGATAGAAAGAAAATCAGTAAGATGAAATATATCAAAACAAAGGAAAAGATTCACAAACATACAAAGACACTCACACACATAAACATAAATACCCATATTCACACACATACAAGCATACACACACAAAGACAGACATACATTCACATACACACACACACACACACACACACACACACACACACACACACACACGGGAAATATATGTTGTGTTAGCCAGTTATTTCTGAACATGGGGTCTTGCTTGGAGTTTGTTTGATATACCAGTGATACTCCATTGGAGAAAACTGATTTTTCCTTCGTTAGCAGTTATTAATTACAAATAGAATGTTGAGGACGGATGGGACCTTTGTGTTCATTTCTCCTTCCCAGTTCTGGGATTTTGTCTGATTGGAACCTGTACAGCTCCTGTGAGTTTATTTGTACATGGGGTTTTTGACTCTGGATAACACTATTTTCTTGGTGCAACCCATCATTTGTGCCCTTATAATTTTATCACCTTCCCTTTGTATAGATCCCTGAGCTTTGAATGGAGGGATTTGACACAAAAGATTATATTCACATTTAGAGGGCTGTGTATTTCAAAGCCTCTCACTCTGCACAGTGCCCAGTTGTCAATTTTGTTGTTGTTGTTAATTACCATCTACTGCATGAGGAAACTTTTCTGATAAGAGTTGAACAAAAGTCTGCTCTATGATTAGAGTGATATGTCAACAGAGTCATTTTATTGTATGTTCTTGGTAACAATAGCAGTAGGAGATTTTTCTCTTAGGGACTATGAGCTGTCTAGTCACAGTTTACTGGCCACTTTAGCAGTGTAATCTCTGGGTTCCATCTCATAAAGAAGGGCTAATTCCAACCAAAGAGTAATTACATACTCCCATAACCTTTGTGCCATTGTTGCACCTATGTATACTGCCAATAGGTTTAGGTTAGAGGGTTTGGAGCTGCATGAAACTGATAGTAAGTTTTTTTTCCTCAGGTAGTCTGCACAGTACCTTCTAGCACCATGGACCTTAAGGGTGAAACTTTTAGCTGTGCAATATCTCAGATTCTTCATGTTAAATGACATGAGTATATTTGTGTCTTCAGCAGTTGGTGATAGAGAGTAACCAATAGTGTTGGAAGTAGTGTGTGATATATAGGGGTTTATTGGAACAATTGGACCAAGAACTCAACAAAAATTTAACCCATTCTCAGCAGTGGAAGGTTTTAGTTGTTGGCATAGATGCCTAGTTGGGCATTCTTGCCACAACCCCAAACTCTGACAAGCAGAGAGTGAAAATAATGACATGGACGCCAAGGCAGGTTCTCCAGCAGCAAACTCTGTTTCCTTTATTCAGGCAGTTCAATATATACCCCGACCCTCTTGCCTCATCTCACTCCACTCATTGTTCTCCAATCAGCATCCATCACACCCCTAGCACGAGTTACACATGCAGGCAGAGCAACAGATGATTGGCCTACAGCAATGGTAAGGCTGTATGACGTCCCAGATCAGGCAGCAGGCGCAGGATGACTTGACTGTGCTTTTTCAAGAGTTTGGGGACTGCAAGCTTGTTCAACCACTCTGGAAATCAGTCTGGTGGTTCCTCAAAAAATTGGACATAAGCCGGGCATGGTGGCACATGCCTTTAATCCCAGCACTCAGGAGGCAGAGGCAGGCGGATTTCTGAGTTCGAGGACAGCCTGGTCTACAAAGTGAGTTCCAGGACAGCCAGGGCTACACAGAGAAACCCTGTCTCGAAAAACAAAACAAAACAAAAAAACAAAACAAAACAAAAAATTGGACATAGTACTACCTGAAGATCCTGCAATACCTCAACTGGGCATATATCCAGAAGATGTTCCATCTGGTAATAAGGACACATGTTCCACTATGTTCATAGCAGCCTTATTCATAAAAGCCAGAAGATGGAAAGAACCCACATGTCCCTCAACAGAGGAATGCATATAAAAATTTGGTACATTTACACAATGGAGTACTACTCAGCTATTAAAAGCAATGAATATATGAAATTCCTAGGCAAATGGATGGATCTGGAGGGCATCATCCTGAGTGAGGTAACCCAATCACAAAAGAACTTACATAACATGTACTCACTGATATGTGGATATTAGCCCAGAAACCTAGACTACCCAAGACACAATTTATTAAACACATGAAACTCAAGAAGAAGGAAGATCAAAATGTGGACACATCACTCCTTCCTAGAATTAAGAACAAAGCACACATTGAAGGAGTTACAGAGATCATGTGTGAAGCTGAATCAAAAGGATGGACCAACCAGTGACTGCAGCTGCGAGGGATCCATCCCACAATCAGCCACCAAACATAGACACTATTGCAAATGCCAGCAAGATAGTGCTGAAAAGACCCTGATATAGCTGTCTTGTGGGAGGCTATACCAGTGCCTGGTAAACACAGAAGTGGATGCTCACAGTCAGCTATTAGATGGAACACAGGGTTCCCAAGGAAGGAGCTAGAGAAAGTACCCAAGGAGCTGAAGGGGTCTTCAACCCTCTAGGTGGAAGAATAACCATGAACTAACTAGTACCCCCTGAGCTCATGTCTCTAGCTGCATATATAGAAGAGGATGGCCTGGTTGGCCATCATTGGGAAGAGAAGCCCCTTCCTTGGTCATGCAGACTTTATATGCCCCAGTACAGGGGAATGCCAGGGCCAAGATGTGGAAGTGATAGGGTAGGGGAGCAGGGCAGGGATGGGGGAGGGTATAGGGAACTTTCTGGATAACACTTGAAATGTAAATGAAGAAAATATCTAATAAAAATTGGGGGAAAAAAGGGATACAGAGCTAAAAAAAAAAAAGAGGCTGGTAAACAGTGTGGGGTTAAGAGGCTTGGCACTAAGCCTGAGGCCATCTTAGCTCAGCGGCCATGCCCACTTCCCGCACATTCTGATATGCATTATAAGGCATCACTAATATATATATGAAATATATATACAATGAATCATCTAAAGTAATACGTTTACATATGTCTTTTTAAAAGTCCTTTATTATTAATGTATCCCTCTGCATATCTCTCCTCATCCTATCCTTCTCTCCTGCTCCCAATTTACTTCTATTCTAGCTCCTCTTCATGTCTTTATAACACTCTACTCTATTTCTTCTTTTTTTGGCAAGCCTGTCCTCTTCTCTGACCCCTTAGTTACTCCTTAACTTCTGAGATTACTTGGATTGAAACCCACCTATTGAAACCTTAAAAGATATCATTGGGAAGAGAGGCCCCTTGGTCATGCAAACTTTATATGCCCCAGTACAGGGGCAATATGTGGGAGTGGGTGGGTAGGGGAGCAGGGCGGGGGATGGGGGAGGGTTTAGGGGACTTTCAGGATAACATGTGAAATGTAAATGAAGAAAATATCTAATAAAAATTGGGAAAAAAGATAACATAGAAGTGAAGAAATGAAATATTTGTCTTTCTGTCTTCTGGGATACCTCACAGAAGGACACATTCTGGCTTCATCTATTTGCCTTCAAATATTTCATAGTTTCAGTTTTCTTAAGAGCTGGATAAATTTAAATATACTGCATTTAAATGTACATTATTTAAAAGTACCACATTTTTATTATCCTCTCACCTTGTCATCTAGGCTGTTTACTATTTCTGTCTATAAAAAATAGGGAAGCAATGAATATAGATCAACCACTGTGGTTGTAGCAAGCTATAGAAATCGTCAGGTAATTCCCTCATAGTAGTATTACTGGATCTTCTAGTATATTGGTATTCAACTTTTTGAGGAATCTTTACACAAGTGTTTATAGGGGCTATACCAGGTTGCACTAACTTTGTAAAACTCAGATTATCTCTTTGAAATTAATATGTATGCTCATAGATGAGTATAAAAAAAGAATTCTAAATTTCAGGTTACTATAATATAGGAAAAAAAGTTAAATCTATGAACACCTATATGTGTATCTGTCTGTCCTATTGAATTAATTTAAATGATACTAGCTAGTTTTCTGTCATTAAGACTCAGAATGATAATTTTGTATCACGAAGGCTACAATGAAATATTATATTATTTTTTATTAGATCTTTTCTTAATTTACATTTCAAATGTTATCCCGAAAGTCCCTCCCTCTCCCCCCGCCCTGTTCCCCTGCCCACCCACTCCCACTTCTTGGCCCTGGTGTTCCCCTGTATTGGGGTATATAAAGATTACAATACCAAGGGGCCTCTCCTCCCAATGATGTCCGACTAGGCCATCTTCTGCTACATGTAGAGCTAGAGACACCTGTTCTGGGGGTTCTGGTTAGTTCATAATGTTGTTCCTCTTCTAGGGTTGCAGACAGACAAAGTTTAGAGCTAAGACAAAAGGATGGACCATACAGAGACTATCCCACCAGGGGGGATCCATCCCATAATCAGTCATTAAACTCAGACACTATTGCATAGGACAGCTAGTGCCTACTTAAGGGACCCTGATATAGCTGTCTTGTACAGAAGTGCATTATATTATTTTTAAGTGTTTATTTCAAAGTTTAAGTGTTATAAAATTCACTAAACACACCTTTGTTCATTGTAATGTTTCTAGTCATTGTTAGTTTAAAAAAATGGTTTTCTGAATCAGAAGAATCAGCAATCCAGGTAAAGATTATCTCAGAAGTGATTAAAGATTTGGAAACAACAAGTACATCCTGTAGAATGGAAATGCCATTATCACTGAGATGAACCATTCTGTAATTATACCTGAATTTTGCTTATGTGCTTTAAAGGTTCATTAACATGAACATTTATAAGTCTCCACCTATAAAATATTGTCCTTTATACATGATCTTCCTTTTATTCTTTCATAGACTATTTTTTAATTTTCATTACAGAAAATAATACTGCAGAAAATTCTAGAATACCAATTAACTCATTTAGAAATGCTGTTGTTTATTGAACTGTAAACTACAAGTACAAGGAGTTTTGAAGAAGTAGCTTTTACCTAAGTTTCCTGGATAAAAAAGCTGAAGAGAAAATAAAAAGGTTTAGATATTTTATGATTTTCCTAAGAGTTAAACTAGGCCAGGAGAGTACAAATGTTCCATTTAGAAATACACAAGGGAACAGGTTGTATTTTTTCATGAGAAATTTCAAATATAGGCACAGGAATTACACACTGAGAAGAAAGGGTTATACCATTGCTAGCAGCAGGAGGAGGCACCTTCTTCCTCAGCAAGTCTTTCCTGAAGCTGTTGTGTTGAGGTTTCTAATCAGGTGTGCTTTCTACGAATTAAAAAAACAAAACAAAACAGTCCTCCAAGGTGTGTGTGTGTGTGTGTGTGTGTGTGTAGTGGTAGGGGTTATAGGTTAGTATGTATATAGTGTGATCTTTGTGGCAGTTTATTTTTTCATAAATTATAAATAATGAGGAATGCAAACTACGTCCAGAAAAAGGGCTAATGTACTATAGAAGGAAAGAGAAATAACAGGGTCAGAGCTGTAGAATACGTTACACTAAACTGGAAAATATTCCTTTTACATCTTGGATTTGGATTTCAATCAGTGATATTAAGATTTCAAAATGATTTCTATATGTAAAATAATTTTTCTTATTTTTGGCAACAAGTAAAAATTTGGAATGTTGAAATATACATTGAGTAAATATTATTTTCTAGTTTGCTCTGGGAAATGAGCTCACTCTCAAAGCTTCTTTTTTCTCTATTATCCTCCTTTTCCACAAGGGATTGAAAGACATCTAAATCTGTCAATAACATTATCAAGAATAATACCTCAGTGCACAAAATTGATTCACCCTTATGGGCACAAAGACACAAATATCACACTTAATGGACTTATTTTATTATTAATTATTTTCCTGAGTAGTAAGTTCTAAAATATATGTTTGATAATGTAAATAAGCAAATTTATTTTTTTCTTCCATTTTTTATTAGATATTTTCTTAATTTACATTTCAATGCTATTCCGAAACTCCCCTCCCCCCTACCCCCTCCCTGCTCCCCTGCCCACCCACTTCCACTTCTTGGCCCTGGCTATCCCCTGTATTGGGGCATATAAAGATTGCAGTGACAAGGGTCCTCTCTTCCCAATGATGACCGATTAGGCCATCTTCTGCTACATATGGAGCTAGAGACACGAGTTCTGGGGGTTCTGGTTAGTTCATATTGTTGATCCTCTTCTAGGGTTGCAGACCCCTTCAGCTCCTGGGGTTCTATCTCTAGCTTCTCCATTGTGGGCCCTGTGTTCCCTCTTATAGATAATTATGAGCATGCACTTCTGTAGGAGACAGCTATAACAGGGTCCCTTAAGTAGGTACTAGCTGTCCTATGCCATAGTGTCTGAGTTTAATGACTGATTATGGGATGGATCCCCTGTGGTGGGGTAGTCTCTGTATGGTCCATCCTTTCATCTTAGCTCTAAACTTTGTCTCTGTAACTCCTTTCATGGGTATTTTGTTTCCTCTTCACAGGAGGAATGAAGTATCCACGAGCTGGTCTTCCTTCTTGATGTTCTTGTGTTTTGCAAATTGTATCTTGGATATTCTAAGTTTGTGGGCTAATATCCATTTATCAGTGAGTGCATACCCAATGACTTCTTTTTGATTGGGTTACCTCACTAAGGATTGTATCCTCCAGATACATCCATTTGCCCAAGAATTTCATAAATTCATTTTTTTAATAGCAGAATAGTACTCCATTGTGTAGATGTACCTCATTTTCTGTATCCATTCCTCTATTGAGGGACATCTGGGTTCTTTCCAGCTTCTGGATATTATAAATAAGGCTGCTATGAACATAGTGGAACATGTGTCCTTTTTACCAGTTTTAACATCTTCTGGGTATATGCCCAGGAGAGGTATTGCTGGATCCTCTGGTAGTACTATGTCCAATTTTCTGAGATAACACCAGACTGACTTCCAGAGTGGTTGTACAAGCTTGCAATCCCATCAGCAATGGAGGGATGTTCCTCTTTCTCCACATCCTTGCCAGCATCTGTTGTCCCCTGAATTTTTGATCTTAGCCATTCTGACTGTTGTGAGGTGGGAATCTCAGGGTTGTTTTGATTTGCATTTCCCTGATGATTAAGGATGTTGAACATTTTTTTCAGATGTTTCTCAGACTTTTGGAATTCCTCCGTTGAGAATTCTTTGTTTAGCTCTGTACCCCATTTTTTAATGGGGTTATTCGTTTTTCTGGAGTCCAGTTTGTTTAGCTCTTTGTAGATGTTGGATATTAATCCCCTATCAGATTTAGGATTGGTAAAAATTCTTTCCCAATCTGTTGGTGGTCTTTTTGTCTTACTGACTGTGTCTTTTGCCTTACAGAAGCTTTCTAATTTCATAAGGTCCCATTTGTCAATTCTTGATCTGACCACACAGGCCATTGCTGTTCTGGTTAGGAATCTTTCCCCTGTGCCCATATCTTCGAGGGTTTTCCCAACTTTCTCCTCTATAAATTTCAGTGTCTCTGGTTTTATGTGGAGATCTTTGATCCATTTAGACTTAAGCTTTGTACAAGGGGATATGAATGGGTCAATTCGCATTCTTCTACATGATAACCGCCAGTTGTGCCAGCACCATTTGTTGAAAATGGACAATTTCCTAGACAGATACCAGGTACCAAAGTTAATCCAGGATCAGATTAATGATCTAAACAGGCCCATTTCCCCTAAAGAAATAGAAGCAGTCATTAATAGTCTCCCAACCAAAAAAAGCCCAGGACCAGATGGGTTTAGTGCAGAGTTCTATCAGACCTTCAAAGAAGACCTAATTCCACCTCTCCTCAAACTATTCCACGAAATAGAGACAGAAGGTACTTTACCCAATACATTCTATGAAGCCACAATTACTCTGATACCTAAACCACACAAAGAACCAACAAAGAAAGAGAACTTCAGACCAATTTCCCTTATGAATATCGATGCAAAAATACTCAATAAAATCCTCGCAAACCGAATCCATGAAAACGATAATCCATCATGACCAAGTAGGCTTCATCCCAGGAATGCAGGGATGGATTAATATACGGAAATCCATCAACGTAATCCGCTATATAAACAAACTCAAGGACAAAAACCACATGATCATCTCGTTAGATGCTGAAAAAGCGTTTGACAAAATCCAACACCCTTTCATGATAAAAGTCTTGGAAAGATCAGGAATCCAAGGCCCATACCTAAACATAATAAAAGCAATCTACAGCAAACTAGTAGCCAACATCAAACTGAATGGAGAGAAGCTGGAAGCAATCCCATTAAAATCAGGGATAGACAAGGCTGCCCACTTTCTCCCTACCTATTCAATATAGTACTTGAAGTCCTAGCCAGAGCAATTCGACAACGAAAGGAGATCAAGGGGATAGAAATTGGAAAGGAAGAAGTTAAAATATCACTGTTTGCAGATGATATAGATGTATATATTCAGGACCCCAAAAATTCCACCAAAGAACTCCTAAACCTGATAAACAGCTTCAGTGCAGTAGCTTGATATAAAATTAACTCAAACAAATCAGTGGCCTTTCTCTACACAAAGGATAAGAGGGCTGAGAAAGAAATTAGGGAAACAACACCCTTCACAAGAGTCACAAATATTATAAAATACCTTGGTGTGACTCTAACTAAGGAAGTGAAAGACCTGTATGACAAGAACTTCAAGTCTCTGAAGAAAGAAAGAGAAGCAGATCTCAGAAGATGGAAAGAACTCCCATGCTCATGGATTGGCAGGATGAATATAGTCAACATGGCTATCCTGCCGAAAGCAATCTACAGATTCAATGCAATCCCCATCAAAATCCCAACTCAATTCTTCACTGAGATAGAAAGGGCAGTTTGCAAATTTATCTGGAATAATAAAAAACCTAGGATAGCAAAAACTATTCTCAACAATAAAAGTACCTCTGGGGGAATCACCATGCCTGACATTAAGCTGTACTACAGAGCAATTGTGACAAAAACTGCATGGTACTGGTACAGCAACAGACAGATAGATCAATAGAATAGAATTGAAGACCCAGAAATGAACCCACACACCCATGGTCACTTGATCTTTGACAAGGGAGCTCAAACCATCCAGTGGAAAAAGGCCAGCATTTTCAATAAGCAAATTTAAATATTACATTCTATCAATTGATTTGAAGCAGGGAGCAGTTCCCTCTATCTTAAGCAGTCAAGTCTGTAATTGATCAAAGCATTCTAACCACAAAAAAAAAAAAAAAACAGTGTTGGTATATGCTTTTCCTCTGTGAAATTATCTTCCTAGGTGTTACTTTTATACTAAAGATATATTTAATGAAATATTACTGTGCCTCAGATATTATTTTAGAGATTAGAATGACATAACAAGGAATCTATCAGTGTAGAAGTATACATTTGTAGTTTTTCATATTTCAAATGCATAAGTTAAAACAACCATGAAAAACTATGAATGTGAAGTTTAGAAAGCATTGTCATGTGGCAACAAAAGTGTCCACAGTAAATTTGTAAATCTGTCTCAAGGCACTTGGTCACTCTGTCTATGTTCACTTTTGCAGATACCATATCATAAATTACTAAGTGTGCCAACAATGAGAGCTCACTCAGAAAATAAAAGTGCTGAAAACCTCTTTTTTTCTTTTGTTTTATTAGATATTTTCTTTATTTACATTTCAAATGCTATCCCAAAAGTTCCCTATAACCTCCCCCTGCCCTGCTCCCCCACCGGCCCACTCCCACTTCCTGGCCCTGGCATTCGCCTGTACTGGGGCATATAAAGTTTGTAAGACCAAGGGGCCTCTCTTCCCAGTGAAGGCCGACTAGGCCATCTTATGCTACATATGCATCTAGAGGTAAGAGCTCTGGGGGTACTGGTTAGTTCATATTGTTGTTCCACCTAAAGGGTTGTAGACCCCTTCAGCTCCTTGGGTAATTTCTCTAGCTCCTCCACTGGGGGCCTTGTGTTCCATCCTATTGACTATGACTGTGAGCATCCACTTCTGTATTTGCCAGGCACTGGCATGCCTCACTCGAGATAGTTATATCAGGTTCCCTTCAGCAAATCTTGCTGGCATATACAATAGTGTCTGAGTTTGGTGGGTGATTATGGGATGGATTCCCAGGTGGGTAGTCTCTGGATGGCTCATCCTTTCATCTTAGCTCCAATCTTTGTCTCTGTAACTCCTTTCATGGATGTTTTGTTCTCTATTCTAAGAAGGAATGAAATATCCATACTTTGGTTTCGTTCTTCTTGATTTTCTTGTATTTTGCAAGTTGTATCTTGAGTATTCTAAGTTTATGGGCTAATATCCACTTATCATTGAGTACATATCAAGTGACTTCTTTTGTGATTGGGTTACCTCACTAAGGATGATTTCCTCCAGATATATCCATTTGCCCAAGAATTTCCTAAAGTCATTGTTTTTAATAGCTGAGTATAAATTGTATAAATTACCACATTTTCTGTATCCATTCCTCTGTTGAGGGACATCTGGGTTCATTCCAGCTTCTGGCTATTATAAATAAGGCTGCTATGAGAGGATGAGGAGAAAGAGGAACACTCCTCCATTGCTGGTTGGATTGCAAGCTGGTATAACCACTCTGGAAATCAGTGTGGAGGTTCCTCAGAAAACTGGACATAGTACTACCGAAAGATCCAGCAATACCTCTACTGGACATATACCCAGAAGATTTTCCAACTGGTAATAAGAACACATGCTTCACTATGTTCATAGCAGCCTTATTTATAATAGCCAGAAAACCTATGTTTTAAAAATAAAGAAGGCTAATACATAAAAATGATATCTAGAAAGATGACAGCTTTATGATTAAACAAGTTGTATTATCAGAGAGGCTGAATTTGCACTCTGACCTAAGGCATATCAGGATATCAGGTTTTTGTTTTTCATTAACTCATTATTCTTTAGTTGGTTGCTTCATTTATACAAGAAAAGGCAATTGTAATTATTTGAGTCCTAATAGAGTTATAAATACTAAATTAACATTTGTCTGGAGCAGTAAGCATGCAAGAAATTTTAATGTAAGCAGAGCTCTTAGAACATGTTAAATATTGTTATTCCCTCCATTATCCTGCTCCAGAGGTATCTTGTGTATTTAAGCAGAAATCAATACTGGAAATTAAATACAAGGACATTCTTTCATTTTCAAATTGGATATGAGTCATTCAAAGCCATGTGTAAACCTATAAAGAAATACATTCAGTTTAAATGCTGTGAGAATTCTTAGTTACTCAATCTAAATAAATAACTTGGCCAGGCAGAGTTGAGCCAAGAGGAAACCAATGGCTTTGTGTGCCTTCGGAATTTGCAGATAATACAGAAATCCTTAGAGAGAGTAGAAGTAAGAGAGGTCCTTCAGAAGGAGTTCTGAAAACTAGATAGATAGGTTTTTTCTGTCTTTTTAATGACAGGGTTTTTAAAGAGAATACTTATATAAGTGTAAACTCTAATAAGCTTGAAAATTTTAAACTACTTGTGAGAACTGCCTCCTTTCTTTTATATGTGAATGTCTTTATTCAAACTGATTAGACCTATTAGGAAACTTCAGACTAGAATAAAGAAGTTATGTTAAGTTATGATAGAAGACAGCAGAAAAAATATTCAGTAATAAAATTAAAATAATATATCTGCTGTTCAATTTACATTGATAATTTGCTGGATTATTTTTTGTTTGGTTTGATATTTTAAATCAGTTAACCTGTAGGTTTTGGAAGAAGTGAGGAGATTATCCAATAAAATGATTGTGCTTTTTAAAGTTATAAAATTCCAAGATTCTGTAACACGATGAATTGTCTTAGTTTGTAGTCATAGGGGGAGTATAGAAATCCCTTGTGTATTTATTGTGTGCAAAACAACTCCCACATGTAGCACTGTTTAATAAGTCTGGATTATTTTCCAATACACAGGCCTCTTAGTGGCTGCAACACACTGTGAACAATACCTCTTTAATCCTTTGTGGTGATGCTAAGTACTCTTCTGGTGGTTCCACTACAATCAACTATTAACTAATATGCCTGACCCTGAAGACATTCTTTGTCATTATCTCACTTAACATACTGGAGGAAAGGTGAAGTTTGTATCTCTAAAGGCCTCAGTTGGAACTCTGACACTTACTTTCTTTGTGAATTTGAGCAATTAACCTCTTAGAATCTTACTTTTTTATTGCTAATATATGAATAATACCTTGTGGAGTTCTTGAGAAGATCAAATAAGATTATGCTTTTAAGTGCCTGGTGCATAGTAATTATTCAAAAATTGATAGTTGCTATTTGTAGTGTAGATTTCTTTTAAAAGTTTCTGTATTCTAGGCATGGGTATGCTTTTATAGGATCGAATGACTGAGAAGAAAGGTTACATCAGTGAGTCGCACAGAGGTAAGCCCTTGCTAATATTATTCCTGATGGTAACTAAAATTGTATCGGGGACTATACCCACAAACATTTTTATTAAACATATATAAATTTTTATTAAGAATTTAACATATATTACATGTTCCCTCACATGCAGAATCCCATTGAAATCGAGACATGAAGCTAGTACAAGAGACTCCCTGGCAAAGGAAGGGGATCTATAGGGCAGGGATGGATGTGAGAAAAAGTAGCAGGGGATGAATGTGATTAAGTATATTGTATATATTCATTTTTTTCCAATTTTTATTAGATATTTTCTTCATTTACATTTCAAATGCTATCCCGAAAGTCCCCTGTACCCTTCCACATCCCCCGCCCTCTTCNTAGTACAAGAGACTCCCTGGCAAAGGAAGGGGATCTATAGGGCAGGGATGGATGTGAGAAAAAGTAGCAGGGGATGAATGTGATTAAGTATATTGTATATATTCATTTTTTTCCAATTTTTATTAGATATTTTCTTCATTTACATTTCAAATGCTATCCCGAAAGTCCCCTGTACCCTTCCACATCCCCCGCCCTCTTCCCCTACCCATCCACTCCTATATCTTGGCCTTGGCATTTCCTTGTACTGGGGCATATAAAGTTTGCAAGACCCAGGGGCCTCTCTTCCCAATGATGGCTGACTAGGCCATCTTCTGCTACATATGAGACATGAGCTACAGCTAGAGACATGAGCTCTGGGGGTACTGGTTAGTTCATATTGTTCTTCTACCTATAGGGTTGGAGATCCCCTTCAGCTCCTTGGGTACTTTCTCTATCTCTTCCATTGGGAACCCTGTGTTCCATCTAATAGTTGACTGTGAGCATCCACTTCTGTGTTTGCCAGGCACTGGTATAGCCTCACACGAGACAGCTCATAAGACATATCATGTGTGCAGTCTGTCCATTAATAAACAAGAATGTGAATTACCCCAGGCAAGGATGCACAATATGTTTCCTGTTGAGCACTTTCCTTGTTTTACTGTTGTTAACTACAGGGAAATAAAATGGTTTGGAAGATCAAGAATTCAGAAGCATGAAACTGGAAATATTGGAACATGAGAAGCTCACACATTTTTGAAACCTGAAACTATACAGAACTGAAGTCACATATCTACAGTATGATCAGCACATTTTATTAAAGAGCCAAACATTAGTATTCCAGGCATTATGGAACAAACCTAAAATGAAGATATTATGGTGTGTCTATATAACCAACTTAAATTTAACCATTTATAAATGTAAACCTTGGCCTTATCTCTTGGCTACATGCTGGATTTGACCCACAGATTAGTTTGCTGATACAAAATGTCCCTTAGTATAAAGTATGATTCTACACCTTTATGTCTTCTAGAGGAAAGAAGACCAAATTAGTCACCAGTGGTTTGAGGTAGGGAGTCATGGATTCTTAATTAAGAAATAGCTGTGGGGAATTCAGGGTTAGTAGAATTCTTGGTATCTTAGAAACATCTGCCAAGCTTGGTGGAGGGAGATGTCTTCCAATTTCAGTATGCAAAGACATTGGCAAGGACAACTTTACAGATAAAAATTCTTTGTAATATATTTGGAAGAAAATTCTCTGTATTCTAAGAAAATAAATGAGTTTTTGGTCTTAAACAAAAAAAAAATAGCTGTGGAATCAGTGACATATTGGAAAAGAGGCTTTGCTGACTTGTACTGGCTAGTGCCTTGCAGATAACAGAACCCAGCAATAGCCAAAGACAAGAACAGCAGAAATTTGCTGCTGAATACCTATTGGATACATCTTTCCATTCAGAATGAAGGAACAAGGTAGGGGCAGGGGTGTTGAAATAGATCAGTTCAACAAATGACTCTGACTCTCTATAGTGACTAAATGGTGCTTACTGCTTTGGTAGGCTAAGGTTTATTCTAAAGACATTATTAGAAAGAACACAGATCCCTTAAAACTGTAAATGACTGAATGCACTTAATGAAGGAAAAGTAGTAAAGGCAAATGAGACCTGTTTCTCATCTTTTCTAGCTCTCCCTTTATACACAATGTTTCTTAATACTGTAGTGTTATTATTTATTTTTGCATATAATTATTTATCATCTGGAGACAATAGTATTATGGAAATTGCATTCCATTTTTGTGCTTGTGTTTTCTAAATTTGTGTGGGATATTTTCATAGGTGGTGACAGTGATGGTCCCTCCCAATATCAAGGAGTCTCTTGCAATCTCATGAAAGGTATGAGTACTTACTACATGGATGGACAATGCTTCAGCAGCCCTTCTCCCTGATATGGAAGGGAGTTTTAGCTTGCAACATCATCAACAAAAGCACCCTGAGACACAATATGCCTTGTCTCACTTCATGGTGCACAATGGTCTCTCCTTGTCCATCTTCATTCAAAGCTTATCTTTAGAATTACAAGTTGTTTTTTTTATGGCAAATCATTATGATGGTGAGGCATTTATTTCTATGCATATCAACTGCTTGAAAGACTTTGCTGGCTCTTTTCTTTTCTTTTCTTTTCTTTTTACTCTTCTTTGTTTTTTATTAGATATTTTCTTTATTTACATTACAAGTGCTATCTGAAAGTTCCCTATACCCTCCCTCCACCCTGCTCCCCTACCAGCCCACTCCCACTTCTTGGCCCTGGCATTCCCCTGTACTGGGACATATCAAGTTTGTAAAACCAAGGGGCTTCTCTTCCCAGTGATGGCCAACTAGGCCATCTTCTGCTACATATGCATCTAGAGTCACGAGCTCTGGGGGGTACTGGTTAGTTCATATTGTTGTTCCACCTAAAGGGTAGTAGATACCTTCAGCTCCTTGGGAAATTTCTCTAGCTCCTCCATTGGGGATCCTGTGTTCCATCCTATAGATGACTATGAGCACCCCCTTCTGTATTTGCCAGGCACTGGCATAGCCTCACTCAAGATAGTCATATCAGGGTCCTTTCAGCAAAATTTTGCTGGCATATACAATAGTGTCTGGGTTTGGTGACTGATTATGGGATGGATCCCCAGGTGGGGTAGTCTCTGGATGGTCCATCCTTTTGTCTTAGCTCCAATCTTTGTCTCTGCAACTCCTTTCATGGATGTTTTGTTTTCTATTCTAAGAAGGAATGAAGTATCCATACATTGGTCTTCATTCTTCTTGATTTTCTTTTGTTTTGCAAGTTGTATCTTGAGTATTCTAAGTTTATATGTATTATCAATGATAGTGAAATATCAATGTATATACCTGCACACACATACACATGCATGCACATTCACACACACACACACACACACACACACACACACACACACACACGTATATTCACTATACACTGGTTTATAGATGAGTTCTGTTCTTGATGCTTAAAAATGATCTATATGATGCAAAACAGGACCCCCAATGGCGAAGCTAGAGAAAGTATCCCAGGAGTCGAAGGGGTCTGCAACCCTATAAGAGGAACAACAATATGAACTAACCAGAACCCCCAAAGCTCATGTCTCATGCTGCATATGCAGCAAAAGATGGCCTAGTCGGCCATCATTGGAAAGAGAGGCCCCTTGGTATTGCAAACTTTATATGCCCCAATACAGGGGAATGCCAGGGCCAAGAAGTGGGAGTGGATGTGTAGTGGAGCAGGACGTGGGGAGGGTAGAGGTAACTTTTTGGTTAGCATTTGAAATGTCCATTAAGAAAATATCTAATTAAAAACAAAACAAAAAAAGAGCCTTCTGGTTTCTGTCTGTGCCAGAGCTGATCCTGTGCCACAGTGCTTCATACCCAAACTAACGCTGAGAAAGAGTTGGTATCCTAGGATTGCTGACAAGCCTGTGAACACAAGTAAAACCATCACTTCTGCTCCAAGGGACCCGGCCAGAGCCCTCAGGACACAGGAACCAGGAACTGTCTGTGACAAGATCCTTCTGGTTTCCATCTGGAAATGGAACTGACCCTGTGCCACAGATATCCACACCAAAATACAGGCAAGAGAGAGTTGGTCTGCCAGGAGTTCTGACATACTTGTGAGCACAGGTAAGACCCTCACATCTGCTCAAACTCCTGGCAGAAGAAGGAGCCATCCAGAGCTCTCAGGACATAGGAAATAAGGAAGAGCCATGGATGGGATCTTTCCAGTCTCCATGAGCACCCTGGAGCTGACACTATGCCACAACTCTCCACACCTAAATTCCTTCCAGAGAAAACTGGTCTCTCAGGAACGCTGACACACAGGCTAGCAGAAGGGATACACCACAGTCAGAGACAACAAGACCAGCTAACATCAGAGATAATCAGATGGCAAGACACAATGGCAAGAACATAACCAACAGAAACTAAGGCTACTTAGCATCATCAGAACCCAGTTCTCCCACAACAGCAAGCCCTGGATACACCAAGGCACCAGGAAAGCAAGACCCTAGTTTAAAATAACACCTCATGATGAGAGAAGACTTTATTTAATTCCCTTTAAGAAACACAGGAGAATACAGGTAAATAGGTAGAAGGCCTTAAAGGTATAACACAAAAATACCTTAAAGAATTATAGGAAAACACAAGCAAACAGGTATAGGAAATGAATAAAAGCATCCAGGACCTAAAAATGGAAAGAGAAACAATAAAGAAATCACAAAGGGGGATAGAAAACCTAGGAAAGAGATCAGGAGTCATAGATGCAAGCATCACCAACAGAATGCGAGATAGAACCGAGAATCTCAGGTGCACAAGATACCATAGAAAACATTGAAACAACAGTCAGAGAAAATGCAAAATGCAAAAACCTCCTAAAGCAAAATATCCAGGACAGAATGAGAAGACCAAACCTAACTAGAATAGGTATAAAAGAGAGTGAGGATTCCCAACCTAAAGGGCCAGTAAATATCTTCATCAAAGTTATAACAGAAAACTTTCCTAACCTAATGAAAGGGGTGCCCATAAACATACAAGAAGTCTACCGAACTCCAAATAGATTGGACCAGAAAATAAATTTCTTCTGTCACATATTGGTCAAAATACCAAATGCACAAAACAAAGAATGAATATTAAAAGCAGTAAGGTGAAAAGATCAAATGACATATAAAGGCAGACCTATCAGAATCATAACATAATTCTTACTAGAGACTATGAAAGCTAGAAGATCCTGGGCAGATGTCATACAGACCATAAGAGAACACAAATCCCAGCCCAGGTTACTATATGCAGGAAAATTCTCAATTAACCTATATGGAGGAACCAAGATATTCCATGGCAAAACAAAATTTACATGATATCTTTCTACAAGTCCAGAACTACAAAGGATAATAGATGGAAAACTTGAACACAAGGAGTGAAACTACACCCTAGAAAGGGAAAGAAAGTAATCTTCTTTCATTAAATCCAGATAGCCACACAAGCATAGTTCCAACTCTAACAACAAAAAAACCAGGAAGTAACAATCACTTTTCCTTAATATCTCTTAATGTCAATGGACTCAAATCCTCAACAAAACTCCACAGACAAACAGACTGGATATATAAGTAGAACCTAGCATTTTGATGCGTACAGGAAATATACCTCAGTGTTCAAGACAAATACTATCTCAGAGTAAAGGGCTGGAAAAAAAAATTTCCAAACAAACAGTCCCATGAAAAAAGCAGGAGTAGCCATGCTAATATCAAATAAAATCATCTTTTAACCTAAAGTTATCAAAAAAGGTAAGGAAGGACACTTCATACTCATCAAAGGAAACATATACCAAGAACTTTCAATTCTGAACAAAAATGTTCCAAATGCAAGGGACCCATATTCAAAAAAGAAACTTTCATAAAGATAAAAGCAAACATTGTACCTCACACAATAATGGTGGAAGACTTCAACACCACACTCTCATCAATGGACATATCATGGAAATATAAACTAAACAGAGATACAGTGAAGCTAGCAGAATTTAAAATGAACCAAAATGACTTAAAAGTTATCTCTACATAACAAAACAAAAGAACATACCTTCTTCTTAGCACCTTATGGTACCTTCTCCAAAACTGATTATATAATTGGTCACAAAACAGAACTCAACAGATACAAGAAGATTCATATAATCCTATGCATCTTATCAGATCAACACAGACTAAGGCTGGTCTTTAATAGCAACAAAAACAACAAAAAGCACACATACACATGGAAGGTGAACAATGCCCTATTAGTGATAACTTGGTCAAAGAATAAATAAAGAAAAAATAAACGTCTTTTTAGAATTTAATGAAAACGAAGGCATGATGTATCCAAACTTATGGGGCACAATGAAAGCAGTACTAAAAGGCAAACTCATAGCTCTGAGTGCCCCAAAAAGTAACTGGAGAGACCATACACTAGCAGCTTAACAGCACACGTAAAAGCTCTAAAACAAAAAGGAGGAAATTCACCAAAGAGGAGTAGATGGCAGGAAATCAAAATCATGGATGACATCAGCAAAATAGAAAAAAGAAAAAAAAAAAAACTATACAAAGAATCTAAAAAACCAGTAGCAGGTTCTTTGAGGAAATCATCAAGTTCAATAAACTCTTAAGCAGCCTAATCAGAAGGCACAGAGACAGTTCCAAATTAACAGCAGAATCAGAAAGAAAAGAGAGATAATAACAAGAGAAACTGAGGAAATTAAAAAATTATTAGATCCTACTACAGAAACCTATACTCAACAAAACATCTTGAATAAATGGGCAGTTTTCTAGACAGATATCAAATACAAAGTTAAATCAGGATCAGATAACCAACTAAATAGTCCCATAACCCCTAATGAAATAGAAGCAGTCATTAAAAGTCTCCCAACCAAAAACAAAAAAACAAAACAAAATGAACAAACAAACAAAACCCAAGCAACAACAACAAAAAAACCATGACCATATTGGTAAAGTACATAATTTTATCAGAACTTTGAAGAAGACCTAATACCAATACTATTCAAACTATTCCACAAAATAAAGACATAAGAAAATCTACATAATTCATTCTATGAAGCTACAATTACGCTGATAACTAACCATTCAAAAACCCAACAAAGAAAGAGAGCTTCAGACTGATTTCCCTTATGAATATCAATGCAAAAATACTCAATAAAATTCTATCAAACTGAATCCAAGAACATATCAAAACAATCATTAACCAGAAGCAAGCAGCCTTTATCCCAGGGATGCAGAGATGGTTCAATATATGGATACCCATCAACATAATCCACTATATAAACACACTCAAAGAAAAAAGCTACATGATCATCTCATTAGATGCTAAGAAATCATTTGACAAAGTTCAATACTTCTTCATGGTAAAAGTCTTCAAAAGATCAGGAATTCAAGACCCATACCTAGACATAACAAAAGCAAAATACAGCAAACCAATAGCCAACATCAAATTAAATGGAGAGATACTTGAAGCAATCCCACTAAATTCAGGAACTAGATAAAGCTGCCTATCTTTTTTCTCCCTATCTATTCAATACAGTTCTTAAAGTTCTAGCTAGAGCAATTAGACAACAAAAGGAGGTCAAAGGGATACAATTGGAAAGGAAGAAGTCAAACTATGACTATTTGTGGATGACATGATAGTATACTTAAGTGACCCAAAAACTCCACAAGTAAACTCATATAGCTAATAAACAACCTCACCAAAGTGCCTAAGTATAAAGTCAACTCAAACAAATCAGTAGTCTTCCTATACTCAAAGGATAAACAGGCTTAGAAAGAAGTTAGGGAAACTAACACCCTTCACAATACTCCCAAACAATATAAAATATATTGGTGTGACTCTAACCAAATAAGTGAACTATCTGTACAACAAGAATTTCAAGACTCTGAAGAAAGAAATCAAACAAAACCTCAGAAGATGGAAATATTCTCATGCTCATGGATTAGCAGAATTTATAGAGTAAAAATTGCTATCCTGACAAGAGCTATCCTGACAATTCTTCATAGATTTACAAATAACAATTGTCAAACTCGTTTGGAATAACCAAAAAACCCAGGATAGCAAAAACTATTCTGAACAATAAAAGAACTTCTGGGGGAATCTCCATCCCTGATCTCAAGCTCTGCTACAGAGAAATATGGATAAAAAACTGCATGGTACTGAGACAGTGACAGGCAGGTAGATCAACAGAATAGAATTGAAAACCCAAAAATAAACCCACAGTCCTATGGTCACAAAGAAGCTAAAACTATTCAGTAGAAAAAAATAAAGCATTTTCAACAAATGGTGCTCTTTCAACTGGAGGTCAGCATGTAGAAGAATGCAAATTGATCCATTCTTTTCTCCCTGTACAATGCTCAAGTCCAAATGAATCAAGGACCTTCACACGATACCAGAAACACTGACTCTAATAGAAGAGAAAGTGGGGAATAGCCTTGAACAGATGGGCACAGGGGCAATGTTCCTGAACAGAACACCAATGTCTTAATGATATAAGATAAAGAATAGACAAATGGGACCTCATAAAATTGCAAAGCTTCTGTAAAGCAAAGGACACTGTCAATAGGACAAAACAGTAACCAACATATTGGGAAAAGATCTTTACTAATCCTACATCTGTTAGAGTGATAATATCTAATATATATAAAGAACTCAAGAAGTTAGACTCCAGAGAATCAAATAACCCTATTAAAATTTGGGAACAGCGCTAAAGAAAGAATTCTCTACTGAGAAATATTGAATGGTCAAGAATTACCTAAAGACTAAGCATGTTGAACATTCTTAGTCTTCAGGGAAATGCAAATCAAAAATGACTCTGAGATTCCACCTCACACTACTCAGAATGGCTAAGTTCAAAAACTCAGGTGACAGCAGATGCTGGTGAGGATGTGAAGAAAGAGGAACACTAGTCCACTGCTGGTGGGATTGCAAGCTGGTACAACCACTCTGGAAATCAGTTTTGTGTTTCCTCAGACTATACGACTCCTGGGCATATAGCCAAAAGTGGCTCCAACATGTAACAAGGACACATGCTCCTCTATGTTCATAGAAGCCTTTTCTATAATAGCCAGAAACTGTAAAAAACCCAGATGTCCCTCAACAGGGGAATGGATACAGAAAATGTGGTATGTTTACATAACTGAATACTACTCAGCTATTAAAAACAATGACTTTATTAAATTCTCAAGCTAATGGATAGAACTTGAAAATATCATCCTGAGTGAGGTAACTCAATCATAAAAGAACACACATGGTATGCACTCATTGATAAATTGATATTAGACCCAAAGTTCAGAATACTCAAATACAATTCACAGAGCACATGAAACTGGGAAGCTTTTGTAAGGCAAGAACATAGTCAATAAGACAAATCAGCAACCGACAGATTGGGAAAAAAAAAACAAACCAAAAACCAAAAACCAACCAACCAAACAAAAAAAACCCACTTCACTAACCCCATATCTTATAGAGGGCTAAAGTCCAAAATAAAATAAATAAAAAAAAAAAAACAAACTCAATAAGCTAATCCCCCCAAAACCCAAATAACCCAATCAAAAAATGGGGTATAGAACTAAACCAAGATTTCACAACTGAGGAATCTCAAATGGCTGAGAAGCACCTAAAGAAATGTTCAATGTCCTTAGTGAGCAGAGAAATGCAAATCAAAATGACCCTGAGATTCTACCTTACACCAATCAGAATGGCTAGGATCAAACCCACAGGTGACAACATGTGTTGGAGAAGATGTGGAGAAATAGGAACACTCCTTAACTGCTAGTGTGATTGCAAACTGGTACAACCACTCTTGAAATCAATCTGAAGGTTCCTCAGAAAATTGGAAATAGATCTACATGAAAACCCAGTTATACCACTCTTGGTAATATACCCAAAAGATTCCCCACCATGCCACAGAGGCAAACATGTTCCACTGTGTTCATAGCAGCTTTATTTGTGAAAGCCAGAAGCTGGAAAGATCCCAGATGTTCCTCAACAGAAGAATGGATTCAGAAAATGTGGTTCATTTATACAATGGAATACTACTCAGCTATTAAGTAAGAAGGCATCCTGAGTTTGCTGGCAAATGGATCTAACTATAAAATATCATCCTAAGTGAGGTAACTCAGACCCATAAAGACATGCATAGTATGTACTCACTAATAAGTGGATGTTAGCCAAAAACAAACAAACAAACAAACAAACAAACAAACAAAATACTTAAGATACAGTCCACAGAACTCAAAAATGTCAACAACCTAAAGTTCTCAAGTTAGGATGCCTCAGACCCACTTGGGAGTGATGACATCCACATGGGGACAGGCAGGTGGGGAGGAGGTATGGAATGTGGAGCAGTAGGAGGTTGGATGGCGAAGATAAATTATGGAGTGTAGTATAAATTAATTAATTAAAATATAAAAAATAAACAAAAAATATTACAAAATGAGCCTTCTATTTTAGCCTGCAGACTATTTTACGACCTTACTTTCTAGCTTCCAGGGTTACAGAGACAGTAAATAGAAAGTATACTTGTTCTTCCAGGCCTGATGATAGAAATTGTGATGTGGTGGTTTGAAAGATTAATGTTCCCCTAAGTATAGAGGAATTGAATAATGGCTTCATGGTTGATAGCACTGTTTGGATAAGTTTAAGAGGTGTGGTCTTGTAAGAGGTAACATGTCACTTGGGATGGCCCCAGAGCTTAAGGCTGGGCAAGATGTCACAGATCACATGGGATGGCCCGAGAGCTTACGGCTGGGCAAGAGGTGACATGTCCCTTGGGATGGCCCCAGAGCTTATGGCTGGACAATGCTTAATTTTCATACCAAACACATCTTAGATCTGAGAACATTTTTCCAACTTTAAAACAGTAACTGTGCTTCACAACCAAATTTATTGCAGGCACAGTAAAGCACCTCATTCCTAATTTGGAGAATATCTGCACCTGATTAATCAAATCAATGTAGCAAACACATTTGCATAATTCTGGGCACAGTGGAAGATTATTTGGCCTGAAAAAATTGAATTTGGCTTACTGCATAGCGAAGTTCTGAGCAGCTTTCTATGTGTGCACTTTGTAGCCTTAGCCATTGGAGTCAACAATTCTTCCTAGGGTGCTTGGAAGTGTATCTTTAGCCATTCTAGATGTCACTTGAAGGTTTGAAGAAAAAAATCTCTCCCTTACCTAAATTGTACAGTTCTGCAGAAATCTAAGCTCACTTTTTTTAAAACTCTCTACATTTCCCCTTATAAAATAGATCAAGTTAGTTCTGACACCGTGTGAGGGTTTGAGTTTATTCAGTTTTTTTGAGACAGTCTAGAAATCTCTCTTATTTTTTATTTATAGTCTTTTCTCTGCAAGCTGTTCTCATTCCCATGTTACTTGCCAGCCATTAAATGCTCAGTTTCTCATGGTTCTTTCCAAAATATCTCTATCTCTTACTAAATTATTAAGTAATTCCCATTGAAATGTCTTTCCTTGAGTTAGGGGGCCAAGCTGAGCATCATCAGGCAGAGCAAAACACACACTTCTTGGTCCTTCTTTGCCAAATTGCTTATTAATATGTTTCACTTAGTACAATATTGAAATCCATCCAAGTATGTGATATTTGGAAGAATCTTTTGTAAGCCAAAATTATAGAATGACTGTTTCTTATTGTTTGAAAGCTTTACTTAAAATTCACCACAAATTTTAACATATATTAAACAATTCACACATACACACACATACACACACACACACACACACACACACACACACACACACATATATATATATATATATATATATATATATATATATATATTCCATTAAAGGTGTGAATGAGTATTGATATTAAACAAAATGTATAATATGGATGAAGTTAATTGGTAAAATTAGTGTTTCTCTTTTTAAGTATTTGCTTGCTATACTAAGTGAAAGTATACTTTGATATCTAATTATTTTTATGCCTGTATCAGGATAATTTGAAATTATCACCTTTATAACTATTTCTGCCTAAATAACACTTTTATTTTATTTAATTTGATTTTTATTTTTACTTTTTCCTATAACAACAATACAAATTGTTTTTAAAAATATTTCCTTAGAAATTGACAACATTCTGTCACAATAATTAAACGCAATATTTTCTTAATATTGAGTAATAGAGTGACATGCAAGTAAGGGGAAAATATTTTAAATACAGTATCTAGAGTGCTGACTAGAATTAAGTTTACCTGCTTCCTATGAACCATGAAGTCCATATGGTCTGTCTTACCACCAGCCGAGTAACAGGAGCTGCAGACTCTGACTAAAGCTTCTGAAATCATGATATTAAGTCCTTTCCTCCTTAACCCATTGTATTAGACAGGGTTCTATAGAGGAACAGAACTTATAGAATAAAATTACATATATAAATGCATGCATACATACATACAGACATCTGTACACACACACAAAGCATTTATCAGAATTGCTTACAGGCACTCAGCTAACTAATTTAACACTGTTTGTCTACCATTGAAGGCCTAAAAATTCAGTAGTTGCCCAGTCGTCAAGGCTGGATGTCTCAGCAGGTCTTAAGTATATGCTGGAATCTCAAAGAATTAGGTTTTACTGCCGATGAGGAGACAGACTTGCTGGTGAGAGAGAGAGAGCAAGCAGGTAGAAATAACAAGCCTCCTTCTACTATATCCATTGTATACGTCTCCAGACAAAGGTATGACCCAGATTAATGGTGGATCTTCCACCTCAAAGATCTGAATTTGATGTGGGTCTTCCCACTTCAAATGACTTGAAGGAGAATAAAAATCCCTCACAGGTGGAGGTAGTCATTTGGGTTCTAAATAATTCCAGATATAGTCAAGTTGACAAGAAAGAATATTCAACACAGCCATATTTATTGGATATTGTATGGTATGGATGCAAAGCCTGAATAATGTTATCATCATTAAGGATCAGAGACATAATCAATGGCACATTCAGTTCCTTACCATCTCTAGCATGAAGAACCACAGTGCCTCTGAGTTGTCTTCATTTATTTCTGTATAGCTATTTCCCTGGGTTAAATCACACCATTGTAGCTGGCTTCATCAGAGTGAGCAACGGATAAGGCATAAGGAAACATGAAGGACAAAACCTAAAGAACTCTATAAACTAATTTCAGAGGTAGCATCCCTTCACTTTGTCATGTACTGCCAGCTGTAAATGAAGTCACTAGGTCCATTGCATGTTCAAGAGCATGCTATTGCACACAGACCTTAAATTCAAGAAGTAGAGATCAGTGGGGGCATGTCAGAGATGATACAAATAAAGCATCATAGTATGAAAATGAGACTAATACAGAGAAAAATCAGTTGACTAAACTTCTGTTTAGACAAAAGGCTGTCAACCATAAGGACAGACTTCAGTGAGTTCTCTTTGTATATGCACAGATTATGGAGTTCTTTATTTTGTTTAATTTCTCAGATATTTTGAAGGTCCCTGTAATGGCTATTCCTGGTTGTCAACTTGACTATATCTAGAATGAACTACAATCCACAATTGGAGTGTTCACCTGTGATCCAGATCTTGAAGCAGGGAGATACAAGTTTCTGACCTGGATCTTGGCATGCATATCTTGAGGCATAGTTCCAATGAATTCCAGGACACTAAGGCAAGAGCATCCCTGAGGTAAAGGTCAGCCTGGGACAAAACAAGACCCAGATCCAGATCCATGTGTGGTAGTACACACCTTTAATCTTGACCATGCCTTCTACTGGAGACCTACATAAGGACATTCTACAGAAGGAGGGTTTGCTCTTCTCCTGCTTACATTTACTTACCAGCACATCTGTTGGATATACTAGCCTTGTGGGACTGAGCAACTACTTCTTTCTTGAACTTTCCATTCACAGCTAACCATTGCTGGGGAGTTGGACTACAGCCTGTGAGTCAGTATAACAAATTTCTGTACTATTTAAAGACTATTTGAAAGTTCTGTAAGTCTAGAGAACAGTGACTAATACAGTCCCCATACCATCATTTAATTATCTGGGTAAAATATATGTTCACAAAATATAAAGATTGTAGAAACTATTTAGCAAAACTGAAAGTGATAGTTTAAAGTTAGCTTTCATCTTTAAGATTATATAATATAATCTTTATAAATTTTAATCATGTGGCTGACTACATTTGCACAACCATGCATATTTCCAAAGTTTGCAGAATAAATGTAGATATACTAGGTGAATATTGCAGATCTGGGGGATAGATGCTATTCCCCTGATGAAAGGTTGAAAGGATTAAATTAATTTTCAATTCTACTGAGAAGCTGCAGAGTAAAGAAGAAAGGACAGAGCCAAAATTATCATCAAGGAGCCTAAGGGGAAAAGTAAATGACTGGAAGAGATTTTGTATAGTTCAAAATTTTTTAAAAATATGTCCTTAATAGAGTACTCAATGGTTAAGATATTATTTTGTTACATTGGTTATGCTATATCTTGAAATAATTCTAATAACTTCATTTAATTAACCAGAGAATAAACTTTATATACTGATTCCCAAATAGGTTATTTGGTTGACATTGAGATATGCCATTTTATACAAGCAAAATTCCTAAAGTTTGCAAAAAAATTAGTATTTTTAAAATAAAATTAGTATTATTAGTATAATGCCAAAGGATCAGCTCTCCACACATAAATATGAGTAATATTGAATAGGCAGAGCAGGTTAGGAATGCATGTTATGTACATATTTGTATGTAATAATAACTAATACAAGGAAAGCCCATCGGTCTGTAAAAGAATAAAATAAGATACATGAAAGAGTTCAGAGGAAGGAAGGAAGGAAGGAAGGAAGGAAGGAAGGAAGGAAGGAAGGAAGGAAGGAAGGAAGGAAGGAAGGGAGAAATGCAATTAGAATTGGAAATTTAAAATTTGCTATTATAATGAGAAGTCTAGGTTAATAATTTAAAATAAAGATTGCAAAGACATGTAAAAACTGATTGTGTTATTAGTACAAAGTTAATTCTTTCCCTGAGAGTATTGAAAGTAAAATAATAATCCAAAGGTGCAGAGTAGAGAGAGGACCGGGATGATTCAAATACTTAATGACCTGAAGTCCTGGCAGCCAGATATATTCATTTCCTTAATAGCCATTACCAAGCCTCTTGTGCCCTCTTATAAAGCTATCTTCACCAAGTGTCATATCCTTGCTACCGACTGACCCTCTTAAGCTCATTCTATTGCCATCTTTGACCACTAGAGCTTCTGCCTTCCAAACTCTCCACCTTTCATCCACTACCTTCCTTGACAATTTTAAATGTGTGGAAAAATAAACATCTATGTTTTAACCTTTGACCACTGCAACCTCCTGATCCTCAGTGAGTTCTTCCTCTTCAGCATTCCAGCAACATTAAATTGTGTCATTAACCAGAGACACAGTACCTATTAAGCATCTGAAATATAACCTGCTGTATCCTATCCTGTATTTCTGGGATTTTTAGTCTCTTACTCTCAACTCTTTCCAGTGCCACATAGATTTAGACCACTTACTAGACATTTTACCCCAATTGGTATGGTCTTTAAAAAACTGTGTTTTGTCACTGTGATAAAACTGACATGACCATTTATCATGAGTTGCCTATTGACAGAACAATTTATTCTGATTTCCCCAACATTGTGTTTAGTCTGAGCCTTCTTTTGCTCTTAAATATGCCCCACTTTGGATGATAAATTACATTGTTTTCCAGCTATGAAACATAAAGCCCATTCTCCCTAGTATCCTATACACTATTCCCTTATTTATTCTGCTGCAATTGCCTTTAGCTGATAGAACTTTACTATATTATCTCTTCTTTACCTGGATCACCCAGAAGCTATGAAACACCCTGCTCCTCCGTTATGTCAGTTTTTCATATTGCCAAATATTCTCAGTAATTCCTCACAGTCATAGTCCAGCTTCATGAACAAAGCCAGCTCCTGAGACATTTCAAGTTTTTCTAAGTCCATTCCCTTACCAGGTACTTTCTGATGCTTCCCAGGACAATCTATGTCTTAGATCATTAAGATGGTTAATTCCGCAGGTCTTTCTGAACTTTAAAAATTGTTTACTTGCCCTCAACATACATACAGCAGAGGACTGCCTGGTCTGACCTCAATGAGAGAGGATGCACACACCTAGCCCTTGAGAGAACTGAGGCCCCAAGGGATGCAGAAGCCTGGCAGGACGTGGGGTGTGGGAACATTCTCTTGGAGATAGAGATGGAGAGTGAGGGATAAGGGAAAGGTTGAAGAACTGTCAGAGGGTGGACTGGGAGGGGAATAATGACTGGACTGTTAAAAAAAAAAACAAAAAAGTTAAAGATATTTTTTTTAAAATATAGTATATTTGTTCATTCTCTTTCCAACTCCTCTATTCACTTGGGAATGATGCCCAGCTGCCTCTCCCATAACCACCAAAACCTTGCATATGGAACAAAGCAATACCTTTCCCAAAGTTTTCATTTATTAATGCATTACCTTCATCATATTCCTATAGTATCAGCCTTTGTCTCAATGATTTTTTTAATCCCAAGAATATACATAGCAAGTCTCCCAATAATGAAAACAAAACAAATTGAAAGTTTGTTGCTGACTTTTGTCTCTTTTGTTTGATGATATCTGACTCTTCTCAGATGGCTTTCTGAAGTGGTGAGTCAGCCTGGGTCTATGTTCCTCTCATTTTCAGCCTATGTTATGATGTTCTTGCCATTTTTCTCATCATTCTAAATAAATTGTCACTTGATCATAGCCTCTTCATACACAGCAAAAATTCCCCCCTAGTTAGGATCCATTATGACTCTGACTTCTTCTCTTCTCCAATGTGTTGATTTTATATTCAGGTACTGTCAGTCCATGGTTCTCTACCTCATGGGGCACAGCCATGACCCTGTGCTTTTCCTCCTTTCCTCACTGCCCCTACACATCACATCAGAAATTGATCTGATTGCCGGAATGGTTATTTTAATCACCTTCATATAGGTTATGAACCAACATTAGAAGTTGAATCTATTATGGAGAGTAATAAGGTGCATCGTTGCTCATATTTGACCTCAGTTTTTTCCAGAACACTTCTCAGCTACTTAGTGGTACTTGGCATTCCTCTTGTCAGATTTTGTCTGTGAGTAGCTTAGCCAGGAAAGTATAATTTTTTATCATTTTAAATAAGAATATTTTACCCTCAAACTCTTTTTAATTTTTTATTTTATGGCAAGATAAATTCACATAAACTTAAATAAGCCATACATGACCTTACATAAATAATCCTATGCACATGATCAATATTAAAAACTTCTTGCTGGATATTTAAGCATAATAGAAAACTAATATTTCAAGGACAGAACTGATAAGACATGGAATATTTGTAACAATTGAACAACTTACAATGTTTTCAAAAATATATTTTAAGACTGCTAGGTGGTGTTTGTTTATTCCTGTTATATTACTCATGGTAGGAATTCCTTTTCTTGAAACCATAGACACGAACAGGTCCCTTTATATTATCAAGTAACTTTAAGATTAATAAAAATAGGCGCACACAAAAGCATATTTATTTAAGCAAATTTATGATGACATTAAAATAGGTTTTTACATAAAAGAATAGTGGGTATATTTTAGGTCTCCATGAAGAAACACCATGGAAAATCTTGCCTGTTATGTTGAATAGATTTTTGTCTTCAATAGTTAAGACCTCTAGATGGCCAGGATTAATGTACTATAGCTTAAATGTTGTTACGTTCAAAATAAAGTTCTGAAAAAGTACACAACTATCTATGGTAAATTACTAAGTATTCATATTTGACATTGATGTTCTGTGGATAAAACAAGAGAAACATTTATCAGAATTCTTCTCTTCCCGACTCTTGTACTATCTCATAAAAGTAACAGGGCAAAGAAAACATTCATTTTAATTTTGACTACCTAATAAGCTTTGCTTTTTCGAGCCTTGAACTATTTTTCAAATACTACTATAAAAAACACCTCTATTCATCTTACCTTCAAGGCACCTGAACACTGGAAATACATAAATCATCTAAGAACTAATAAACAACCATAGGCCAGCAGAAAGAAACTTAAGGAAATAAAAGTGTCTTATAGACCAATGCATAAAATCTCTAATAAACTAAAGTGAGAAAAAGGTGTTTGCCTAGAGAAAACTTAAGTGACATGTCAAAGAACTATACTGCATAGCTGTGGAAAGTTTAATTTATCATTAAGGAAATGGAGTATCAATAGATACATATATTCCACAAGGTTTTAGAGATCGTATCCCAAGGAGTCTTTAAAAGTCATTGGAGAATTTTCTATTGTTCTTATAGAATTTAATAGGAAATCTAAGAAAGAGAGATACAGGAGTAGAGACATCATTTAGTGGTTAAGAGACTGTTTTGTTCTTCTACAAGTTCATAGCACTCATTTGATGGCTAACAGCAACTGCAATTTTCAATGGGCTATGATGTGCTTTTCTGGCATCTTGACTGCTAGGCAAGGATGTAATGCACATATACACATACAATGAAAACACTCATAAAATAAATATTAAAAAATCTTATTTAAGCAGATACATGCAGACACACTCAGATACCAACCCCCACTCTCCAGATACACACACACACACACACACACACACACACACACACACACACACAGAGAGAGAGAGAGACAGAGAGAGAGACAGAGAGACAGAGAAGAAGAAGAAGAAGAAGAAGAAGAAGAAGAAGAAGAAGAAGAAGAAGAAGAAGAAGAAGAAGAAGAAGAAGAAGAAGAAAGAAGAAGAGACAAAAAGACAAAAAGACAAAAAGATCAGATCAACATAACACTTATAAGGTTCACTTCCTTCTCAGTGCTGCCAGAAAACCCCCAGGTGAGATCTCTTTCTGTCCTGTTGACCTTGCTTTCTCGTGCCTTCTTTTGCTTTTTAATTCTTTGGTATTTAATCTTCATCTCTACCTTAGATTTGATCAGAACAGAGGCAAAATCCCATCTCTTATTTAAGCTCTACAGCTTATTCCTGAATGACCAACATTAAGTGCCTTTACAATACCACTACAGCAAGTCACAGGACAAACATTAGACATAAAGGCATAGATCATTGGGAAAAAATTATACCCACTAACACCTCCAACAGGAATCAAGTGCAGTCACCTAAACCACCACACATATTGTATACCTTGTTCAGTTAAAATTTCTTTTCCCATATCCTCATCTTAAAGATGTGCTCTGCCATCCTCACTCTGCCTCTGGCCCCTCCTACTGGATTTTTCTCATTCACCACACAAGTTTTATTATTATAGATAGGGCTTTTTTTGACTGCTTTAAGTGGATTTTTTAAAATGCACTTATTTTCTATGTTTTCTTCACATAGCATAATTATTTTTGAGATTCACTTATATCAATCTATTTCTAGGGGACTAAGAATAGCCCAATGGGTACCTAGACAGTTTTCTGATGTTAAATTGATGAACTGCCTCAAGTTTTTGCTATTTTTATGAAGAGGTGCCAGTCTAAGCACATACACAGGCATATTTCTTCTATTGTGATCAAGTTGGAGGAATTCTGATAGAGAATTTTGAATACCTTCCCTTTTTTCATCCAAAAATCTGAAATACTCATTTTATTGAGCTTCTATACCAGTTTTAACACCTTTTTTGTGTTGCATTTAAACTAAAATAAGAACTCAATTTAAAAATAAAAGGAAATGTGCTGTAAATAGCTGTGTATGAGTTCCTGTGTAGACATGCACTTTCGCTTTTTCTTGGGTGAATACCTTGAATTAGATTGTCTGTTCAACTTTTCCGGAATCAAATTTTGCAAATTAATTTCCTGTTTTGTATCCCATAATTGTTGCATGCAAATTTGACTTCATTCACATTATTTCATGGCAGGTGATGTGCTCAGTGTTGTTTTATTTAACCGTTGCTGAAAAAATCTATATTGATGTTTTAATTAGTCTTTTCCTAGTAACCTATGATGACACATAACTTTTGTTTTCTATATGGTATATCTTTATTGGTTTAGTATCAGGGTTTTTTGTTTGTTTGTTTTTGGAAAAAATTTTACTATTGGCATTGAGAGAGTTGAGGTTTGTTAGATACAAATCTATAGTTATAAATGTGATAAAATTTTTCTTACAATATGTGATTATTGTAAAACTTTATAGAGTTTGACATTTGAATACTAAAAATTTCTATTATGTATAAGCTTCAATATTTCAAGCTGCATTATGTGTGGGTCATATAGCTAAAGGTCTACAAAAGGAATATCTATAGTATAGAGCAGTACAATCTCTAAAACCAAATGTCCCAGTGGTCCAGCTTTATGGGTACTATGAAGGAGGGTAGAAAAGTCAGTGCTGGCATGCCATCAATAGATATTTTTGGTCTACTTTAAGTCAATGTACAATGGCTCTACACTTCTTATCTGATAGGAAAGAAAAAGAGTCATCTAACAGCAATCAGTCTTGAAACTTAATCCTGAGATTGCCTTCATTTGCTCTACTAAAGATATTATAAGCAAGGTAGGAACTATGACTCATTCCTGTAATTCCAGAAATTGGTGGCGAAAATAGCAAGATCACTATGATCTGTAGGCAAAGTTAGGCTTCATCCTGCATCCTAGTCTAGTCTTCTCTACAAAATAAATCTGTCACACAAAAGAAACAAGAAAGAAGGACGAGGAGAAAAGTAGTAGTAGTAGCCGTCGTAGAAGAAGAAGAAGAAGAAGAAGAAGAAGAAGAAGAAGAAGAAGAAGAAGAAGAAGAAGAAGAAGAAGAAGAAGAAGACACAAAGGAAAGAAAGAACAAAAATTAAGATGCTATATGAAGAGTAAGTACTTCAATTGCATGGCTACAAGAGTATTAGGAATGAGGAGATCAGCTTGCAGATCTGTCTTGTCTCACAATCTCTCTTTTTCATACCTAAAGACCACCCAATAGATATTTGCTTCTCTGGTGATTCTGTCTTGGAGTGGTCAACAATGCCTTCTTTTCTATTTACCTAAGAATTTATATTCCCCATAAATTACATGGTTCTCTTGCTTTGACTATTTGACTTTATTTCTTCATATCATTAATTTTAGCTAAAAAAAAAAAGCCATTCCTTCTCTACTTCTCATATTATTATTTACCCCACTTTCCCCCAAATCTAACACATAACTCTACCTTTGACTCCCATTTTAGTCATTTTTCCTATTTCTGTGATAAAACAAACAAACAGATAAATAATAGTAAAAACAACGTATGTTTAAAGGCTTATTGTGGCTCACAGTTGTAAGATGCGGTCCATCATGAAAGGCCAATGTGGGGGCAAGAGCATACAGACCTGGTTGCATTGTGTTTTAGTTAGGAAACAGAAAAAATATAAAAGTTGTGCTCAAATCACTTTCTCCTTCTACTCACTCCAAGATCCCTGCCTAAAGAAGAGTGCCAACTGAAGCTAGTGTATCTTCTAACACCTACTATTGCATACAAGATCTCCTCGGTGTGACAATTAAAATTCACAATCATAAATACTGTTGGTATTAATCACAGATGCATTATCAAATGTAGCATTTCACCTAATGAGATATTATTTTCTTTATACTATCTATGATACTATTTTTGTTTTTTTCACTGGCCAGCAGAAGATAGATCTGTAAGTATAATTTGAGTCTGCTTCTTTGAATGCCTCTCAGGACTTATTATCTTAAATGCAGTCATGGAAAAACAGGAGCTGAGATACAGATTCACAAATTGATACAAGAACTATATGTTTACTAGTTTATTTAAAATAATAAGAAACATATGAAATATTTAAAAAGACATTCCTTTTGTGAACAATCATAGAGAGCTACTAAAATGTTTAGTAAGGTTATTTTACATAAAATATTTTGTGACATACTCTATATCTTTGAAAAAACAGAATGGAAGATAAAATGGAATATAACACCAGCATGCTAATTGAAAATATTTTGGATTTGGGAGACAAGAAGTGGTCCACAGATTATGATTTGAGAACTGGATTTGATGACAGTTGTTGCTGTTCTTTAAAAGCATGTCCTCAATAGTCTAACCCTTGTGGCTTTCATAGTTAGGAAGTAGACCTATATCATTTATTAGAGATGCTTCAGAATATTATAGACTCCAGTTAGACTTATTTAAGTCACCACAGAATATGTCTATTTTGTTTGAAGTTAAGTCTAAATATATTATTTGCTTTAACTAATAAAATTCATTCTGAGTACTATATATTTGTTCTGAAAACAACTTGGAGGAAAGCTTCTGACTTTCTATATCTAGTCTCTCAGCTTGAATTCATGTGTGTCCATCAATGCTGACACAAAGTAGAAATACAGTGTCAGTAAGGATATCCACTTATTAGCTCATTGAGATCGTGTGGCAATCAAATAATAAATGTGTATTTTGTGAGGTGGGGCAGTGGATCAGGTAGCCTTTCCTACATTCTCATGATTATACATAAGATTGTAAGATCTATTATATGTTATCCCATATTTTTATATTCAACATCCAGTAACAAAGGAATGAGAAATGGATATTTTACCATTATTGATAATGTGATGATTAGTGTGAATTGTCAACTTTATAAAATATGAGATCACCTAGGAGACAATCCTCAGGAATAACTGCAAGGGATTGTTGAGTACATAGTTATAAGAGTTATAATGAATTACATTGATTCAGTTATTTAGAACCCCAGGAGCTGAAGTGGTCTGCAACCCTAGAAGTGGAACAACAATATGAACTAACCAGAACCTCCAGAACTTGTGTCTCTAGCTCCATATGTAGCAGAAGATGGCCTAGTCAGCCATCATTGGGAGGAGAGGCCCCTTAGTATTGCAATCTTTATATGCCTCAATACAGGGGAACGCCAGGGCCCAGAAGTGGGAGTGGGTGAGCAGGGGAACAGGCTGGTGGGAGGGGAGAGGGGACTTTTGGGATAGTATTTGAAATGTAAATTAAGAAAATATCTAATAAAAAATTGAAAAAAAAGATTCAGTTATTTGAAATTGGAAGGCCCCACATTTAGATTGGACAGCACCATTCCCTCAGCTTGGATCTAAGACTATATAAAAGAGAGAGAGGCATCTAAGCATACTCCTTCATCACTGTGAGCTTTATAATAGTGAATGTGATTTTACAAGTTGCTTTGACTTTCTGATGTTTTTATTTGCTTCTCATAATGAACTGTATCCTTAAAGTGTTAGCTGAAATAATGTGTTTTCTTATATTGTTTTTATAAGCATATTTTTTACATCAACATGAAAAACAAGGAAAAAGCAAAACTAACACTGAACATTAGTACTTTGAAGATGCTATAGAAAGTACTCAAGGAGCTGAAGGGATCTGCAGCCCTATAGGAGAAACAATAATATGAACTATCCAGTACCCTGAGAGCTCATGTCTCTAGCTGCATATGTAGTAGAAGATGGCCTAACAGCCATCAGTGGGAGGAGAAGAGCTTGGTCTTGTGAAGATTCTTGGCCCTAGGAAGTGGGAGTGGGTGGGTTTGGGAGAAGGGGGGGGACAGGAAGGTATAGGAGATTTTCAGAGAGGAAACTAGGAAAGGGAATAACATTTGAAATGTAAATGAAGGAAACATCTAATAAAACAAAACAAAACAAAACAAAACAAAGAAGAGGCGAAATATTAAGGGAGAAATTGAAATATTACTTAAATTTCTGAATACAGTTTCTGAAGAGTACTTTTTTTGCAAAGATAAAAGCCCAAATTTCAAGCCTGACCATGATATCCACGAGAAATTGTGGGAACTAAAAAGGGGCCTGGGAAAGAGTGGGGAGGGAGGATAGCCCAGGTCTGGCCAGAGTTTTACCTATGCTCTGGACAGGCAGATGCAGGAGGACTGCCAGCTGCTTTCCACTCAACCCCGGGTGGGCATCCAAGCCTCTGACCCACTTGACAGGGGGTGGACTACGGGCAGCCCCTGAAACCAAAAGGGGCCAAGGGGTTATATCCTGTAGCCCTGGGGGTTAAGGGAGTGGGGAGGGCATAGGGAAGAGAGGTTCCCACACAGGTGAGAGTCTGCACAGCTGAACAGAGACAGTCTATGGTTTTAGAGCTTTATTGTAGAAATGCAGGGGGAAAGAGAGAAGGTAGAAAGAGAGAGAGAAAGAGAGATAGAGAGAGAGCTAGAGAATAAGAGGATGAGAGAGGGGAGAGGAGAAGACAAAGAGAGAGGAGAGGAGAAGACAATGAGAGAGGAGTGAGGGTGAGTGAGGAGTTAGGGAGCAAGGAGGGTCCAAACAGCCCTTTTTCTGGTATTCTGCTCTCTTTTCTGTTGCTAGGTAACTGGGGAGGAGTTTAACCTGAAGGTCAGAAGCTTGGGACATTGCCTACCTGACTTCTAGCCATGTTTCTCTTGTGGAGGCTGTGAAGGGTGGTAACTTAGGCAGGAGCCAGAGTTCCAGGAGCATGAGAGAACTACTTCTGTCCCACGTAGGTAAATTATCACCACAGGGCCCTGAGGTTCAGCATCTCAGCTCGACTGGAGCCCAGGCTGTTTGTGTTTAGCCCAATGCCCCACAAGGAGTATGCCTACACAGGCTTTCTACTTGAAGAAATTAAAAGGTTCGCCTTGAGATGTTTTATATCTTATTTTACATATGAGGTGTTTGTAGGATCTATACAGAGAAATCTCAGTTTTGTGTAGATATCATTTGGCACATGAGCCTGAGAATATGGATAAGGAACATAAAGAAGATCAGTTTGATGTGTTGCTTGAGATGGAAGCTGAAAGAGCCTAGCAATAGTGTTCTAGAGTACAGTGCAAGGGACAAGGAGAACCAACCATAAAGGAACGCTAGAAATCAAGCGGCAAAGAGAACATAATGAAAGGTCAGAAGAGGCAATGATCTACTCCTGAAAACTATGGTGATAGCAAACAAAGAATAGGACAAATGTCACCTGAAAAATTATCATTTGCTCTGAGACTCAGCAGAGGTAAGATACAAAGCCTTACATATTCAAACAGTATCAAAGACATATTTATAGATACTGGTAACATGAAACTTATGGCTTATTTTCTTTGTTCCTGTCAGATGCTATTCCATTAATAAAGAGAGCATTATTATAGTTTTCTAGTAGAGGAGAGGGTGAAGGACACAGAGAATGTTTATTATAGGTATGTGGTACTCTGACTGGATCTGGGAGCAAAAGTTCTAAGTTAGAAATGTGTACAAGATTTGATGCCATATAGGACTTAAGCTTTCATGTATGTAGGCGAAGATCATTTATTTATTTCCAAAAGGTCAAATATTTCCTGAGAATAGATAAATGTATACCAAGAGGTAGTATACATACCAAGATAGTAGTCAGAAGAAAAGTCTGTTGTAACCACTCAAATAAACAGAGTAAATGAAATGCTTTCTTCATTTTAAAAACAACAGAATTGTCAGTGCCATTTCAGGCTAAGGATGAATGTCAGAAACTTATCGTCAGACCTCTTTCAAATACTTTAACCAAAAATTATTTTATTTTTTAAAATATACTTCATATGTATTAACCTCTGAATACAAAACCATCTGTGATAGCCATCAATCAACTTGTGATATTCAATAGTACTTTTGCTTTCCTAAATGATATATTTTTTGGTCCTATTTGAGACACATTTTAGAGTTTATGCTAAATCATTTTAGCATGATTTTATATTCTTCAAAAATTCCATTCTAAAATGACCCTTTTTTTATCCTAGTAGTCTGTGTTATATATTTTGAACCTTTTACCACCTGAATTCCTTCTCTGATATCCCATAATTGGTATCATTCAGTTACTGAGAAGAACAGAATGCACAGAATGGAAATCAGGCTGTACTCTGAAGAACCTGCATCTTTCTCTGCATCATTAGATGTAATTTCTACAATATGAGCAAGATTCAAGAATAGCTGGGACACAGACTTAAGGTACATGTTATGCTCTGAAATTTTCCCCTATTCCAAACTACCATTTTTGCATTCTACCTCACTAATTTCTCTCTGTGGACATTCTGAATTAGCTGAAGGAATTAGTGAGGATTGGAAGACGTCAAACTGCTTTTTATCCTCATTGTGGTAATAAATTTGTTGTGTGCACATGAGCTTAAAAGTCCCTGTGCAATCTGCTTTCTGCTTTACCTTGAATATTTCTGTGCAGACTGTATGTTAGTGAAGCTGAGAGAGTGAAATCGTGCATGTGAAATTGTTAATGGACAATCTTTCAACGAGGACACATCTAGCACTATGCATCTTGTACAGTTATACCAAAACAGGCAATGATATTAGCACTGCATCCAGTAAGCCTAATCGAGCAACTTATAAACTAATCATATGATAAACTCAGTACTTGGAAGATTGTTTAGCTGTGTGTGAAAGACATTTTTTCTTTCTTATTCTTTTTATTTCTTTTCTATAAGACATAGATACACAAAAATCATTGCATAAAGCACATTTAAAATGAAATGTAGGTAATTTCTTCATTGCTCTTATACCATGTATTATACTTAGATTAAAATAATGTATCCTGATCATCCCTCTCTGAATGCAGCGGATAGGGCCGCCAGCGCACTCTCCAAACCCCTGGACATTAGGCACACTTCGGGGTTAAAGGTGAGTGGAGCGCACCAGGGGCCTTGAAATCGCAGAGGGTCCAGTGGCCAGTTGCAGCAGCAGCTGGAACAGAGGACCTCAGTCCAACCAGAGGCTGGGACCCCTCCCAGCCAGCCAGGACCTCCCCTGCCGCCCGCCCACCCGCCACATCAAGGTGAACAGCTGAAAGCAGCATCTGTTCCTGCCCAATCTCATGCGACCCGAGTCACCAGCTAGGACAGAGCTAGGCCCAGACCATTTCAGACTCTCCCTTCTGGCCTACACCAAAGCCAGGTCTCCTTGATTAGAGATGGCAGGAGGTAAGCGTAAGAACAAAAGCAACAGAATCCAAGGGTACTTGGCATCACCAGATCCAAACTCACCCACCCCATCAAGTCCTAGATACAACAGCACACCAGAAAAACAGGAGATGGATATAAAATCACTCGTCATGATGATGATGGAAGACTATAAGAAGGAAATACAGGAAAGCATAGTTAAACAACTAGAAGCAGTTATAGAGGAAAAATTTACAGAGTTACAGGAAAACAATACCAAACAGGTGATGGAAGCGAACAAAGCCATCCAAGACCTAAAAATGGAAGTAGAATCAATTAAGAAAAACCAAAAGGAGATAACCCTGGAGATAGAAACCATAGGAAAAAAATCAGGAACCATAGATATGAGCATCAGCAACAGAATGCAAGAAATGGAAGAGAGACTCTCAGGCACAGAAGATTCTATAGGGAGCATAGACAAGACAATCAAAGAAAATGCTAAATGCAAAAAGATTCTAACACAAAATATCCAGGAAATCCAGGACACAATGAGAAGACCAAACTTAAGGATAATAGGAGTAGATGAGAAGGAAGACTATCAAACTAAAGGGCCAGCAAATATCTTCAACAAAATAATAGAAGA
>LR750641.1:223725-235867 GCA_902729485.2 Mus minutoides
CCAAGATACAATTTACTAAACACATGATACTCAAGAAGAAGGAGGATCAAAATGTGGACATGTCACCCCTTCCTAGAATTAAGAACAAAGCACACATTGAAAGAGTTAAAGGGAGCATTTGTGCAGCTCAATCCAAAGGATGGACCCAACGACTGCGGCTGCCAGGGATCCATCCCACAATCAGTCACCAAACATAGACCCTATAGCATATGCCAGCAAGATGGTGCTGAAAGGGCCCGGATATAGCTGTCTCCGGGGAAAATATACCAACGCCTGGCAAACATGGAGTTGGAAACTCACGGTCAGCTATTAGATGGAACACAGGGTTCCCAAGGAAGAATAGCTAGAGAAAGTACCCAAGGAGCTGAAGGGGTCTTCAACCCTATAGGTAGAAGAATAACCATGAACTAACTAGTACCCCTGGGCTCGTGTCTCTAGCTGCATATATAGAAGAGGATGGCCTAGTTGGCCATCAATGGGAAGAGAGGCCCCTTGTTTATGCAGACTTTATATGCCCCAATACAGGGGAACGCCGGGGCCAAAGGGTGGGAGAGGGTGGGTAGGGGAGCAGGGCCGGGAGGGGGGAGGATATAGGGAACTTTCTGGATAACACTTGAAATGTAAATGAAGAAAATATCTAATAAAAGTTGAAAACAAAAGTGAATTTATGAAATTCTTTAGCAAATGGATGTATTTGGTGGATATAATACTTAATGAGGTAACCCAATCACAAAAGAAGTCATTGGATATGCATTCACTGATAAATAGATATTAGTCCAGAAACTTAGAATACCCAAGATACAATTTGCAACACATAAGAAAATCAAGAACGAAGACCAGCGTGTGGATACTTCATTCACCCTTTGAATAGGAATGAAAGTACCCATGAAAGGAGTTACAGAGACAAAGTTTAGAGCTTAGAAGAAAGGATGGACCATACAGAGACTACCCGACCAGGGGGTCCATCCCATAATCAGTCAAGAAACTCAGACACTGTTGCATAGGACAGCAAGTGTTTACTGAAGGGACCCTGATATAGCTGTCTTGTACAGAAGTGGAAGCTCACAGTCATCTATATGATGGAACACAGGACCCACAATGGAGAAGCTAGAGATAGTACCCCAGGAGCTTAAGGGGTCTGAAACCCTAGAAGAGGAACAACAATATGAACTAACCAGAACCCCCAGAACTCGTGTCTCTAGCTCCATATGTAGCAGAAGATGGCCTAGTCGGCCATCATTGGGAAGAGAGGCCCCTTGGAATTGCAATCTTTATATACCCCAATACAGGGGAAAGCCAGGGCCAAGAAGTGGGAGTGGGTGGGCAGGGGAGCATGGCGGGGGGAGGGGAGAGGGAACTTTTGGGATAGCATTTGAAATGTAAATTAAGAAAATATCTAATAAAAAATTGAAGAAAAAAAAAGAACAATGTGCCCATGTAGAAAATAAAAAATAAAAGCAGCAGCTGATTCAGTAATTTATTATTGGACTTTAAGCCACAGAATTTATTTTAGTATGTCAAAGAAACCTGCATTTATTTTTAAAAAAATCACTATTTGCAGTAACTAAAAACAACAACAAAACTCCTTTCCATCAGAGAATAATTGGATATATAATGTGTAGTAAGAAGATATGATGCACATATATAGTTGCCCACGTGTCCCACACACATGCAGGTGCCACTCCAAGCATCAGAGTATGATTTATCCATGAAAAAGAAAACTGTCAGTAAATGCATAGAGNAAAAAATCACTATTTGCAGTAACTAAAAACAACAACAAAACTCCTTTCCATCAGAGAATAATTGGATATATAATGTGTAGTAAGAAGATATGATGCACATATATAGTTGCCCACGTGTCCCACACACATGCAGGTGCCACTCCAAGCATCAGAGTATGATTTATCCATGAAAAAGAAAACTGTCAGTAAATGCATAGAGGTTGTAGTCATGATGTTACATTAAAAATCAGCCACCTGTGACACAGGAAGATAATTAACATACTGTTCACATGTGCAATCTGAAAAGTTTTTATTATCAAAGTTAAGAGAAAGATGACTGGCAGGAGACACTAGGAAAAGGTGACAGGAAAAGGAATGAATGGAGATATTGACTAATGCAAGTTTCAGTCAGATAGGAGAAGGGCTTGTGGAGTGTTATCTACTAGGGAATCAGGACATATCGTGTACTTCAGAATAATTTTTACAAAACAAATTTGAAAGCTTCAATCAATAATAAGTGATAAATACTTGAGAAGATAAATTTGTTTAATTTGAGATAAAGGCTACACACTTGGACACAGCAGAATGAGCCATAACCCAACCCATGAACATTTTAATTTCTAAGTTCTTAGTTCCCTGTTAAACTACTTATTTACATAATCTTGAAGGTTCACTGCATGCTTAACCTCTTTGTATTAATTACTTTGCTAATATTGTGAGGGAGTCTGCTCTAATTACACATGGATTTCTAAATAAGTGAGCAAAATATTAAAAAAAAATACTAAAGCTAAAATGGTCCAATGAGATTTAAAATCCTCTTAGAATGTGGTGATAAGATCAGAGATAATGAAAATTCTCTTTAATGAATAAAAAAGAGGCAGTCATTGTGAAAGAGAAAGCTCTAATCATTTTCAAATTGTTGGACAGTTTGATTTTGAATACACTGGCTTTGGAAGGGAACTGACTTTGAAATGAAAGTATAAAATCTCTTCACATAGGAGTCTTCAATTGTGTGCCTGAAAATATTTTGATTTCTTTGTGTGAGTGCTATGGCTTATCATTGCCTCTAACTACATGCTTACCAAAGTGTTTGAAAATTGAGCTGGCAATTTACATAGCATATCACAAGTGAGGCAAAGCAGGAGAATATTAAATGGTATGCAAATTGATTCATGAATATGAATAGCATTCTAAGTTACACATACTGTCATAACATCACAGAACTTAAAATGGGATTTTATTACAATGGCTTGATTTCTGTAGAATAAAGTAAAGCAAATATGACTGACGACCCTAATGTGTAGGTTCCTCAACTCTGGTTTTGTGAGACACAAACCATATTTTTTATTCGGCAGTTTTAAATGGTAAAATGAAGTGTGCAACACACAATAACAGAACTGCGAGAGTTACAATTCAAATACTTACTTGGTATGAGCAATATTTCTTTATTCCATTATATTTCCTATGTCCTATAAAATACTGTGATGGATATGTGTCATGGGTTCTCTGGTCCTGCAAGGAAGTAGGACAGGGGTTGTTACATGTATTTACATATAAGGAAAATGTAGCTTACATTCTATTTTTTTAAATAAAACTTACATTTGCTTGTGCATGCTTGTGTGCCTGTATATGTACACATTCATGTGTGTTATGTAATGACATGCTTGTTGGAGTAAGAAGACAATTTACACAATTCTCCATTCTCCTTTTACAATATTAACTCTTGGGATCAAAGTCAGATCTTCAAGCTTGGTAGCTCCTGCCTTTACCCAATCAGTCAGGGTTTCAACACTCAATAATTTTTAAAACATTGTTGCAGTCTGAATCTTTTTCTGGATTCTAGGTTTGTTGACTAACACTAGGGACTTTGAATACTGTTTGACTTTCTGACTTTTTCCTGGAAATTAATGACTTCTTTCCTTCATATACTAGAAAGGCTATCAGACAATTTCAAAGAACACAGACATAATGTGGTCTCTGCTGCTGCCAGGGGCCATGTTGATAATGCATCTCACATTACCAACAAAGACCATAGGGATGTCCCTGGTTTGTGCTGCCACCTGAAGCCATGTTAATGTCTATGGCCAATGCTGTAGCCAGAAAGCACCTGGAAATCCATGCTCCATCCTGCTACTGACTATAAACGGCAAGAAAGCTCCTTTTACAGTGGTATCAATGACTTCAAATTCAAAGTTGAGAATGACAGACATAGAAGGCATCTGGGCACTCCCATGCCCCCTAAAAGAAACAGTCTAGACAGGAAGCCATTGATGAACACTCTTTTCTCCTCCTCCTCCTCCTCCTCCTCCTCCTCCTCCTCCTTCTTCTTCTTCTTCTTCTTCTTCTTCTTCTTTAATTATCATTCCATTGGTTTACATCCCAAATGTTATCCCACCTACCAGTTACCCCTCCACAAATCCCCCATCCCATATTATCGCTCTCCCCCTTCCCCTTTGCCTCCATGAGGGTGCTCCCCTACCCACATACCATCTCCCACCCCACTGCTCCAGCATCTCCATATGCTGAGGCATCAAACCAACACAGGCCCAAGGGCCTCCCCTCCCATTGCTGTCAGGCAAGGCTATCCTCTGCTACATATGTATCTGGAGTTCTGGATCCCTCCCTGTATACTCCTTGTTTGGTGGTCTAGTCTTTCAGTGTATTGGGTTGTCCAGAAAGCTGCTGTTGTTCTTTCTATGGGGTTGAAACACCCTCCACTCCTTCATTTCTTCCACTAGCTCCTCCACATGGTCCCTGAGCTCAGCCTGATGGTTGGCTCCAAGCATCCACAACTGCATTGGTCAGTTGCTGGCTGGGCCTCCCAAAGAGAAACCATACAAGGTTCCTGTCAGCAAGTGCCTCTTGACCACAGCAACAGTATCAGGTTTGGTGTCTCCAGACAGGATGGATCCCTTGAGTAGGGCAGTCCTCAGTTGGCCCTTCCTTCAGTCTCTGCTCCATTTTTCCCCTCTTTCCTCCTTTGGACAGGAACATTTCTGGGTTAAAAACTTTGAGATGGGGTGATGGAAACTCTTTTAAACTGTGATAATGATGCTGATAGCTTTTCACAGTTAATGGCTTCTGGCAGGAATGAGTGTAGGGACTGGTTTTGTTTTCTTTAAGTTGCTGATCACTGGGAATTTGAACCATGCTTCCAGTGCATATAAGGCCAAATTGCACAAATTGGACTTTTGGGGTTTTCTTGTTTTGTTTTGTTTTGTTTTGTTTCGTTTCGTTTTGTTTTGATAGAGCTCACCAGGGTGGCAGTGGACCTGGGAGAACTGGGAAGTAAATGATGTAAATGGGATGAATTATGTAAAATTTCCTAATAATCAATGAAAACGTCATGTTAAATATTAAAAATGAATGAATGAATGAATGAATGAAAGAATAAATAAACAAACAAACAAATGCAATCCCTAAATAAATCTACAGGGACCAGGAGGAGGGATAAACAGGTATCTTAGAGCCCCTGGATCAGCTCCTTTCTTTCTTTTTCTTTTTTTTCAATTTTTTATTAGATATTTTCTTAATTTACATTTCAAATGCTATCCTGAAAGTTCCCTTCCCCCTCCCACCACCCTGCTCCCCTGCCCACCCACTCCCACTTTTTGGCCCTGGCGTTCCCCTGTATAGGGGCATATAAAGATTGCAATACCAAGGGGCCTCTCCTCCCAATGATGGCTGACTAGGCCATCTTCTGCTACATATGGAGCTAGAGACACGAGTTCTGGGGGTTCTGGTTAGTTCATATTGTTGTTCCTTTTCTAGGATCAGCTCCTTTCTGAAGGGGAAATGAAGACATCTTTGAGTCATCAGGAGCCACTAAGAACAAGAGAAAGTAGATTGTTATCATACAATTGAGTGAAGAGCATGGGAAAAGGACCTGCAGTGGTTCCAGTCTATTCTGGGGAGATCTGATGCCAGACCCATCCTCCCATTGTGAGCAGATTTACACATAGTGTTATTGTATATAGCTAAAATATTTTATGTAAATATGTCATGACCTCAACTCCCATTATCCCTAAGACTTCACAAACATAAATTTCCGACCAATAGAGGACAGAATTACTACACAACAAACTTGAAAACGTTAGCCTGTAATTCTGTCTAATTCCAATCTAACATATAAGAATGGTTGTAAGCAGGCTAGCAACTACAGTCAACCTACACTGTAACTATATAAAGCCTAGAGGCCCTTTCTCCCAACAAAGCCTTGCCCTTTCTGCTCTTTTCATTGGAAATACTATATAAGATAAAAACCATCTTTCTCTTTCCTACAGTTGTAACACAAAATGCCATGGCCAGTGAAGTATGTATGTACCCACAGACACAGAGCTGATCCATAGGTTTCCCTGTGCATCAGTCACCCAGTTTCTTCCATAGACTATCCACTACATTCCTCATGAACATGACTTGGCCTTATGTTTTGTAAGGAAAATGTCTTGAAGACCTTCTAGTAAAAGCCACTCTTGTCTTACCACAGATTATAGGGAAATGGCTGAATATTTGCCTAGCAGTAGGGATTTTTAGCAGCTATCCTTGCACAGTTTCTGAGTTGGCAGCCCCATTAGACCTTCAGTAGTCTGCCTCAACTATTCTGGACTTCTTGCCATTCCAGAAGCAAAATTACTTTGTTAAAAGGTGACAGATAATTATACACATTCAACATACAGTATATAATTTGCTATAGTATGTATACATTGTGAACTCATTATTACTATGTAATTAGTAAATGCATTATCTCCGATAGGTAATCATTGTGTGGTTCCATTTGCTTTAAGGCTGCTTGTTTCCTGGTCTTTCTTTTGGCCTCTAATAGGATTGCCCTTTTGTTCCCAGCTCACCAAGAAATATTGTACTTATGTTTGAAACTCAGTGTGATTGTCACTTTGTGTGGCAAGCCTTTACCTTCCTGTCTTTGTGCCTGGAGCTGTCCTTTGTATATAATTTTTTTATTGCACCTTTGAGACGCTATTGCCATTATTGTTCTGGTGTCTAACATGCCTGCTTTCATCTAGATGGTCTCTCTGGAAACAGTAAAATAGAGAGACACTTGAGTTCATAGGATCTTGGCCAGTTATTTTAATGAGAAGACTTTTAAAATAAACCTGAAAAAATTACTTAATGTCAAGCTGTCTGTGTTGGTAGGAGGCGTTCAAAATGGCAGATAATGTCACTTCTGTATTTAAGCTCATTCTGGTGACTGAAGGGAAAGAGTCAAATATAAGAAAATGACTAGACAGGTCATGTCAACAGGGTCTTTTGCAAAAGAAACCTGCATCATAAAGGAATTGTGAACATTTTCTGACATGAAAACATTAAACTTTGCATCATACATACATAGAGTGTATAATAGAGTGTATATATATATATATATATATATATATATATATATATATATATATATCATATAACATAGTGTTAGTACTATAATAGTATTTGCTCAACCTATATCACACACATAACCTTGTCTATAATATTTCTCAAATGCCCCTTATACATGGTTAAATATGTTCTATATAAGCAGGAAGATGGTAAGAGACTATAATTATCCAGAAATGAACACAGAAAACCAAAACATACATGAAGGCTAAATGTACCAAGTATATGCCATATATTAAATTTTGATAAACTTATTTTTTCACAATTAGAGTTCTAAATATTATTAAACAGTAGTTTAATCCCTCCTATGAAATGTTGAAAGTGTGGCAGTACTGCATATTTATCTCTGTATTATATCTGTACAGTGCTTTACAGATACAAGTATGAGATATCTTCTCCTTCCTTGTGGGAATAGTTTGGCCACCACTGTAAAAGAATAACTCAAAAACTATAATTTACAACATTGTTGACTAGACCTAGAAAAAATGGAAACTTATACTTTCATTACCTTAACTTGAGTTATTTCAAGTTATGAGACAGTGAAATGCAGCTGGTGCACTGCAGGGTAAGCATCAGGCCCAGGGGCTTTGCAGACCTCTCTCAGCTCTGGAAAGGCTTCCCCTGAGAACTGGCTCAAGGTGCTTTTCCTTTGCAAGTTAAAGTTCCCTACAATGTTGACAAAGCTGGTAATAAGCACTTAGCTCAACTTCTAGGAAGGGTCAACCCAGTGTTTGTATTTTAGTTTGTGTATTCTAGGGGCAGCAGAATATTAATGTGTATCCTCAGACTATAAGCTTGATATTTTTCCAAGTTTCTTAGGCAGGGAATTGGTGGCAATATGTCATTATAAACCGTATTAATAAAAGTAAAGGAAAATTTCTATGCCCAACTTGTATAGAGATATTGTAGTCTCAACCTATTCTGCTTACTGGAATTAAAAATTTATAAAATAACAAATAGACTTACATTTGTTATATAACATAAGGAATCTATGAGTCATCAAATAACACATATTTGTTGGAAACATTTTTGTGCCTATGAACCACAATTACCATGATAACTCTAAGCTGTAGCAGCAAAACACATGTAGGCTTAGGTATTTTTTCAAGACTTACTCTATTTAAGGTTTTTAAATGTGCCTTCCTCCCTTCTAACCCCCGGACCACAGGTATGGGACAAAGAAGAAAGTTAATAAAAAAGAGAGTTGTGGACCTGCTTAGAAGTGGGAGCCAGTTCCACTCTTTCTTGTCGGGATACCAGCAGTCCAGTTCAAAAGCAAACCAACAAAGACCAGCAAAGTAGCTAAGCACTGTGCAACTTAGCAATGCAAGAGCATCTAGTCACTGTTGGTGCGGTTCTATGAATATTCTTTCTAAACATCATGTGCCCTCTCAAGTGTCTGTTTTCAGCAAAATATTGCATACCTCTCACAAGACAGCTTCCAGAAAAGCATTACATAACACAATGGAGATGTTAAAGAAACCAGAAATTTCTACTTCACACATACTTTGCTGGTAAACAACAGTAGCCGAACTGGACTAAATATCTGAGCAAGAACACAGAAATCCTTCCTGATACTGGAAACCTAGACAACTGCCTTGTTCTAATAAAGTCTTTGATCTTAGAGAAGACCCTACAAATACCACTTTAATAAATCAGCATTATCTGGCCCTAACTACATTAGAAATATTTATCGTTATTATATCCACAGGTAGTCTTATACCTCTTCAATGATAATTCTCTTTCCAACAAGATGAGGCCATTATAAAAAGCCACAGTCAATCAAAATGCATAATTATTGAACCTAGGCTTGATGAATACATCTATAAAATAGCACTCACACCTAAGGTTCAGGAAACAATTTGGAAGTAGAGGTAGGAAGATTTTAAGAACTTGGTGACCAGAAAGTTCAAGGGAAGATTGTTTCTCCTAGTAGTTTCTGAAGCTATGCACACAAGGTGTCAACAATCTGATTGCATAAACATGAGTTAGACAAAGATTATATAAATAGACATGCCAAAAGTAAAAATAAAAAGTTAATGGAACTTCAACCCTTCACAAATAACTACAGGCATATAACAAATGCAGAGAGTTAAAGTCTTCTCTAAGAAAGAGACACCAATTCATTGTCTACTAGCAAATGGTCTGCCTTAAAAACCATAGATACAAATATCTAGACTGAGAAGAGGGTATTTACCTGTTTAGGAAAATGTATGTATATATACATGTTACATAACAATGATTAATGAAAAGTAAGCTAAGACTTTGAAAGAGAACAAGAGGCAGTGCATGGGAAGGCTTGGAGAGAAGACAGGGGATGGAAAGATGATGTGATTATATTAAAACCTCAAAAAGTAAAAGAAATAGTTTTTTTTTTCAAAATCCACATGCTATACAATAAATAATATATTTAAAATAATAGTGAAAAGAATGAGTTTGAAGTTCAGGATTTGTTTTAAAATGTTTTTCCATTCTCAAAAGGCAATCACAAGGAGAAAATACACTACTTCTGGCCCCCAGTTTCTCTTATTTTATATTTTGACTCTTTCTATCTTCCCTCTATATTGAGACTTATTGTCATTCTGAGTCATGGTCTTATCACAGAAGTCTTAACATTCATGTTATTTGCAGATTGTGCTGTCTACATATAGGTATAAAACTTGAAAAACACGATTGCTTACGTCCTGGGATGCAGATCAGCTTCCTTCTGATTAGATTTTCACACTTCTTCCAACAGATCTTTAAATTCTATTTATTTCTTTGGTCACTTTGGCAAAGTTAGAAATGTTGTAGCAATGGTAGTGGGCTCTGAAAATAAAAATGATTCAGATCTTCAAATATTAGTGTTACCCACACATAGGCTTGAATATGAGTAGAAATGCAAATCCTAAAGCAAAATAAATATCTACAAGGTTATCACATGTGTACAGTCCAGACTCAATATCTCAAATAAACTTTGATATGATTTTTATGATAAGTATGTAATTTGCTTATTGAAAATTATTTCAATAAATTGCAGAGTTGAAAAGTCCAGTCCCAATGGAGAAATCTACAAAACCTAAGGCCTCCAACACCAAGGGACTTAAGCCAAGGGACTTATTGTAAATGCGTGGGCAGAAAGATTGTTCAAGGCAGAACATCAGAAAATTGCAGTGAGATTGTCTCCTAGGAAGGTCAGATGATGCACCTATAAATATCACCAACATGACTGGCCAAAGAGCCAGAAGAAGGACAACAGTAACATGTCAAAATTGACAGGGAAAAGCCCATGAAGACTGGATGCTCAGCGAAGAACTATAGGCAACTAAGGAATGATAAGAATAGAAGAAATAGTCTTCCCCATGAATAAGCATCCCAATTAATTGTCTAAGACTCAATAGTCAGCACTGAAAACATATAAAGAAAAAACATAGTGATTGAAGATTATATGTGTGTGTGTGTGTATGTATGTATATGTGTGTGTGTGTTTGTGTATGTGTGTATAGGTGTGTATGTGTGTGTGTACATGTGTGCATGCAAATACCCAGACATAAAACAATAAGAGAAGAGGCAATGAATTTGAAGAATTGAAGAATATAGAGTGTTTGGAGTGAGGAAAGGCGAAGGAGACATGAGAGAGTGGGGAGGACTGGTTCGGTGGGATGGGTGGGGACATTCTTTTGTAGACAGGAGGTGGGGATGTGCGGAATGTGGAATAGTTGAAGGGTGGACCAGGGGGGATAAAGTCTGGACTGTAAAAAATATTAAAGAACAAATAACAAAAGAAAATTGTTATTTAATTATGAGCAAAATAAAAAATAAAACAATAAAAATATCATAACCTATGTTGAAATGAAAAATAAGCAAAAAGTTAGAGAAATATTTAAAACTAGTGTTTGTGTTTGTGTTTGTGAATGAGTATGTGAGAGAGAGGATGTTTGAGTTTGTGTGAGTGTGTTTTTGTAGGTGGGACTGTGTGTGTATGTATGTGAGTACATTGTGAATTTTGTGTTAGTGTGTGAATATGTATAGGTGAGTGTGTGTGAGTTTGTGTATGTAGATACTGTGAGTGTATGTTTGAATGTGTATAGAATGGGAGAGTGTATGTGAATGTGTCTGTGTATGTAGGTGAGTGTGTTTGAGTTTGTGTGTATATATAGTATATGTTTGTATAGATAAGTGTGTGAGTATGTGTGTGTGCATGTATGCAAGTGTATGTGTAGACAATGTCCTTCCTCAGCTTTCCCAGTACTGCCCTTGCAGGGATGCTCCACCACAAGGGTCTTTACATGGAAAACTAAGGTGGAGATTCAAACTCAGCTCCATGTGCTTCAGTTGCTAATATTTAACAACTGAGTCAACTCTAAGCTACCTTAAAACTGATATATAATCCTTTTTTTTTCTTTTTTTCCAATTTTTTATTAGATATTTTCTTAATTTACATTTCAAATGCTATTCCGTAAGTCCCCTCCCCGCTCCCCCCTCCCTACTCCCCTGTCCACCCACTCCCACTTCTTGGCCCTGGTGTTCCCCTGTATTGAGGCATATAAAGATTGCAGTACCAAGGGGCCTCTCTTCCCAATGATGACCGACTAGGCCATCTTCTGTTATATATGAAGCTAGAGACACAAGTTCTGGGGGTTCTGGTTAGTTCATATTGTTGATCCTCTTCTAGGGTTGCAGACCCCTTCAGCCCCTGGGGTTCTATCTCTAGCTTCTCCATTGTGGGCCCTGTGTTCCCTCTTAAGGATGATTATGAGCATCCACTTCTATCCTTTTAAGAAGTCTGTGTCTTACGATCTGAAAGAAATAAGCTCTGGTAGACATGATGAAGAAAGGTCTTCAGAGGCAGGCTTCCTTGGGAGGGAGCTAATGAGTACAGTCAACCCAGAGGAGAAAACTTGTCAGAACATTATCTTCTATGTGTCTCAAGGATGGAATCACAATAGTAAAATACTTACCATGATAATACTTAGTCTTGGCCAGAAAAGAAGACATAAAGTTGCCAAACTGACCTGGATTATAAAGTCACTTTTTTTTTTCAACTTTTATTAGAC
>LR750641.1:235967-253579 GCA_902729485.2 Mus minutoides
CTATAGGGTTGAAGACCCCTTCAGCTCCTTGGGTACTTTCTCTAGCTCCTTCTTCCTTGGGAACCCTGTGTTCCATCTAATAGCTGACCGTGAGCTTCCACCTCCATGTTTGCCAGGCATTGGTATATTTTCCCCCGAGACAGCTATATCCGGGCCCTTTCAGCACCATCTTGCTGGCATATGCTATAGTGTCTATGTTAAAGTCACTTTTTTAACCCAAACACTTAACTGCAGGCTAAAGAAGAATACTAATATGTTTACATATTGACACTGGAGACCTTACCTAAGTGAGGACAGATGGCCACTATAGTCTGGAAAAAATAGGTACTAAAATATAATTTGAATCAGGCTGAATCTAGCTCCAGTTTAAATGAAACTCCATTCAAAATTCCATTCAAGCTTTTTTCCTTGAACATCTTACAAATTTTTAAATTTCATAGTATCCTAGTAGAGCAAGGAGAGACATGTTCTATAGTTCTCCCAGCTAACAAAAATTAACTCAAATCAGAATTCATATACATTTTAGTAGTAACTTCAGACATCCAGAAGATTTCCCTGGAATCCTCACCAAAAAGACAGAAAAGTGTATCAGTAAGGTGACAAAGCCTTGGTTCCACTGAAAGCAGAGTTCATATTATGCTGACTTTGAAGGTTCAAGGTATATGTAGTGTGCAAAAGAAAAAGTTTCTTCGATTGTAATCTTTCAATCTGTGAAAGCTAAGAATATCACAGAAAACAGTAAATATGCAATATTTTAATCGTTCCTAAGGGAGGAAAAAATAAAATAGTGTAATATTTCTCAGAGTACATCTATCCCCCAAGTGAAGGTGGATATCAGAAGGTTTCTATAAGATAAATAATGAGGAAGCATAGTAGTAAGCCATTTTATCAATAACATTAGCATGACCATTTGATCGTGAATCAAATCTATGGGCTTTTAGTCCAGAACATGTTCAGAGTTGAGTTTCATGGACTTTCCCTAAGGGTTTATGTTGGTAGATAATAATGAAAAAAAATCATTGAATTATACTGTGGACATCTTAATTACATGAAAATTTGTTTAAAACTGGAGTAAAGAAAGTGAGGTTTTAAGATGATAATCAAAGAGCTGTATACAGCTATTCTAACCAGTCTGGTTTCATAAATTCTATGAAAACCAACAACAAAGACTACAGCCAAACAGATACAACTGGTCAATCTTTGTAAATCTAATTTCTGTTTCTCCTATTCTCAGTCAACTGGAAAATATTATTTAACTATCTATCATATATTTTTCATTAGAAGTTAGATGAACCTAGGAAATTATTAAATATACAGTGAAGTACAAACAAAAGAAAATTCCCTACTACTTACTTCCAGAATAAATACTCGTAATTGCTTTGTGCTTCCTACTTACAATTGTTTCCTATAATGATTTAATTTTCCATAATTATAAACATATATAATTATATTCGTTGTTAATAACAATTTATCAAAGTCAAAATAAGTGGGTTATACAATTAATCTTGAAGATAAATATTACTGGTGAAAGACCCACAAAGTGAGGACTCCCCCATGTTCTGACTCAGGAGAGGTGACACCCCAAATCACTCAGGAGAAACAGTCTTGATGCAAACAGCAAGAAGATTTTTATTTCAAGAGTTCTTGGGCCCAAAGTCAAGCAGAGGACTTTGGCACCCCGAGTAGCTGGGAAAGGGGGTATTTAAGGGAAGAAACTGCAAAGAAAGGGGAAGCTGAGTAAACATCATAAGGGGATGATGAATTACAGCTCATCCCTGATGGAAGGGTTACAGGCTATCTTTGGCAAACATTCCACAAGAAATGGGCAAATATCTTAAGGGGATGATGAGTTTCAGTTCATCTTTAACAAATGAGTTATGGGCTATCTTTAGCAAACATCCCTGGTCCCTTACACAATGAATCAGGTGCTTGGGCAGGTCACCCAGTGGTCATCTGCTTCTCAGGCTGCCAGGTAGGAGAAATAGGTCTGGGAAACACTGAGTTGGGGTCTTATACTGGCAGATGACACAATATTTCCCTCAAGTTAAACAATTTTTTTTAAAATATCATCTTTGTGATGTAGATTAAAAGAAGTAGAAAGTAATTCTTATTTCCTTAGTTACAAAAATCTACCACATGAGGCTAGAGGGACAGCTCATGGTTAAGAGCACTTGTGGATCTTACAGAAGACCCTGATTTGGATCTGAGCATTAATAGACTGGCTCAGAGTGATCCATAATTACAGTTACAGGGAATTCAATACCTTCCATCTTCTGACGTTACGAGCCACAAGCATGGTGGACATACATACATGCATGTACTTAAAAGACTTAAGCACTCTACACATTTGATAAAAAAAGTTATGTGTTTGATAATAAATGCTTCTAAAAAGACATTTGAATAATGTACCTTGTACAGATATACTTTCATGAATATTTTAGTAGAAATGGTGAGACAAGAAAGTAAAAACATGTATTCTCCCATGGTAACTTGCCTCAGTAAGCAATGAATTAGCCAGGTACTTGTTATCTCCTGAAAGATTATAATTCATCAATTGAAGCATGTATAGTATTTAAAGAAAGTATCATGAAGAATGTATTTCCAGAATCGAAAGAACCAGCTATACCACTCTTGGCCATATGGCCAAATGATGCCCCACCATAACATAAGGACACATGCTCCTCCATGTTCATAGCAGCCTTATGTGTAATAGTCAGAAGCTGGAAACAACCCAGATGTCCCTCACCTGAAGAATAGATACAGAAAATATGGTTTATTTACCCAATGGAATACTATTCAGTTATTAGAAACAAGGATGTCATGAATTTTACATGCAAAGGGATGGAACTAGAAAATATCCTTAGTGAGTTAACTCAGACCAAAAGGACATGCATGGTATGTACTCGCTGATAAGTAAACATTAGCCTAAAAGTACAGACTACTTAAAACCTACAGACTTGTACAAAGTGTAACAAGCAGAAAGGCCCAAGTGAGGAGGGGTCAGTACCACTGCGAAGGGAGAAGGAAATAATCATGGGAAGGAAAGGGAGGGAGAGGGAGAGATTTGGTTGGGATAAGAGGGGAGGGAAAGGGGGAACAGGATCAAGTATGGGGGGGCAGGAGAGAAGCCAAGAGGGACAAGGGAAATGGAAATAAGCAGCTGCATGGGAGGTAGAGGGAGGGGGGACCTTCTAGAAAGAACCAGATACTCAGGAAGTGAGAGACTCTAAGGACTCATTGTAGGTAACCTTAGGCAAAATGCCCAACATTGGTGAGAGAGAATCTGAAGAGTCCACCTCCAGTAGATAGATAGGGCCTCAAGTGGAAGGACGGGGTTACCTACCCACAGTCAAAATTTCTGACCCAGAATTATTCTTCTCTACAAGAACTTCAGGCACAAAAATGGAGAAGAGGCTGAATTATAGGTGGTCCAATGACAGGCCCAAGTTGGGATCCAATTCATCAGAGGGCACCAAGATCAGGCAATACTATGGTATGATGTGCTTACAGACAGGAGCCTGGCATTGCTGTGACTTAGACAGAGGCAGATACTCAGATACCTACACTCAACCATTGGACTGAAGTCAGGGACCCCTAAGGTTGAATTAGGGGAAGGGGTGAAGAAGCTAAACAAGATAGTGACTCCATAGGATGGCCAGCAGACTCAACTAAGTCAGAACTCAGGGAGCTCCCAGAGCCTAAGCCACCAACAGGAGCATACATGGGCCGGTCCAAGACCCCTGATACAAATAAAGCAAATATAGTTTTGCCTGATCAGGCCTTAGTTGGAAATGTGCTTAATCTTTGAGAGACTTGAGACCCCAGGTAAGATGGAGGCCTGATAGCAGGATCACCTCTAGGAGTCAAGTGGAGGAGGATGGAATGAGGAACTGTGGGAGGAGGACTGAGAGGGGAGCAACAACTGGAATGTAAATAAATAAAATAACTTAATAGAAAGAAAAAAAAAAGAAACAATAATCTCCAGAGATCATCTGAAAACATAAATAACTACTCTTATTTCAATTACAAATTAATGGAAGGCCTGCTAATCCTTCAAACTAAACCATGCCTCGCAGACATTTCTTATTTAATGAGACATTATCATAAAGTAATCTCACAGTACTTTGGAATGTTCATTTCACATATCTTAATTTGAAATATACTTCATTAACTTTCTTGGTAATTCTTTAGCCCCTTTAATCTATCATTTATTTATGTACCACTTACCTGGCTATTTCCTCAAGTATACTCATAGCTTTCCTTCCTTTACTCTACCTTAACAATTCTAATTAAGATATGGTGTCCCACAGTCTAGAGAAAGTCTCAACTTAGAAAAGACAACAATGTCCCATAGCATTGCCAAAGTTAAGGGTCAAGTCTCATGCACTCTATCAGAAAATTGTACCAGGAATTGATAAGAATTCTGCAGAAGGATCAATGATGCATATAGTGTCTTAACTGAGTGCAATCTCTCCTGCTTGGATTGTTTGTTTATTTGCTTGTTTTGTTTATAGGTTTTTTTTGGTTGGTGCATTTAATGCAACCTATTCTATGATCTCTTTTCTGATTGCTTGAAGAGTTCATTCAGTGATTTCATTCATATGTTCTTTTATTTATTCTTCCTATATAGCAAATAGGAAGAAAAAAGGGCTAGAAATACGTAATAAAACTGATGCATTTCAAAGGTGTTCAGCTTTTTCTCATCTTGCTGACTGGAGACAAACACTTGGCAATTTAAAATCAAAGCCTTGTAGGCTCTTGAATTCCACCTGCAGACTGCCTGCAGATCAGCAGGTGCAACCAATACATGGCTTGCTACCAGGACACATCATGCAAAGGTTCTGAGCCATTAAAATATACAAGATTCTTCAAAGTGACCAACCCCAAATTAGGGGAGAAAACACCAAAGGAGCTTTTAAAACCCTAGACCATGATAAATGACTAGATGTTTTGGCTCTCGGGTTATAGGCACCACTGTCCCATCCCACCCCAGTATGCATGCTATGTTAATTCAAAAATACAATGAGAAGGTTCACTGACCCAAATAACCTTGGCCAAATTAATTAAATCAAACAATTAACTATAAAAAAAAGCAAACTCTTTCACACCTGTAAATGGGCTGCCTCCCCTTAAGGCAGAGTTCAAGAGGTCAGCATTGGACACAGGTAGACCAATGGAATAGAATTTAAGACCCAGAAATGAACCCACACACCTATGGTCACTTGATCTTTGACAAGGGAGCTAAAACCATCCCGTGGAAAAAAGACAGCATTTTCAACAAATGGTGCTGGCACAACTGGCAGTCAAAATGTAGAATAATGCAAATTGATCCATTACTATCTCCTTGTACAAAGCTCAAGTCTAAGTGGATCGAGGTACTCCACATAAAACCAGAAACACTGAAATTTATAGAGGAGAAAGTGGGATAAACCCTCAAAGATGTGGGCACAGTGGTAAAATTTCTAAACAGAACAGCAATGGTCTGTGCTGTAAGATCACAAATTGAAAACTAGGAACTTATACATTTGCAAAGCTTCTATAGGGCAAAAGATACAGTCAATAAAGTAAAAAGGCCACTAACTGATTGGGAAAGAATTTTTACCAATCCTAAATCTGATAGGGGGCTAATATCCAATATTTACAAAGATCTCAAGAAGCTGAACTCCAGAAATTCAAATAACCCTATTAAAAATGGGGTACTAAGCTAAAGGAAGAATTCTCAACTGAGGAATACCAAGGGGCTGAGAAGCACTTGAAAAAATATTCAACATCCTTAATCATCAGAGAAATGCAAATCAAAACAACCCTGAGATTCCACCTCACACCAGTCAGAATGGCTAGGATCAAAAATTCAGGTGACAACAGATGCTGGTGAGGATGTGTAGAAAGAGGAACACACCTTCATTGCCAGTGGGATTGCAAGCTGGTACTACCACTCTGGAAATCTGTCTGGTGGTTTCTCAGAAAACTGGACATAATACTACCAATTGATCCAACTATACCTCTCCTGGGCATATACTCAGAATATGTTCCAACTGGTAAGAAAGACACATGCTCCACTATGTTCATAACAGCCTTATTTATAATAGCCAGAAGCTCAAAAGAACCCAGATGTCCCTCAACAGAGGAATGGATACAGAAAATGTGGTACATTTACACAATGAAGTACTACTCAGCTATTAAAAACAATGAATTTATGAAATTCTTGAGCAAATGGATATATCTGGAGGATATCATCCTGAGTGAGGTAACCCAATCACAAAAGAAGTCACTTGATATGCACTCACTGATAAGTCGATATTAGCTAAGAAATCTAGAATGCCCAAGATTAAACTTCCAAAACACAAGAAAATCAAGAAAGAAGACCAATGCATGGATACTTCATTTCTCCCTAGAATAGGAAATAAAATATCCATAGAAGGAGTTGCAGAGACAAAGTTTGGAGCAAAGATGAAAGGATGGACCATCCAGAGACTGCCCCACCCGGGTGGTCCATCACATAATCAGCCACCAAATGCAGACACTACTGCAGGATTTTGCTGAAAGGACCCTGATATACCTGTCTCCTGTGAGGCTTTGACAGCCCCTCACAAATACAGAAGTGAATGCTCACAGTCATCTATAGGTTAGAACACAGGGTCCCCAATGTAGTTGCTAGAGAGAGTACCCAAGAGCTGTACGGGTCTGCAACCCTATAGATGGAACAACAATATGAACTAATCAGAACCCCCAGAGCTTCTTAGTGTCTCTAGCTGCATATGTATTAGAAGATGGCCTAGTTGGCCATTATTGGGAAAAGAGGCCCCTTGGTCTAGCAAACTGTTTATGCCCCAGTACAAGGGAATACCAGGGCCAAGAACTGGGAGTAGGTGGGTAGGGGAGCAGGCCAGAGGGATGGTATAGGGGACTTATAGGATAGCACTTGAAATATAAATGAAGAAAATATCTAATAAAAATCTATTCTCTTAAATTTATCGTAATTACATATACTGATGGAGATAAAGCATTGCGTCTGAACTCTTTTACATCTTATGGTGTAAAATTGCTACATTTTTTCTTTTATTGAAAACATGTTTTTTCATGCCATGCTGAAAACAAATTCTCATCCCTCTATTTTGCCCAAGTCTACCTCATCTCCCTTCTAAAACGGATCTGTCTATATCTCTTCTTGGATTCAAAAACAACAACAACAACAACAAAACCCCAAAACTGGCATCTAAGCGATAGTAATTATATAAGTTAGGGTTTCTATTCCTGCACAAACATCGTGACAAAGAAGCACATTGGGGAGGAATGGGTTTATTCAGCTTATACTTCCAAATTGCTGTTCATCACAAAAGGAGGTCAGGACTGGAACTCAAGCAGATCAAGATATAGGAGCTGATGCTGAGGGCATGGAGTGATGTTTCTTACAGGCTTACTTCCCCTGGCTTCTTCAGCTTTCTTCCCTTCCTTTCTTTCTTTCTTTCTTTCTTTCTTTCTTTCTTTCTTTCTTTCTTTCTTTCTTTCTTTCTTTCTTTCTTTCTCTCTCTCTCTCTCTCTCTCTCTCTCTCTTTCTTTCTTTCTTTCTTTCTTTCTTTCTTTCTTTCTTTTTCTTTCTTAGATATTTTCTTTATTTACATTTCAAATGCTATCCTGAAAGTACCCTATACCTTCCCCCCACCCTACTCCCCTAACCCCCACTCCCACTTCTTGGCCCTGGTGTTCCCCTGTACTGGGGGCATATAAAGTTTGCAAGACCAAGGGGCCTCTCTTCCCAATGATGGCCCATTAGGCCATCTTCTGCTACATATGCAGCTAGAGACATGAGCTCTGGGGGTACTGATTAGTTCATATTGTTGTTCCATCTATGGGTTGCAGACCGCTTCAGCTCCTTGGGTACTTTCTCTTGCTCCTTCATTGGGGGCCCTGTGTTCCATCCTGTAGATAACAGTTAACATCCACTTCTGTATTTGCCAGACACTGGCATAGCCTCTCTTGAGATAGCTATATCAGGGTCCTTTTAGCAAAATCTTGCTGGCATATGCAATAGTATCTGGGTTTGGTAGCTGATTATGGGATGGATCCCCAGGTGTGGTAGTCTCTGGATAGTCCATCCTTTCCTCTTAGCTCCAAATTCATTCCTCCTTAGAATACGGAAGAAAACACTCAGCTTACTTTCTTATAGAACCCAAGACTACCATCCCACGATGGCACCACCCACAGCGGGCCCTCTAATCTTGATCACTAAATTGAGAAAATGCCTTACAACTGGATCTCATGGAGGCATTTCCTCAACTGAAACTTCTTTCTCTGTGATAACTCCAGCTTGTGTCAATTTGACACACAAAACTAGCCAGTACAATAATGAAATAAAATAGTAACAAATTAGATTAAGAAAAAAAAACTAAATTAATTTTAAGAAAATAGCCCCTCTAAAATGCAATAGGGAAAGAGATAAACACAGATAGCTACTCATTTGATCACTCACTCACCTAAAAACGAAAGCAAAATAAAACAAAAATGTATGTGTGTGTGTGTGTGTGTGTGTTTTCATATGAAACATAAAACCATGCTTTCAAGACCTGTAAAGAATTGTGTTCGAATTTAGATGGAGATTGCATTGATTTTTCAGATTGTTTTTAAAATGATGGCAATTCTTATTACATTAATCTACCAATACATGACCACAGCAGTTCCTTATATCATCTGACAGCTTTCTTCATTGTTGTAAAGATATTATCATAACAAGTCTTCAGATGCTTAATTAAGGTTAAACCATCATATTTTATATTTTGAAGCTAATGTGGGGGATGTCTTTCTCAGTCAGACTGTCATGGGTATGTAGGAAAGGCATTGATTTTGTGAGTAAATTTTGTATCCTCTTAGCTTAATAAAATTGTTTATTCAGTAAATACTTATATATAAATTATCATCTGCAAATAAAAATAATTTGAGTCCTTTTCTTGTGATTGGTTCCTCTGATATTCTTCAATTGTCATACTGTTAATTAGACTTCAAATAATATATTTACTAGGTATAGTTAGAGTCGATAACCATGATTTTAGTGGAATAGGTTTGTGTCTCTATTATTTAAGTTGATGTTGGAGATGGGCATTTTGTAAAAAGCTTTGATTGTGATGGGGTATTTCTCTCATATTCCTAATCTCTGCAGAGATTTTATAATAAAGACATGGTTGATTTTGTCAAAGGATTTTTCATCTAATGAGGTGATAAAGTGATTTTTGTGTTTCTGCATGTGTGTGCAATGGATGCCATTTTTTCATTTATATATGTTCAGTTATCCCCACATCTCTTCAATCAAGGCTACTTGGCACTGGTGGATGCTCTTACTGATGTGTTCTTGGATTTAGTTTCCAAATATTTTATGGGGAAATTTTACATTCATGTTCATAATGGAAATTGGCACTTAGTTCTCTTTCTTTGTTGGGCCTTTAGGTAGTTTGGGTATCAAAGTAATTGTAGCCTCAAAAAAAATGAGCTGTGAAATGTTTCTTCTGTTTCCATTTTATGACAAAAAAAATTGAGCAATATTGACATTAACTCTTCTTTGAAAATCTGTAAGTATTTTGCACTAAAAGAATCTGGCTGCATGCTTATTTTGATTGGATGACTTAAATTTCAATTTCACGAGGGGTTATAGGTCTATTTAAATTGTTTATCAGATCTTGATTTAAATTGGGTAAATGATGCTACCCATAACATTATCCTTTTCATTTAGTTTTTCAATATGATGGAATATGAGTTTTTAAAATCAGTCTTTAGGATTCTTTAGATGTCTCCAATGCTTGTTTTTATGGCCCCTTCAACTTAATTTCTGTTTATTTCAATCTTCTCTCTCTCTTTTAGTCAATTCAGCTAAGGGATTATAAAATTATTAACACCTAAAAGATCCAACCCTTTTCAATGGTTCTTTGTATTGTTGCTAGTGGTGACAATGTTTCTATCTTATTGATTTCAGATCTGAGTTTGACTGAGTTTTACTCATACCATGTGTGATTTCATCTTTTTTAGGGAATACAGGCATGCTAATAAGTTACTGATATGGCATCTTTTCAATTTTTTAAAATTTATTTCTCTGCATGTGTGCCTGTGGTGTGTGTGTGTCTGTGTGTGTGTGTGTGTGTGTGTGTGTGTGTGTGTGTAGGCATTGAGTGCTATGTGCTCAACTCTTAATACATCCATAATTGTGTCTCTCTGGTTTGGGTATGTTTTGTTTTCATTTCCATTCAATTCTACAAAGGTTTTTTTTTTTTTTTTTTTTTTTTTTTTTTTTTTTTTTTCGTTTTTTTTCGAGACAAGGTTTCTCTGTGTAGTCCTGGCTGTCCTGAACTCACTTTGTAGACCAGGCTGGCCTCGAACTCAGAAATCCACCTGCCTCAGCCTCCCAAGTGCTGGGATTAAAGGCGTGTGCCACCACACCCGGCTCTACAAAGTTTTTAATTGCTTTCTGAATTTCTCTCTTCCCCCATTTTCATTCAGTAGTAGGTTGTTTGGTTTCCAATAATTTGCAAGCTTTTTGTTGCTTCTGTAGTTGTAGATATTCAGTATTCATCCATGTTGGTTAGGTAGGATGGAGTAGTTTAAGTAAATTTTCTTGTATATTATGACTTTGACTCCAAGTTATTTTGGTCAAATTAGGATAATGTCCCATGAGCTGCTGAAAAGGAAGTACGTTCTTTTGGGTGTGTGTGAAGTGTTTTGTAAGTATCTGTTATGTCTACTTTCTTTGTGATGTCAGCTAGCTCCAGCATTTATCTGTCTAATTTTGTTCAGCTGATCTCTCTTTTGGCAAGAATGGGGTATTAAGGACACTGTCACTGTGTGAGGGTCTATTGATGGGTTAAGTTGTACTAGCTTTTCTTTTATAAACTTAAATTGGTGCATAGATGTTAATAATTGTGGAGTCCTCTTGGTGGATTTTGTTCTTTGATGACTCTGAAGTGTTCTTCAGAGCTCTTCTGATCAGATTTACTTTGAAGTGGTTTTTGTCAGGTAGTAATTGGCTATATCTGCTTGCTTCTTAGGTCTATTTGTTTAGAATAAGTTCCTCATCCTTTTAATCTGTGCTGTTGTTTATTTTTATTTTGAGGTGTATTTCTCAGTTGCAGCAGAAGTATGAATCTTGTTTCGAACCATTATATTTGTGTCTTTTTAATGGATAACTGAGATCATTAATGTCAAGAAATATCAATGATCAATGTTTCTTTTTTAAAATTTTTATTAGATATTTTCTTCATTTACATTTCAAATGCTATCCCGAAAGTCCCCTATATTCTCCTCCATACCCCTCCCCCAAGCCCCCTACCCACCCACTCCCACATCATGGCCCTGGCATTCCCCTGTACTGGGGGATATAAGGTTTGCATGACCAAGCGGCCTCTTTTCCCATGATGGCCAATTGGCCATCTTCTGCTACATATGCAGTTGGAGACATGAGCTCTGGGGGTGTTGGTTAGTTCATATTGTTCTTCCATCTATAGGCTTGAAGACCCCTTCAGCTCCTTGGGTACTTTCTCTAGCTCCTCTATTGGGAACCCTGTGTTCCATCTAATAGATGACTGTGAGCTTCCACTTCTGTCCGGCAAGATATTGCTGAAAGGGCTCTGATATAGCTGTCTCGTGTGAGGCTATGCCAGTGCCTGGCAAAGACAGAAATGATCAAAGTTTCTTGATTGTAGTTATTTTATTGTGATGGTGTTACTGTTTTTAACCACTCTCATTTGATTATATGTCTGGGAATATTTATTCCTTGTATGTTTTTTTTTTTTTTTGGGGGGGGGTTAACCTCTTCAGGATGAAGTTTTTGTTCTAACACCTTCTCCAGGGATTTGTATCTATAAATAGATACTGCTCAAATTGGTATTACCATGGAATGACTTTTTATTTTCCATCTATTGTGATTGAAAAGTTTGCTGGAAATAGTAGTCTAGGATGGCACCTGTGGTTTCTTAGAGTGTATTGAACATCGATCTAGGCCTTTGGATTTTAGAGTCTCTCCTGGGAAATCAGATGATATTCTACTGTCTCTGCCTTTATATGATTTTAAAAATATTTTCTTTGTTCTGTACATTCAATGTTTTGATTATCATGTGGCCTTATATATGCTTTTCTAGAGCAGTCTACTTGGTGTTCTGGATGATCTTTGTACTGTAATAAGCATGTCTTTCTTGAGGTTAGCAATGTTTTCTTTTAAGATTGTGTTGGAAATATTTTCTGTACCTTCGACCTGAGTTTCTTCTTCTTGTATTCCTACAAGATGTATATTAAACATTTATTTGATCAACGTGTACACTTCTTTCTTTCTTTCTCTCTCTTTCTTTCTTTCTTTCTTTCTTTCTTTCTTTCTTTCTTTCTTTCTTTCTTTTTCTTTCTTTTTTTTTCCTTTTTCTTTTTCTTTTTTTTTTTTTTCCTTTCCTTTTAAATTTTTTTTTTTGACAGGGTTTCTCTGTGTAGCCCTGGCTGTCCTGGAACTCACTCTGTAGACCAGGCTAGCTTGAACTCAGAAATCCACCTGCCTCTGCCTCCCAAGTGCTGGGATTAAAGGTGTGTGCCACCACTGCCCGGCTAACAGATACATTTCTTTTGTCTTGTCCTCAGTAGCTGAAATTTTCTTCCATTTTTTACATTCTTGTGGTGAGCTTTGCCACTAAGAGCCCTTAAATTTTTCATTTCTAGATTTCTTTAAGTTTGTTTTTACTTCATTCTTTCCTTATCTATTTTTGGGTCTTGAGTACTCATTCATTTCTTCAACTATTTCTTTGTGTTTTTATAGCTTTCTTTAACAGACTTACTCTTTTCCTCTAGAGGGACTTGTTGCTTGTTTTCATTTCATTTTACAATGTGAAACTCCTTTTTAACTCTTATTCTGCCAGTTAAATTACATTAGATATTTCTTAATATACAAATGTCATTTTGGGAATCCACTGAATCAATATATAATTTTTAAGACAAAAGGCATCTTTATATGATTAATATCATCACATTCAATACATATCCCATCTTCTCATAATTCAGTTTTCTCCTATATTCATTACAATGTTTTGTATTTTTATTCTCTCTCTCTCTCTCTCTCTCTCTCTCTCTCTCTCTCTCTCTCTCTCTCTTTCTCCATCCATCCATCTCTCTTTTAAATTACAGATATCTGTTTAGTGTTAAAGTCAAACTCTACTTTGTCCAAGATCTCCTTCATGAGCTTGCAGAGATTCTGTCTTGCTCAACTTTTTGTCTTCTCTTCCTTATTTTATGGTAGCTCCAGCCCCCCTTTTAGTCACTGACACCAGACACTATCTATTAAATTAATTGAACAACTTCATATAATACTCATCAATAATATCATTCATATACACTGCTTCAATGACCAACTTTCATACATGATCCACAAATGTAGAGGTGGCCACTTAATCTTTGCTCTCACCAATGATACAGTAGGTGGACTTCTGTGTCTCCTTCATGCAACACACATACTTTGACCAGGAAATCATCTCATCTCCAGACTGAGGTATGATAGCAAAGGAGCTCAAAGAGGCTGCAGTGGTTAATGGAATTTTCATGGATTCAAAGTTTTAAGTTCTTGGACAACTCCTCCTAAAAATTCCTGCAATTCCCTTTGTCTTCAGCCAACACAGAGTGGAGCTCAAAGCACTTCTCCACAATACTTTTGTGGATCACTTTCAGGATCTTGCTCTGCTGGACAAATTCTCAGGAAATATTCAGGGGCAGGTTCTTGTAGTACACCACACCACAGATAAAGTTGAGGTACTCAGGTAACACAACAATGAACACATACAAATTAATCTTTTCTCCTCCTTTTCCTCCTCCTCTTCCTCTTCCTCTTTCTCCTTCTCCTCCTCCTTCTGCTCAAAAAGGTCAAAGACAGCTCAATAGAGAATGAAGAACCATGCCCTGAATTCCAACTGACCTTCTATGGTGACTCGCTTGACTGCTAAATCATTGGTGAACCCCAGAGAATTCATATATTCCTCTTGAAGTGATATCATCCGGGATTCTATAGCTCCGAAGTTTCCTTTTAGAGCATCATGTGCCCACAGAGGTTCAGTTAATATGTTTTTATTTTCAGTTGAATCTTTGAATTTTTGAATTTCCTTTGTAATAACTTCAATAACCCACTGGTCAATTTACCGTGTACTATTCAATATCCATAGGTTCTGTAATTACTTTAGTTTTTTTATATTGATTTTAATTTTTGTTATTAATATCTAATTTTACTTTACTGGAATATGATGAAATATATATTTAATTATGGTACATTTATGTACCTTACTCCTGACCTAAAATTAGATTTAGCTTAGTGAAAGTTTTAGTGCTACTGAGAATTTTTATTCTAAATCTCTTATTTAGACTAGTCTTTTGATTCAAGTGTATTTGATCCTTTTAGTAGGTAAATGTGACACTTAGTTAATTAATTAGTTAGTTTTTAGTCTGGATGATATAAAAATGTCTGAGTGGAGTATCTAGGTCACATGTTATTAGTGCGTGTATGGCTATCTTTTATTTTCCCAGTTTTGTACATTTGTGATATTGAAATACCAAGCCTTTGAAAAATATGTAATATTATATATAATAGTTACATCATCTTGATTGAATATTGCCTTTAGTAATATACAGTGGTCTGCTTCATAACTTCTGATTGGTTTTACATTAGAGTCAACTTCATCATGTTCAAGGAGAGCTATGCAATTTATTTGCTTCCATTTCCTTGGCATATCAACACATTCATTCTTTAATTTTTTGTTCATCTCTAATTTTGCCAGTGGAGAGTGCTTCTTTGAAATATCATATAGTTGGACATTTCTTTTTCATCCCATTAAGTCAGTCTTTGTCATTAGTTGTAGACTTAGAACTGTTTCCATTTAGGGTTACTCTAGAGAAATGTTTAAAGATTTTAGCAATTTGTTGCTTCTTGTTGATACTCTGGTTGAATGCACTAGAAATCTTTCTTACATCTTCCATATTCATAATAGGGTTCCTGGCTTACTAAATAGGGCATAACTGATTATTTCCTTGTCTACCTGCACTCATCTACTCTCTCAATTTGTTTATACTTCTTTTTTTTTTTTTTCAAGACAAGGTTTCTCTGTATAGCCTTGGCTGTATTGAAAATCACTCTGTAGACCAGGCTCCATCAAACTCAGAAATCCACCTGCCTCTGCCTCCCAAGGCATGTGCCACCACCGTCTGGCTTTGATTATACTTTCTCGAACTCTCTTAATCAATACTGTCTTACTCCTTGTTATAGGATTCCTTTGATTGTCTTCTACTGGCTTAGCATTCAAAGTTGTTCATTTATACTTTCTTTGAAGTGTTCTTTTCTTCCAAGTTTAAAAGAGTTCTTTGCTGGTTATATGAATTTTCTGGCAATTATTTATTTTTAAGTTTAAAATATATCATTACACAGTTCTATAAAGAATTCAGTCATTATTAAAGGTTTAACATTCTAATGTATTTTCTTTTGTGAGTCAACTGGAGTTATTTTCTAATAATTATAATATATTTTATTTTGTAGTTTGGGGTTTCTGATTGTTATGTGTCATAGAGAAGTTAATCTGTACATAAGTATTTGAGGTTCTATATGCCGTTTTTTCCCTAGGTTTAAAAACCTACGTATTACAAGAAAATCAAGAAGGAAGACCAGCACATGGATACTTCATTCCTCCTTTGAATAGGAAACAAAATACCCATGAAAGGAATTACAGAGACAAAGTTTAGAGCTAAGATGAAAGGATGGACCATACAGAGACTAATTCACCGGGGATCCATCCCATAATCAGTCACTAAACTCAGACACTATAACATAGGACAGCAAGTATTTACTAAAGGGACCCTGATATGACTGACTCTCACAGAAGTGGATGCTCACAGTCATCCATAGAGGGATCACGGGGCCCACATTGGAGAAGCTAGAGATAGAACCCCAGGAGCTGAAGGGGTCTGCAACCCTAGAAGAGGAACAACAATATGAACTAAACAGAACCCCCAGAACTCGAGTCTCTAGCTCCATATGTAGCAGAAGATGGCCTAGTCGGCCATCATTGGGACGAGAGGCCCCTTGGTACTGCAAACTTTATATGCCCCAATTCAGGGGAACACCAGGGCCAAGAAGTAGGAGTGGGTGGGCAGGGGAGCAGGGACGACGGGGGAGGGAGGAGGGGATTTTTTAGATAGCAGTTGAAATGTAAATTAAGAAAATATCTAATAAAAAATGCTGAAGGAAAAAACCTACATATTATAATTACATGAATAATTGTTACTCTAGTTTTTTCTCAGCTTCTTAAATATTGTGAATTCTTAATTTTTTTCTCTTGGTTATATCCCAGAACTTTTGGAGCTGTGGTCATGGTTATTGTTTTTATTGGTTTCTAATAATATTTTTTCTTTGATCCGATCATGCATCATTGTTATCTTTCTTCCGAAGAGTCTGGTTTATTTCCAAGACTTTCAACTATATCTATTGTTTGATTCATTGAATTTTTCATTACCAATATTTCTGTTTATTTCATCCTGTCAAAATGTGCTGAGACCATTTTGGTTACAGTTCAGTTGTTCAGCATTACTCTAATCCCTCTAGAGTTACCTTGCTTTGTACTTCAGAAGCCACTTTGGACCACCTATAGTTTTAGAGACTATATACCAGGTAGAGTCTCTGAATATTTTCCACTCTGTACACTTTGAAGTGGCAAACATCTGAAACAAAGCATGTGTACTGAGTTAGGATGTGGGAGAAGAAGCAGGAACAATGAGATCTGTTATTACAGGGCTCAATTCTGTAATTTTTGAGCTACTGGCTACAGATATTTTCACAGCTGGAATCTCCAGCTGTCTGAGCTCCTCAACATCTCTCCATTCAGTGCTCCCTTGACGCATGTACCCTCCTCACACAGCCATTTCCCATCACTGGTTTGTGTAAGATGACTCAGACTTTCTGAATTGAAATTGTCCCTTTGTTCACACACTAGTACAGCTGAATCTTAAACAATAGTTTTCTCCCAAGAATGTGCCCAGTCTCATCCTTCTGAGACAAAGGGATCACAATATTAAAACAGTCATGGTTTTAGCAGATCCCTGTCTTGATTGAGACACATGAGGGCAATGACATTGTCCTCTAGCTAGGGCTGCAATATGTTTTACTATTTATGTCCATATTATATTTTAGATGAAGCATCTGTTTCCTCTCTTCCCAGTGGGGAGCCACTTGAATGTGTGCTACTTGCTAGTGTTTCCTAGAATACCCCTTCTGTTTCAACATACTGCTCAGCAGTTCTATCACAACCTTTGAGATTTGCAAAATCCACTCTTTTTCATTTTAAATGAAATTCAGTCTTTGTTGGCTCACTACCTTCATTCACTGCCAGGAACAAATGCATACTGTGTCCTTTCAACAGGCACCTCCCAATCTCCTTTACATGATAAAAATTTGCAGTATTGCCATGTATGCATACAAATGGTATCTTTGCCTTGCACTAGAGAAATGTACATATGCTCATTAGCTGTAACACAGTTCTGAGACAAGGTGCTTATTATTTAGAAAAAATTATTATGAGAACCTTGGTATATATATATATATATATATATATATATATATATATATATAT
>LR750641.1:254504-358634 GCA_902729485.2 Mus minutoides
TATATATATATATATATATCTTTATCATAAGAAATATTCCCATTAAATACATTTTCAAGTTATACAGAAAACTCCCCAATATTATGAAGATAGAAAACCAACTTTTTTTTCTTAACTGTAGTTAAGAGCACTGAACAAGCCATCATATTGATTTTTACTTGCTGACTATGGAATGAAATGCAAATGGAAGCTGCACGTTGCTCAAGCAATGGGGACATTAGAATAAGAAATCAGAACTGGAAAGTTCAGAATTGACAATCTTTCAGCAGTTGAAGAAATTTTAGACTCAGGATTATAGTGTTTTGAATGCACAGCTATGTTTTCAACAGGCAGTAAAACTATGCTTGAGGCTTTATGTATGTAGATATACAGCATTTGATACTTGTATGAAAGTAGTACAAAAATTACTTTAAAAGTATTTATTTATCCATTTTGCATTCAAATTACAGCTCCCCGTCCCTCCTTCTTTCTAGTCCCATGCTTACATATTCTTTCTCCCACTACCCCTTCACCTTATCCTCAGAGAAAAGGGAGCTCCTTGGGTACCACCTCATTCTGGAACATCCAGTTACCTTATGTCTAAGTGCATCCTCTCCAACTGAGTCTCAACTAGGTATTCTATTTAGGGGAATGAGATCCAATTGCAAGCAACTGACTCAGAGACAGCCCCTACTCCAATTTTAAGTGAACTCATATTAAGACCAAGCTCCACATTTGCTACAAATGTATAGGGGACCTATGTCCAGCACCTGCATTCCATTTGTTTGGTGATTCAGTCTCTGTGAGCCCCCCTCCTACAGGCCTAGGTTGGTTGACCCTGTAGGTAGTTTTGTGGTGTCCTTGACCCCTCAAATTCTCTCCATTCTATCCCCAACTTTTCCCGAAGAGTCCCTGAGCATCATCTGATAAGAGTCTCTGCATCTATTTGCTGCTAGATGAAGCCTCTCAGGAGACATTTATGCTAGGTTCCTGTCTGGACCAGAGAGTATCATTAATAGTGTCAACGATTGGCTAACTTGCATTGGTTATGTTTCAAGTTTAGCCAGTAACTGGCTGGCCCTCCCCTCAATCTCTTTGCCATCTTTTATTTGCATGCATCTTGTAGGCAGGACACATTTGTGGTTGAAGGTTTTGTGGGTGGTTTGATGTCTCCCTCTCTTCACTAGAATCCTCCCACCCCCAGCTACAGGAGGTGGTTACTTCAGTCTTGATATTTCTCCACCACCTACTAGTAGGAGTCTCAGTTGATAGGGTCACGAGTAGATTCCCTGGAATCTCCCCCATATCAGATCTCTAGTTACCACCCCATGGGATATCCAGAGATATCCCACATTGATCACAGTTCCCTCTCCCACATCCTACCTGCTCACACCTGATCCTCATTCCCTTCCCCCTTATTATCCCCTCACCTTCAGTGCCCTCCCTCCATCCACCGGCAATGGCTATCAAAAATAGCTTGATAAAACTCTGAAGAGAAGTGATTCTGGTACAGCAACAGAATAAACAAAGCTTCCGCTGTTCCTGTTGTTTCATTCTATATTTTCCCAATATCACATTATTGATTTTAAAGAATCATATAGTTTGTCTCATGGCAAGCATGACTATGGAAGATAAGGATCAGTTTAAAAGAAAACCTGGGAAAGTAAATTTTGCTACTCTGTTTAACAGTATAAAATAACTTATTTTACTCTAATAGATAAGAAGAAAAAAGAGAACAAACTACCATATAAAGGAATGTGTCTATGAATATCATACAAAATTTATGAAAGTTGTCATTCTGTTCTTATTTTTGGAGAAATGACAATTGTAAACTGAAAGAGAGAGAGAGAGAGAGAGAGAGAGAGAGAGAGAGAGAGAGAGAGAGAATAAACAGTAAATATTGTTGTATTTGCCTGTTAACAATATCATGGCATGGAGAAAATTACTGGATTCATATATTCTACTTGTTTTCCACAAGCAAACTTAGAATTCTTTCTCAATTTTGAGCCACTGAAGTGACAGGATTTACTTCAAGTAGTTGTTCCCGAAATTGTTTTCAATTACCTCAATAAGTGTGTTCCTTCAGGCAGCTTAGAGTTTGACTTTCTAAAGGCATGTATTTGTAGTAAATTGGCTCACAAATGCCTTTGCCTGAAGGATAATACAACAACTTAGACATTTTCTCAGAGTTGACATGGTTGGGGAATGAATGTTTTGACTATGAAAAAGCACATGCTTAGCAATACACATATTCATTCCTTTAGTCTATGGTATTAATTCAGTAAATCCAGGATCAAATAGATAAGGCTTACTGTTAGATAAACAATAATAAAGTTAAGTATAAAGTATAAAAGTTAAACTATAGACATCCTCTTAAACACATAAAAATACTGTTATAAGATTCATAGAAAGGATTTTTTAAATTTATAATCTTAAGTATAAGAATAACTGAAAATAAGACTATTACAAGATAATGAAAAGACACTACATTCATAAGAGAGTCAATAAAGTCTCAAGCAATTCATCCAACTTGTTATTAAAAGTAACTTTGCAACCTGTTGTATTAAAGAAAACGAACTGTCCTATTTACTAATTTTTTGAGCATTCAATGTAATTAACACTACCTACAAATATCCTTTGGCTTTCACAAGTCATTGCTTTTATTTGCATTTCTGTTTCCTCACATTGTAACTTAGGAATGTCCCTTCAAATAATCACACCCTTTCACATCACTATGGGGTAGCACATAATAGACTCCACAAATTCAAAGCATTCATATTGCCCTTCTCTATTAGCATACACACCCACAAGAAAAAAACCAAGTGTTGTGTGAGATGAGCATAAATACCTCCAACTCATATCCCTTTGTCCACAAAACTCAGTGAATCAGGATCCCAGAAATTTCCTATAACCATATAACCAAATGGCTTCATAAAACATTCCTTACCTCTTCATATCTACCCTTCTATAATTGGGCTGTGCAAATTCATACACATGTGTAGGTTTGAAAAGTTGCCTAGCAACACAGCTCTCTGCAGGAAAGGTGAAGTGCACACAATATTATTGCAGGCAGTAGAGAGCATACTCACCAAAGGAAATGTGTTATGGTATAACAAAGATGGGAAGAGCTGTGAATTGGTTCTTTATTTGTCCACTTTTCCTGTGGATGGGCATGAATAAATCAGAGTAGATGTCTCCAATAAAGTTCATCTGTCACCAGTGGGAAAGACAGAGATATGAAAGAGTCAGAATAAAGACATGGGTGTATTAAATGAGAAATTATATAAAAACCTTAATAAAAGTCTAAATAGCCGGGGGTGGTGGTGCATGCCTTTAATCCCAGCACTCGGGAGGCAGAGGCAGGTGGATTTCTCAGTTCCAGGCCAGCCTGATGTACAGAGTGAGTTCCAGGACAGCCAGGGCTACACAGAGAAACCCTGTCTCGAAAAAACAAACAAACAAACAAACAAATCTAAATAGCTACTATTTATTAGGATTTTATTTTTAATAATGGAGTTAATTGTTAATCAGTATTATTTTTTTATAAATCTATAATTTTGAAAAATCTAGAGCATAAGACACATTCATCAGAAGGTTAGCTACTAAGCTATACCTTTAATTTAGAGTATTCATTTTTCTTACAATGATCTATGAACCAATTAATTAATTAGCACTTTTATCACAAAAGAAATTGCAAATACAGAAATGAAATATAGGTCATTTTTCCTTGTGATCAAAAGACTCAAAATATGAACAAATCAATATAGAAATATTTTAATTAATGAAATATAATAAAATAGAAAGGAATCAAAAAGGAAATAATACTGAAAATTCAATAAAAATAATAAAAAGGACTGGGTGTCCAAAATTGTATTAGATAAAAGAAAAAAATGCTTTTGATTTATTTTCATGGAGGGTTAATCAGAGGAAGTTGAAAACAATAAAAATTATATATCACTGTGTTTAAGAGTAATCCACCATATGTTAAGGGTCATTTTCTTCTCTGCCTATCTTTATATGGTATTAAAAATATCGTGAGAAATGAAGAATGTAAGGAATATAGAACAAGAGAAAGAAAGAAAGAAAGAAAGAAAGAAAGAAAGAAAGAAAGAAAGAAAGAAAGAAAGAAAGAAAGTTAGTTTTAAAAGGTGAAGCCAAAATTTGACAATTTATCCACTGGTATTGAGCTCCAAAGCTGCATTTTTGATTGTGTATGTTTTTCTGTGGTGGCCTCTGTCTGTTAAAAGATGATAAGGAGTGAGGGCTACATTTATCTGTGGGTATAAGGACAAATGTTTGCAGTTTGCTGTAAAGAATTATGCTGGTTCAGTTTTTCGTGTTTGTAGATTCTCTTCCAATAAGCATGACTTTACAAGCACTAAATAGTTATCCATGCTTCTGGGGCCGTTCATAGTTTCCCTTTTGTTTAGCAGGTTATAATTCTAATTGGAGGTTTCTGTTACTACCAAGGTATGTGTGACACTACTGTATCCTTAGAGTCACTGTGTAATGCTAGACTTTGATGTCCTTCAGAGGTTCAGAGGTGGGTAGAATTGTTGTTTACCCCCTTCCGTTGGGAGAATGCATGGTGCCATCTCTTACTATAAATTCTAATTCACAGTGATGAACATCCATATCAGTTATAGCTCTGGGATTTCTGGGCCCTGTTTCTGAAGTTCATGGTGTCTTGAGCAACAGATACTTACATTCCACCTTTGCAGGGCAGGGGTGTAACAAAAGGCAAAGGCAATAGGCTATATCTTTGGGGAATCACTTGTACAACCCTGGCCAGTATCTCAAAAGCCAGCATCTTCTATGTCTTTTATGTGGGTATTTTTCAGGTGGTTCATCAGCCCAGGTGCAAAATGTTTACTAAAACTCTATATGTGTATTTATACATATAATGGCATGTATTATGGGTCTTATAAGGGAAATACCCAATGGCATGATCCTTGTGGACTTTCAGACATCTTTATTTTTATTTTATCCAACTTCTTTGTCTGTATTTAATTTTCTCCATCTGCCTAAAGTGGTGCAGTTTTCCCATTTTCTAAATCAGGCCACTTGTATCTCACTATTCCTCTTTACCTTCCCACTACTTTCTTTTGTATTTACCTCAGTTGCTTCCCTAAAGAATCCCATTTCCAAAAGGGGATCAAGTGGTCTGTGGGTAAAGTATTAAGAAGGAGAGTCCTGTTGCCCTTAATCAATGGAAAACAGCAAACAAACTAAACACAACACAAAACAAAAGAAAACAAAACACCTGTTTGGAAGCATAGGCAGTAATTCAAACTCTGGAAACATAGCAGGGTGCTGAGGTTTGTCTGTTGCTATGTATTGTGCTGCTAAGTGCAGGGATGTCCCCAAGACCTTGTTAAGCTAGAGATGAGAGAGTTTGCACAGAGACCCAAGTGAGGCTATGTGCAGGGCTTGGTGTTCCAGGCCTTGGGGTCAAAGGAGACCATAAAAAAGAGAAGAAAGTTGAAAGAGGATAAAGATGCCATGGGTTAGGAGTAAAGTAACCATGTTTATGAGGGCTGGCCAATTGAAGTTAAAAGCAGTCCAGATGAAACACAGTAAGTAATAATTTGGGGTAATTGATAGGAAAATAGATTCTAATAATATAGCGGGTAGATATTTACCCAGCTCTAGTGATAATTAAAGTATATTGTAAATAGTAAAGTTATCCAGGAACTGAATGATCAAAGGCAGCGTAGAAGCTCCAGATTGAGATTACATATTTTCTACAACAGAAGACAGCCTAGCTCAGTTGGTGACTTTCCAGTAGAGTGCGGGATCCTCTTTCACAAATCAGGGTGAAGTCCTACTGAGGAAGACATCCAACAGTCTCCATAATATACAAGTCCACACATAGTAACACACACACACACACACACACACACACACACACATATATGTATATGATGTGTTTCTCTATACTATCTTATTTGCAACTGAATACAGAACTTGATCTAGAATTATTATCTTTTTAATTAAATATTTTCTTTATTTACATTTCAAATATCATTCTCTCTCCTGTTTTCCCCTCCGAAAACACCCTATCCCCTCCCTACTCCCCCTGCCAATCAACCCACACACTCCTTCTTCCTAGCCCTGGCATTCCCCAAGCTCTAAATAACCACGATACAATTTGCAAAACACATGAAACTCAAGAAGGAAGACCAAAGTGTGGATATTTTGATTCTTCTTAGAAGGGGGAACAAAATACCAATGAAAGGAATTACAGAGACAAAGTGTCCAGAAGAGACTGAAGGTATGACCATCCAAAGACTGCTCCACGTGGGGATCCATCACATATACAACCACCAAACCCAGACACTATTGTGGATGCCAATAAGAGCTTGCTGACAGGAGCCTGATATAGCTGTCTCCTGAGAGGCTCTGCTAGTGCCTGACACATACAGAAGTGGATGCTCACAGCCATCCGATAGACCATTGGACAGAGCACAGGGTCCCCAATAAAAGAGGTAGAGAAAGAGCTGAAGGGGTTTGCAGCCCCATAGGACGAAGAATATGAACTAGCCAATACCCCCAGAGCTCCCTGTGACTAAACCACCAACCAAAGCCATGGTGAGACTCATGGCTTCAGCTGCATATGTAGCAGAGGATGGCCTAGTTGGTCACCAATGGGAGGAGAGGCCCTTCGTCCTGTGAATTATTATCTTTATAAGACCCCTGAGGTGTATAGGTCCTCTTCAGGAGATATTCATAGCTCTGTATTTGGTTTGTTTAGAGAAAAAGAAGAGGTGCCAGCTGACTAACAGGCAACATAGAATATGAAACATTATTATTCTAATTATGCCTTTCCTTTGTACATATGAAATAACTTAATGTTAATCTGCTTTTATGTATTATTTCTTTTCATGTTTTTTCCTGTAAAAATATTTGATATAATGAATTAGTGCTTTCACCACTAAGACGGACCAACTAATGCATATTATATACTTATAGATTTAAATATGTATTATTAATTCTATATCATCATAATTCTTGCCTTAATTGAGTTAAAAATATTATATCATAGACCAGCAGAATCTCCTTTCAGTTGGTTGTGGTGTCCTTTGCATGACTTTAATTGATTTTAATAACATAATATATTTTAATTACATTTAAATGATTGCTAGTGTGTAGATATGTGCATTGTCTGTATGGGCCAGAAGCACCAGGTTTTTTTTGTTGTTCGGTTTTTTTTTTTTTTTTTTGAGCTGAAGATACAATAGTTGTGCTCAGCTTACATGACTAATAAGAACAAAATTGAGTGGTCCAGAAAAGTATTCTATTCTCTAAACACTGAGCCATTGTCTGAGCTCAAAGGCTTGATATTTTTATCCTCTCTTTCAACATGGTTTTGTACCAGAATCTGTGCAAACCATTTTTTCATAAGGCCTTGTAAAATATTTTGACTGTAAGTTTTATTAAAAGACAACATTTGGGAAATATGACAACTTACACTGTTAGTAATTTTAATTAGTAAGACATTCTGAATAAACAAATTTAGTATATATGATCACATAGAGTACTATATATGCAGAATATAAATATATATGAAAACATATATAAATACATGCATACATTATATATTTAGTGTTACAATGATTTCAATTTCAGAACTCTGGTTATTCTACAGGCTTTATAATTCTTATCTCATTTCTTCCACATAAATTTATTTCACCAAATTAATCCTCAAAATGTTCACTAACATAAGTCCCAATTGAGAAAATATTTCTGTTTAATCAGCTGCTTAATCACTTTTTATAAAAATATTTTGGAATGGTGATGCAACATTTTTACTGCCTATTCCTCAACATAGTTAAATATTTTCAGTATTCTGAGGTTTGTAATCCATTTGAAATTTGTATATATTTATTAATAGCTCTTATAAAAATATTTTCACATTAAGTCAATATCCCTTTATGGTATCACATTTCCCTTTTGAAAACATGTTCATTTTATGAAGTCGATGGAATTTTTAATCAAATATATAAGGGTCTGCATCAGTTCTTGTGTTGTTATTATTGTTATTTTACTAATCAGCTTGGTTAACTAAAAAACTGACTTTATATTTCAAATGAGTACATGAGAAAAACTAAGAATATGCACAAAATATGGTTGAGAACAAATAGAGGACATGCTATAGAAAACCAATTCTAGTTAACTTTCTGGTGAGAAAGGAGTGATGTCAGATAGATGATCGATAGATAGATAGATAGATAGATAGATAGATAGATAGATAGATAGATAGATAGATACATAGATAAATAGATACATAGATAGATAGATATGATAGACTCATAGATACATAGATAATAGATCAATAGATAATGCTATATAATTATGTATAAGAGAGATGATAGACAAATAAATTGACAGATAGTTAGGAAATAGAGAAAAGTGGAGAAGTAAAGAGCTTGCCTTCATTAGAGAATATTTAAAAACTATGCTATGTTGTAAAATTTTACTTTTTACTATAATGTGCATTTATAAAGCTTGTGAAATATAAAATATACCCCAAAAATAAATTCAATTCTGAAAAATACCACTCTAAAAATAACATTAAAAATCTGTATTTGTTACAACAAATGCTTTCAATTTAGTTTTCATAATGTCACTATCCTTCTCGATTTCTACTTTGTTGTTTCTATAGTGTTCTTCCTGCTCCATGAAGCATTACTCCATACAATGGAACAAAGAGAGACATTTAGGAAGGTTGAAATACTGCAAATATACAGCTTTTTTTTTTTTTATATAGAAAGGATTATGTCAGCTAGAGAAGCATGCTCAGATATTGTTGTTGCAGAACCTTTTTAAGCCCCTGTTCCTCAATTCCTGATCCTACATTCAGGTAAGTTAAACAGTATGTAGATATTACATGAACCCTGTACAGGAGTCCTAAAACTAAGTTGCATTTTAAGTCATTTGTCAGCACAATTAAAGTGAATAGAGTGTGCATATATGTGAATGAAGTTGTACAGTATGTCCTAGCAAATTGAATTAACAATAAAAACCTCACATTTACAATTACTAACCTTATGTCATATCAGTTATAAAGATTAGTAATGAACTAAAGTATTTTTATAATTATGTGTATAAGAATATCAAAAATATAACATTTTAGCTAAACAATGTGTGGTCTTTGAGGTCCACTGTGTCATTAAATTTAAAATCTCAGTGTGAATGCTAAATTTCCTTACTTTGTTTCAAACCTCCAAGTTTTTATATATCATTTACTCAATTTAAACAAAATTCTAACTGGGTCTGAAAAGATAGTTCAGCAGTTAAGAGCACTGACTCCTCTTCCAGAGGTCCTGAATTCAAGTCCCAGAAACCACTTGGTGGCATACTACCATTTTTAATGGGATTTGATGTCTTCTTCATGTGTTTCTAAAGATAGCTAAATTGTACTTATAATAAATGATATTGTACTTATGATAAATGTAATAAATATATATATATAATAAATATCTATATATAATAATTAATAAAATATTAGTACATATTTATTATATACATAAAATAAACAATCATTTAAAAAGAAATCTCTAACTACAGTCTTAAAAAATTAGAAACACTTTCAAAATAGAATTTTTTTTATTCTTCCTAGGTTGTCATTTCCCCACATTAAAATTTCATTTGTATTGCTTTTTAGTGTAACTTCCAGCTAATAATCCTCATATGCATAACCAAACTCTTTCAGAAATGGTATTTGCATGTCAATACAATTCAAAACAGTCATCCTAAATACCTTCCTTATAACTCAGAATTCAGGACAATTTTTAAAGCAATTTATTTGAACTTTTTTTAAAAGGACAATAAGTTCAATTTCACTTTCAAATTGTTGCAGGTTGCAGTGACCAGATATAGCTTTTATTCTGGTTTTAATGTCAAGAGGAAAGAATGAAGATTTGGAAAGAGTATCATAATTTTTCAATATAAGTTTTGTTCTATAACAGTGTTAAATTTATTCGCAGAATCCACATGAAATGTTATTAGCATCATCCTTATTTGATTGTAATGAATTCTCCAAATGTCTTATTCTCCCATCATAAAAGTGTCTGTTTACTCTTACCCTTGATATTACTATGTGTTCATAAGTACCAACACTTCTGTCTGAATACTTGCACCTACATTTATCTCACCCCACTGATCATATTTGAATTTTAATTAAATTTGTAACATTTCTACAATAGAACGTTCAAGCCAAACTTAGAATCTCTGCATTAAATCCTAGCCAGTGATTGTAGAAACAGTCTCTATTTGAAGAACAAATGATTTATATGTCTCCATATAAACAAATCACTTTGCTTCAAACAATTCTTATAATTTTACAGAAGTTTAGTTAAATTAGGTGGAAAATCACTGACTCAAATCAGCATGAAATTACAATCTCAGTCCACTCTGTTTTTCTTAGTGCTTTAGTCTGATGCACTAAAACCCTTCATGAATTACTTTTATTTTAAATCAAGGATACTGTATGCATTCATCATGGAAACAAACACCAGTTTATACTTTCATGGAGTGAATGAATTCTCTGTCCCCAACCTTAGCAGCCAGCATATTAAGATTAATGTCAATTCAATTTGCTGTGTTCCATGACTTTTTTTTTCCAATTAGAATGGCAAAGCACATTTATGGCTGGCCTCAGATTTCATATTTCACTGTCCCTCTCTTGGTTTCTTGGTTTTTCATAATCTGTAATAAAATATCTTGCTTTGGTACCTCAGGGATATGTTGTTTATAAATCAAATAATAAAGATAAGTGAACATGCCATAAAATAATCCCTGCTTGCACTCTTCCGTCCCTACGGCCACTTCCTGAAAGGACAATTTGAGAAATTTTATTTCTTGGTTTAGCCCTATAACATTAAATTCCAGACATTTTTCATGACTAGTGAACAGCAGACACTACTGATCAAGTTTCCTTTATAAAAGATAGTTAATTCACTCATGAATCTAATACCTATGTTAATTTCTCTATATTTCTTGGCTAATTAGCAGAGGTAGATTAATTTTCAACTTTCATATATAATGCTATTCTTTATCTTTTCAGTAGTTAAGGGACTAAATAATCCTTTTCTTCACTTATTTTTATTTAGTAATTGATTTTATAGAATGTACACAGTAATCTTTTTTTGTTTTCTGAAGGTATTTTTATTAATTATTATTTACATTTAAAATGTTTTTTCCATTCTCAGTTACTCCTCCACGAATCTCCCAGCACATTCCCCTTCCATTTGCTTCTGTGAGGGTGCTCTACTGCCCACCCACTCCTAGCTTACCCTACTAGCATCCCCCTACATTGGGGCATTAAGCTTCCACAGTACCAAGCACAATCGTTCCTACTGAAACTAGGTAAGGCCTGGTAATCTTATATTGTCTTGTAATCTTATATGACATCTTTTCATATACATTTTGTATTTCAAATTACAATCCAAAATATTTGATAAACACAAGTTGTATGTAGATGTTTGCCTAGTTGTTAAAATTGGGTAACAAAGAGGAAGCTTGAGATAACAATCTGTATAAACATTTGGACATCCACTTCACAATTTATAATCAATGTTAAAGTCTAGGGAGAGAGTACACAAGGAGGGACCCATGGCTCCAGTTGCATATGTATCACAGGATGGCCTTGTAGGGCATCAATGGGAGGGGAGGCCATTGGTCCTGTGAAGGCTTGATGATCCAGTACATGAGAATTCGAGGGCAGGGAGGCAGGATTGGGTAGATGGATGGGGGTACATCACAGAAGCCAGGGAGAGGGGACAGGATAGGGGTTTTAAGAGTAGGGACAGGGAAAGGGGAAACATTTGAAATGTAAATAAAGAAAATATCCAGGAAGCAGGAATAGGTGGGTTGAGGAGCCTAGCGGGGTGGGGGGGAGGTATAGGGGACTTTCGGTATAGCATTTGAAATGTAAATGAAAATATCTAATAAAAATTCAGTATAAAAAAGAAAGAAAACAAAGAAAATATCCAATAAAAATTTTAAAAAGAAATAAAGAAAGAAAGAAAATGAAAAGAAACATGGAGATATAGGCAAAAACAGACAGGAAAGGAATAGGAGAACAAATTACTAAATGTGTACAGCCAGATCCCAAAGCTGAGAAACAGATCCTCATGCGCACAAAGCTCAATATCTGTGGTTATCAGACATGACAGTTCTGTGAAAGGGATAAGCAGATTCAAATGATTTAAGATGGACTAAGTCTAATGAAAAAGAAGACATACACTGTCTAGAGTTTATCTGATCCTGTTATCCTTAATAATAGAAGCCTAATAATGGGACTGCTTAATATTTGGGGAAATATAAGTATTTAAAATATGCTCTACTATTATTTAGCAAAAGAAGGTGATAATTTAAGATATGAAAAAATAAAGAAAGAAATAAAACTAATGATAAAGGAAGAAAAATTCTGTAGAAGCAGAATAAGATAACATCTAAATATTGATATCATCATGCTAGTAAACATGTAAAAGTATCCCTTGTTTCTTCAGTTCTAATATATCCTGGCATATGTGTGACCTCAGTGCAATATCAAAATTATACCCTTAATTGGCTAATCTGTCTCGACAGTTATCTCAGTATCTTATTGGAGATTGATCTGCAAATTTTGAGGATCTCATGGATCAACTGAGATTGTCCATAGCAATCTATGCGGGTTGATGCAGGACTTACCTCCGGACTGTCATCATGGATCACCACTGCCATGAAGAATGTGCGGGCATGGGGGCTATGGCTGGTCTCCTAGTGCTAATCTCTCTGGTGGGTCTGTGGTGTATATGCAAGATTAGAGTCACATGGAGACGTGATGCAGCCATGATAATTCAAGCCTTTACAGCCATTGAGGCAGGACAGTCCCCTCAAGCATGGCTTGCAGTCATACAGAAATGATCATCCTGTTGATGTTGCAAGGCTAAGCACTGCACTTGGGGTATGCGGCTTGCTTTTAGCAGCCTCAAGGAGAGCATGTCTGATTTATGCGGGTTAGTACTGCCCTTTCTCCCAAATTTCCTGCCTCTGAAGAAAAATGGTACTGGATGGGTTGGGCTTGAATTAGGCTGGTGAAGCCTGCAGGAGAGCCTATACAATGTCCCTCATCTGGTGATCAGAGGTCAGACCTCTACTCCTACCTGTTTCGCTCTAGAAAAACAACAAGGGGGAACTGTGGAGAGTTGAACAGTGCTGTGCCTTTAAGAGGGTGCTGGATTCCTCCTTCCGCTAGCCTGATAGCGAGTGCTCTCAGGGATACAAGTCCTCAATTGACTAAGGCTGATCATCTGGCTTGCTTATGTGGACCTATCAGCTGTCGCTACATGGCTTACTGGGATAGGTTGGCCTAGGACTGTTTAGCCTATGGACTGGATTTCCCCGTGTTCTATTAGTGAGAGTCAGTTAGTGAGGGTCAGTCAGTAAGGGTAAGTGAGTCAGGGTGAGTTAGTTAGAGTTAGTCAGGGTCAGTTAGAATTAGTCAGAGTAAGGGAGTCAGGGTTAGTTAGGGAGAGTTAGTTAGAGTTAGTGTCAGTTAGAGTCAGAGTTAGGGAGTCAGGGTTAGTTAGGGAGAGTTAGTTAGAGTTAGTCAGTGTCAGTTAGAGTCAGAGTAAGGGAGTCAGGGTTAGTTAGGGAGAGTTAGTTAGAGTTAGTCAGTGTCAGTTAGAGTTAGAGTGAGGGAGTCAGGGTTAGTTAGGGAGAGTTAGTTAGAGTTAGTCATTGTCAGTTAGAGTTAGAGTAAGGGAGTCAGGGTCAGTTAGGGAGAGTTAGTTAGAGTTAGTGTCAGTTAGAGTTAGAGTAAGGGAGTCAGGCTCAGTTAGGGAGAGTTAGTTAGAGTTAGTCAGTGTCAGTTAGAGTCAGAGTAAGGGAGTCAGGGTCAGTTAGGGAGAGTTAGTTAGAGTTAGAATAAGGGAGTCAGGGTTAGTTAGGGAGAGTTAGTTAGAGTTAGTCATTGTCAGTTAGAGTCAGAGTAAGGGAGTCAGGGTCAGTTAGGGAGAGTTAGGTCAGAGTAGTCAGAAGAAGTTTATTTAAGGTTTCCTGAATACACTGTTTAAGGAAGAGCTCAGGGGTGGTGTCCTTCTTGCTGCTCGAGAGGTGCACTACAATTGGTGGCCTTATGTATTACTAACAGTATCTTTTGCCTTACAGAAGCTTTGCAATTTTATGAGGTCCCATTTGTCAATTCTTTATCTTACAACAAAATCCATTGCTGTTCTGTTTAGGAATTTTCCTCCTGTGTCTTTAACTTTGAGACTTTTTCCCACTTTCTCATCCTGAGTGAGGTAACCCAATCACAAAAGAATCACTTGATATGCACTCACTGATAATTGGATATTAGCCCAGAAACTTAGAATACCCAAGATACAATCTGTAAAACACAAGAAAATCAAGAAGAAGGAAGACCAACGTCTTTACTTCATTCCTCCATAGAATAGAGAACAAAATACCCATGGAGGAAGTTACAGAGACAAAGTTTGGAGCTAAGAAGAAAGAATGGACCATCCAGAGACTGCCCCAACTGAGGATCCATCCCACAATCAGCCATCAAACACAGACAATATTGCATATATGCCAGCAAGATTTTGTTGAAAGGACCCTGATATAACTGTCTCGTATGAGGTCATGCCAGTGCCTGGCAAATACAGAAGTGGATGCTCACAGTCATGTATTGTATGGAACACAGAGCCCAAATGGAGGAGCTAGAGAAAGTACCCAAGGAGCTGAAGGGGTCTGCAACCCTATAGGCAGAACAACAATATGAACTAATCAGTACCCGGAGAGCAACTCTTTCCAGCTGCATATGTAGCAGAAGATGGCCTAGTTGGCCATCACTGGGAAGAGAGGCCCCTTGGTCTTGCAAACTTTATATGCCCTAGTACAGGGGAACGCCAGGGCCAAGAAGTGGGAGTGGGTGAGTAGGGGAGCAGGATGGGGGGATATAGGGGACTTTTGGGATAGCATTTAAAATGTAAATGAAGAAAATACCTAATAAAAATTGAAAAAAAGATAACAGTTTTCTTCAAATATGTAAGAAAGAAGGAATGAAGCAAAGCTTTAGTAAATTCTAAGAATGCTATAAGAGAATTACATTGTGCTATGAAAGAACATCTTCCCAAATGAAAGCCAAAAGACAAAATCTATGAAACTTGAATTGAAAATCAAGATATGCTTTCATGACTGAACATTGGAAGCATGCGAGGAATCAAATCTCAAGGAATAGAATAAGAAAGGAGCTAAATAAAGTAGCATAACTTTAAATATTTACCCCTTAAACTTTTATATAACACACTATTGATTATTCAAAGTAAAAATGATATATACCTCATGACACCTGTGACTCTATTCCCATAGAACAGAGATGGAGTGGGAAATTATATTATGATAGAGTTCTTGTATTTTTATAGCATAGGCATATATATTTTAATAGGTAATATGAAGGTACAACTGACATTTTTACATCGATGTAAATCATAAAATATTAATATGATTTAGAATATTAAAATGTGTTTGTGTTATGTGTTTAAGCAACTGACTGCACACCTAGGCATGCAGGTGTGGCAGACAGAGGTCAACATTGTGTATCTTTCTATACTGCTTTATAACTTAGTTTTTGAGAGATTGTATCACTCACTTAACTTGAAGGAAATTGGTGGACACTTTTGTCTGGCCAACAAGCCTCCAGGATCCTTATGCCTCCATTCCCCAATGAATTATATATGAGAATTATGCAGAGTAATTTAAAAAAATATATGTGTACTTGGGAGTGGACGAAGCTCTCTGTACACAACAAGAGCTCTACTCAGTAAGCCATCTATGAAACCTTTATAATTATTTTTGAAAACAAAATATAATGTAAATTTAAATGCTTACCACAAATAAGGAAAATAAGTAATAATTCAAATAAAGAGAAACAAAATTGGCATATTTATTTAATCTTAAATATATTGATAAGTTATAGAAATGATATCATAGGTTGAATAAGAAAGGACTAAAATAATTTTAAACATACATACAAGCCAGGTTAAATAAAATAATAGAAAATATATAAAAGAATACTTAGATGATTATAATACTTATATGATTAATATTGAAAATTAAAGTAACATCCAATAATATGGAAACATGTGGTGTATATTACATAACAGGTATGACAGATCAAACAAGTTAAACCTAGCAACTAAGCTGGACATTTCTGGCACTCTTATTTAATCCAAGGAGAGGCAGGCATATTTTGGTAAGTTCAATGGCAGCCTGGTCTACAGAGCTAGTTTTAGGATACTCAAGGCTACATTAAGAAACTCTCAAAAACAAATAAAAGTCAATGTTTAAGTAATATACATAAATATAAAGACAAAACTGCAATTCTCTTGGTGAATAAATCCATGTTAGATCAAAAATATCAAGAAATTAAAGTAACTTTTGGAGATAAGAATGTAATTTATAAACATTGCAATAATAAAGAAAGCATAAATAACAGAAGTTAAGAAATAATAGCTATGATTCAAAATTCTTTTATTGTCTACTTTTGTTTGATAAAACAGCATTAGCATTGGCGTGTTCTCTAGCCAAAATTATAAAAACAAAATTACAACATTTTAACAAAATATAGTTACAGTCGTTAATTTCCTTCACATTTCATAAAATGTACATAATATATTCTCAAAATAAACTGCTGATATTCAGTAACTTTACTTGTTTCTTATTACTAAGGACTGAAATCCCTTTTTCTTAAGCATCTTCTTTTAAGGGGGACTGTCCTAAGATGTACCAGTCTCCTGTACAGCCCAGGTTAGCAATTACTCCTCTAGATCTTAACATTTAACTGCACTTAATTTAGAACATATGACTCAAAGGGAAACACACACACACACACACACACACACACACACACACACACACAAACACACATACCAACTTCTGCATTAGTCAGGGTTCTCTAGAGTCACAGAACTTATGGGTAGTAAAGGAATTTGTTTGATGACTTATGTCTGTAGTCCAACTCCCAACAATGGTCAGCAGCAGCTGTGAATAAAAGTTCAAGGATCTAGCAGTTGCTCAGTCCCACAAGGCAAGCAGGCAAAGGAGGGAGGGGGAGAGAGAGAGAGAGAGAGAGAGAGAGAGAGAGAGAGAGAGAGAGAGAGACTTCCTTCTTCCATTGTCTTTATGTAGGTCTCCAGCAGAAGGTGTAGCCCAGATTAAAGATGTGGCACATACCTTTAATCCCAGATGACCGTGAACTCAGAGATCTCCCTGTCTTAATCTTCTGGAATTCATAGCCACTATGCCTCAAGATCTCCATACCAAAATCCAGGTCAGAAACTTCTATCTCCCAGCCTCCAGATTTTTGCTTCTCTAGAATTACTCCCAGTACCAACTTCTGAGATATATATATACATATATATATATATATATATATATATATATATATATATATATATATATATATATATATATATATATATGTATATATATATATATATATACCGTTGATTTTTTTATCTGCAGTGTGTTGTTCTGTATATTGATTGATAGCCTTCTTTTCTTCCCTTGTCTTTCTCCCTCTCTCTTTTCCTCTTCACCTTGTCTAATGATTTTGCTGTCTTTGTTGACATTGGCCAGCTCTTCTATATAAAAGTCCCCTCTCCTTTGCTCTTCTGCTTTTGCACTCTGTCTGATGTGTGCCCTTTGTTCTTTAAGGTATTTTTACTCTGGACACAATGTATAGACTAAACCTGGCTTCCTGCTGACCTATTTTCTTTAAATTGATTATATTCTTCCTTTTAGTTTTTCTTATATATTTGTGCATCCCTCTGGCTGTTTTCAAAGTTAAAGAGGTTCATTCTGTTTTCTAAATTCACAGGTTAAGAGTGCTCTGTTTTTTCTGTTTCTCTGATGAGTTTTCTATCTGAAAGGAAGTAATGGGACTTCTGAAGAGCACTGATACACTATCCTGTCATATTGCAGTTCAAACTTTGCTTCAGTGTATGAGGTAGAGAAGAGCCATTCTGTACTCACATCCCACCCCCAAAAATATATAAATCCCCAAATATATATCTGATTGTTGATACCCTTATCAACAATCAGATATATATTTTTAAAAGCTAATCATAAAATTTAAAATATGTACTCTTGATAACTCCTTTTCTGGAATCTAAATTGCATATTGCTTATATCTATCTCTTTGTGGAAGTCTGGAAGCAAACTATAGATGTTTCAATTATTTATTCCTTTGTCGTCTCTTTCTCCCTACCTGTGTCTTGTCCTGACTTTCATCAGAAATAAAAGTTTCAAACTTTACTACGCTTTCATGCAGTATATATAGCACAAGGTATATTGTTCCCAGTTTTACATATCTGTATATTTCACACAGCATCTTTGCCTCTAGAAAATGCCCAGTGTACAGCAAATTCTTCCCTTGTGGTTTACCACCACTATCATCCCACTGAAAAATGTTGGAAAAAAGTATATACTCTATACGTGCTTTCAGAAGAGAGGAAGGAAGAATGGATGGAAGAAGGAAAGAAGGAAGATGAAGAGAAGAGAAGGGAAGGAAGGAAAGAAGGAAGGAAGAAAAGAAGGAAGGAAGAAAAGAAGGAAGGAAGGAAGGAAGGAAGGAAGGAAGGAAGGAAGGAAGGAAGGAAAAGAAAGGCAGAGATAAAGGAACTTTATGTTATAGGATATAAAAGCCTTATGATATGACTTTAACATTTTACCAGATTACACATGCCTCCAATAGTTTCACAGTGATAAACAGAATATAATTTTTCTATCTAACAAAATTACATGAAAATGTGTTGAAATTATACCTTCAGAAAAATCATTTTATTTCCCTCAGGCAATTTCCATATTTTATAAAGTATATAAAAATCATGGTACTTCATAGAGGGGCTAAGGATTAGATCAAATGAGGCATGTAAAAGAATTTAGCATTCTGTCTGGTACTTACTAAGCTTCGAACAAATTTTATGCATAGATGTTACTGCCCATTACCTCTTTCATTCCTCTGCAGAATGTTGTGGGCTGCAACAAAGTTAGAAACTAGCACTACTTATTCATAACATTATTATTCCTATATTAAATTAACCATTGGACAATTATTGAATACTTCACTCAGTAATTGCATTTTTATCTATCCACCCTAAAATTGAAGTAATCTATCCACTCTACATATAGTCACCATGTATTTAAAAATATCATCTTTGAATTATTGGTCATCAATTTTGTTTTATTTACCTAATTTTAGAGTTGTGATTTTCACAAGATTTTTGAAATCAAGGTATAATAATATTGATATGTTTCAAATTCTCCACATACATCTCTATCTCATCTTCTCCATTATTAAAGCATCTGAAATTCTTACTGTGTAATATCACAATTTTCTCAATGGCATTTTCAACATGAAAGAGCTTTTTGCAATGTAATACTTAAGCAATAACTGAAAACACTCTCTACTTTAATGTGATCTGTACCAATATCTGGTTGATTTGTTTGTTATATGGTTGATTCATTTGTTATCTGGTTGATTCGTTTGTTATCTAGTTTATAACTGATGAGTTAATTCCTTGTTCTCCTTTGTTCACAGTATAATTGAGAAACAAATCTGTTGCTAGGAGGTGTGGCAAATTGACTGGATTAAATGAACATTATAAAGCTAAGGCTATATGTGGTTTTGCAGCTATGTGTGTTTGGCTTGCAATTTTGCCATCAATGTTTCAAAGCCTATATTCTGAGCAGCCAACACTCTGACCACCTGAGAACATACATAATCCTTAAAGTCCAGGTCATTGCTTGATACTTGCCTGAAAAGACTCTAGAAATATTCAGAAATAACCCTAAAATGGACTTAACCTTAGTTTTGCTCTAACGCTTAAAATCATAAAATTCATAGCTTGTAGAAGTCAATATAAGACATAACAGAAAGAAAGTTGTAACAAGTTTTACTGAATATTATAAAGGAGGTTTACCAAATAAAAATTAATTCCAATTTATTTCTTGTATTTTTATTCTCATTTATAATCACAGCAATTTTAAACAATGAAAATAGCTAGTGAAATTTTACTTCAGTTTCAATATCATTTTATCAAATAATTTACATTGTAAGTGTGGATGTTCTTGTTCATGGTGGTTTTTGTTTTTGGTATGTTTTGTTTTGGGGGTTTTGGGGGATTTTAGTACAAGAATAGTTCTACATTACAAAATCTAATACCTTTAAAGGTATCCAGTATTATATAAAAGCAAGCTTTGTTTTATTTCAACAATAGCATGGCAGATCACATTAAAGTACTGAAGTGTATCACCTGCTTTCAGTAGGAAGTTCATCCTTGTTCAGGGCCCATCACATCAGTTACTCTTTTAACAGTAGTATATTGTGTTGTTAGTTGTGATCAACTTAATAGATGGCATCTGGAAATCATGGTATAGGCTTTGTCAGAAAAGACTTTAAAAGCTCACCTCCCCTTCAATGTCTCCTCTATTAAGAGGATGGCAGGATTCAGATAGGGCTGCCCATCTACCCTGAGCCGAGGGTAAAGAATAAATAGTGCACACATCCAGGAAGCTTATGATTACTGTCATATGGCATGAAGGAGATAGAAATATTTGCTATACTACACGCCACAGTGGTTAGAAAGTGGAAATGTAGTGCTAAACTTTGTCAACCTCTGACCACCAATAAGTGTAGAGTCACAACTGTATGGTTACACTTCCCAAATCAAACTGTGTGCACACTCCAAAGTTAAATGATAATTGATCACGATAAAGATGTTTTAGAAGTCAAGGAACTAGTCTTTTCCCAGTTGTTACCATTTTTCTTGGCTCTCTCTCCTGGGTGTTTCTATGCTGCAATAGAGTTTACACACCATGGCAATCTCATGCATGGATTACAGTTAGAAAAGGTTCATTATGGAAAGTGTCTTTGCATTCAGCAGCATTGTCTATATTGAACTAACAATTCCCCACCTTTTGTGTGTTAGCTCACTTTCAAGTACTTTAAAATGATGCTGATTTTTTGATGGAGTTGTCTCATGAATATTTTTCTTGTGGTGCCAAAGGGTCCACTTCTCACTGACCCCCTTCTAGGCAAGTCTCTGGCACTTAGCTTCCTGGTCTGCAGGTTCTCAAGCTGGTTCTTAAGGAACAAAGCCTTCCTAGTAAACCTATCTGCAATTGCCACTCTCTGAAACTTTTGGTATTTTGTGGAAGATAATGGAAGGAATAAATGCACTTTCTGTATAAAGCTACCATTGTCTTGGTTGGATAAGAAGAAGGGAGATGTATTCAATTTACAACATTTATTAAAATTATTTTAATAATTCATGCTTTCTGAGTTCTGTTCCTAGAGTAAAGGATCCGTTCTCTGCACTGGGTCTATTAAAACCCTACATGAGTAAATTACCCTCTCTGTTCTTTTTTCTGTTGTCATTGGGCTAGTTTGGCCATTCTTGGGTTGTAGTTCACCTGCATTTGGACATGTTTACCCCGATTTATTAATGGTGTTTTACCATATAGCTTCATATTAATCACAGAACACCATCTGGTAGGAGGAAGTTGCACAGTTATTTTTTGCTGAATCTAGTGGGAATTTTAGAAGACAGCATTCATCATCTTGCCCTGTGTAAAATGCATAGGAAAGGAAGGACTGAACAGACTTTAAACTTACAGCACTGTTTTCTCACTTTTACTGAAGTGTGTTGTGTGTGTGTGCGTGTGTGTGTATGTTACACATGTGCACATATGTGAGTGTAGATAGACATGGCAAGAGTCAAAATATAACATGAAATATCTTCTTTCATTGCTCTACCTTTTATAAATTAACTTTTTTTCTTTATCACATTTATTCTGTGTATGTTTGTTTGTGTGTGCTCACTCAAACCCATGCCATGGTACAGTGTGAAGGTCATGAATGACCTGAAAAAGTCAGTTTTCTCCTTCCAACATGTGGGTCCTTAGAATCAATCTATTCATCAGTCCTGACCACAACTGCCTTTATGATCTGAAATTTTTCACTTATGGAGAAAGTTACCAAATTTAGGTAGATTGTATTCTGGGATTACAGATGTGCACACAGAGATTTTTTTTTTATGGGTTCTAGGAATCCAAATGTGGACACTTATGCTTGTGCAACAAGCACTTTAACCAGAAAGCTGTGCTCCTAACCTCCCTGAATTTATATTTTGAAGGCAGCTTTTTCTAGTATAATTCTTGCTCTATAAAGGTAAAACAATTAGATAGCAAACATTTTTAAAAAAATAAAAACAAAATATTTTATTTTGTTGTATATTAAATTTCAAATTTAAATGAATCAAAATTTCTCTTATTGTCTTCAAATTTCAGCTTCCTCACTTCTTTTTATTATTAGATGTTTTCTTCATTTATATTTCAAATGTTTCCCCTTTCCTAGATTCCTCTCTGAAAATTCCCTATACCCTCCACCCAGCCCCTGTTCCCCAACCCACGCAGTGTCACTTCCTGGCCCTGGTGAACAACATTCTACTCAATGATAACTTGGTCAAGAAATAAAGAAAGAAAGAAATTAAAGACTGTTTAGAGTTTAATGAAAATGAAGCCATAACATACCCAAACTTATGAAATACAATGAAAGCATTCCTGAGAGGAAAACTCTTAGCCCTGAGTGCCTCCTAAAAGAAACTAGAGAGAGCATACACTAGCAGCCTGACAGCACACCTAGAAGTTCTAGAATGAAAGGAAGCAAATTCACCCAAGAGGAGTAGAAGGCAGGAAATAATCAACCTTAGGGCTGAAATCAACCAAGTGGAAACAAGAACAACTATTCAAAGAATCAACCTGGTTTTATGAGAAAATCAACAAGATAGATAAAACCCTCAGACAGACTAAGTAGAGGGAACAGGGACAAACAAAATCAGAAATGAAAAGGGAGACATAACAGAACCTGAGGAAATAGAAAGCATCATCAGATCCTACTACAAAAGGTTATACTCAACAAAACTGAAAAACCTGCATAAAATGGACAATTTTCTAGACAGATACCAGGTACCAAAGTTGAATCAGGATCAGATTAATGATCTAAACAGTCCCATATCCCCTAAAAATGTAGAAGCAGTCATTAATAATCTCCTAACCCCAAAAAGCCCAGGACCAGATAGGTTTAGTGCAGAGTTCTATGAGTCCTTCAAACAAGACCTAAGTCCAATTCTCTTCAAACTCTCACACAAAATAGAAACAGAAAGTACTCTACCCAATTCGTTCTATGAAGCCACAATTATTCTGATATTGAAAATACATAAAGACCCAACAAAGAAAGAGAACTTTCAGACCAATTTCCTGTATGATTATCAGTGCAAAAATACTCAAAATTCTCACAAACCAAATCCAAGAACACATCAATAGGATCAAGAAGGCTTTAGCACAGGGATACAGGGATGGTTTAATATATGGAAATCCACTAACATAATCCACTATAAAACAAACTCAAAGACAAACCACATGATAGTCTCTTTAGATGCTAAGAAAGCATTTGACAAAATCCAACACCCATTCATGATAAAAAGTCTTGGAAATTTCAGGAATTCAAGGCCCATACCTAAACCTAGATAGCAAACTTAAAGAGGAGATAGTTCTGCTTGTCATCTTAATTGTGATAACATTGTGGATGGCTTTCATTTCTTGATAAGGCTTTGAATACATAAAGAATGGGAAGCTTGGATCATGTAAATTTGAAGTTGGAGATAGACAGGTTTGGAAATGTAAACTTAAAACAATTCTTGAGGCTTTATTAAGACATACAGAGAGAGAAAGAGAGAGAGAGAGAGAGAGAGAGAGAGAGAGAGAGAGAGAGAAAGAGATGAATGTGCTGTCATATATTTTATCTTGTTTCTTTTATTCTTTTTTCTATTTTTCATTGTTATTCTTTGCTGTCAACCTTGTCCTTCATAAAATGTGGTTAATTACAATGCAGTTTTGCTAAATTGTGGCTTTTGAAGATTCCCCATTCATTTAGTGCTGAGACATCTTGTTCTCCAGTTTCTAATCCAGAGATCTTTAAAATATGAATTTCAGTCTTTCAGAAACTATCATATGCTTAATAGGACCCAATTCTGATGACAGTGCAATGGAGAGAGAACAACTAATAAAGCCGGCAGATCTCTGCTTAGGTTTTACTCTGAGCAAAATGTAAATATATATATATATATGCTTAATTACTACTATTTTTTATTTTCAAATTAATTTTTTGTATTCACGAATCATTATACTGCTATTTTCTGGTTGCTATGGCATTAGCAATGAATGACAAAGGCAAGGGAAATTGTGCTGCCTATGGCACAAAATATACAATTAAATTCTAAAAGAGTGAATTTTGCCTAACGACTATTAGTATAGATTTATGTACCTCTTAAAATAAATACCTATCAACAAAGTTAATCATTTTACATCCTTTTGAGACCTACATTTAGATTAAAATTGTGGCGAGGATCTACTACTTTTCCCTTGAGTTCCTGTCACCTACTCAGTCCCTCTAACTACATTCAGTACAGCATTTGGAGATATCTGACATTCACTGTTTCTCACACACATTATTGACACAAAGCATGCATCAACACTGGCACTGGACAGGAGAATTTATGAAGTTCTACAAAAAGAGTAAGGTAGAAAATACCCATAAGGAAGATAATTTAAGGAGAGAGTAGGAAAGTGTGGTTTAGAGAGGCAGAGGGAGGAGGAAAGCATGAAGGAGAGAAAATGAACAATATGAATGCAATAAAATATTAAAATAAAAAATACCTTTGCAAACAAAAGCAAAGATTTGTTGTTTGCCTCTTTCCTTTACAATTCTCCTGTAAAAACTCCAGATAATGATGACCATCCTGTATTAATTTACTGTAAAAACTACCAGGCTAATGACTCATTCTCCATTTCAGAGCATGCCCACAGTTCAGTTAAATTATCCAATCATGTTTTGATTATGAATCCCTGAAAATATCGTTTTCCCTTCAGCTGTACGTTAGCCGTTATCTGACTCAGAACTGTGTGGAGCTTCAACTTCTTTCCAAATCAATTGAAATAAAAATAGTAATTTCTGCAACTCCATAACATCACAGATTTAGCACCTGCAATGTTACCATATGTAACAGCAACTAAACCTGGATTTAATCCCCAGGTACACAGCGACTTAGGAGAGCACCTTTTAGTTTCCTGGCAGCAGGCAGCAGCTAGACTTCAGTGTGTGGCCCTGGTGACTAAACATCCTCCTAGCTGAGTTTTCTCAGGAAGAAGTGAGAGAACTCAAAAAGGGAAAATTTTCAGAGATTCAAAATTCTTGTCTGGTAAATCCCCACGACATTTGTTGTGAGACCTTGGCAAGCATTAGTGACTAATGAGGCTGGAAGGCTCTTGCTTGGGGTCTGTTTCCAAATGTAAATAATTAATTTTTTTACATACTTTAGCTATAAATTATTTCTACAATCACTTAATAAGATTGAAGAATGAACTGTGAACAACCCTGACTTGTTTGGCCTGTATAGTGTTCATGTTTCTAATTACCACACGGACTCCATGAATTTAGATACTTAAAACACTTTTTAAAAAGGAGAGAAAAAAACAATAAAATCGTCCTGTTTAGAAGGAAACGGCCTCGGATATCTTTCTGATGATGTTTGTGATAAGTTATTTCTCCACCTATGAAATTAGTCAAATATATATATATATATGTGTGTGTGTGTGTGTGTATGTATGTATATATATATATATATATATATATATATATATATATATATATATATATATATGATAATTTTTTTCAGTTGAGGCTCCTTTCTCTCAGATGGCTCTAGCTTGTACCAAGTGGAAATAAAACTAGCCAGTAGAGACTTTTTAAATTTTTTTCTTTTATTATTAATCATTCCATTCCTTTACATCTCAAATGATATACCACTTTCTGATTACCTCTCTGCCATCCCCCTATCCTACATCTACCCTCCTCCCCTCACCTTTGCCTGTATAAGAGTGCTCCTTGACCCACCCACACTCTCCTGCCCCACTACTCCAACATTGGGGCATCAAACCTTCCCAGGAGCAAGGGCCTCCTCTCCTGTTGCTGTCGGGCAAGGCCATCCTCTGCTACATATGTATCTGGAGCCAAAGATTCCTTTAGGTGCACTCCTTGGTCTAGTCTCTAGGAGAACTGGGTGGTCAGGCCAGCCTATGTTGTTCTTCCAATGGGATCGCAACCCCCCTCTGCTCCTCCAGTCCTTCTGTCAGTGCGCCCACCAGGTTTCCCGAGGGTTGGCTCCAAACATATGCCTCTGCATTGGTCATTTGCTGGCTGGACAGACCCCCCCCCCCCAGGAACTGCTACACTTCCTGTCCACAAGCACCTTTTGACCACAGCAAAGGGGTTGTGCTTGATATCTGCAGACATGATGTATCTCCTGGTAGGGCCATTCCCTTTCCATCAGTCTCTGTTCCATTTTTTTTTGCCCTTGTTCTTCCATTGGACAGGAACGTTTCTGGAGGCAGAGGGGAACCTTTGAGTTGGGTGACTCCATCCCTCAACCACAGACTGTGCCTATCTACTGGAGGTAGTCTCCACAGGTTCTATCTCCCCCTTCTCTGTGCATTACTGCTAAAGTCAATCCCATTGGGTCCCGGGAGTCTTACATTTCTCTGCTGTCTGAGACCCCTCCAGTGGCTATTCCTATTTCCTCATTCCCCCATTCTCTTGCTAGCTATTTTTATTCAAGTTCCTGACCTCTCTCACATCCCCTCCAGATTTGGATACTACAACCCTTATTTCTTCTTCCTCCTTTCTCCCTCCCTTGTCCCCCTCTCTTCCATCTTCCACAATCATTCTGTTCCCCACCTCAATGCAGGACTGAAGTATCCACCCCGATATTCCTTCTTTCTATGCTCCATATGGTCCGTAAGTTGTATCATAGGCATTGTGAGCTTTTGCGTTAATATCCACTCATCATTGAATGCATACTATGTGTGTTCTTTGTATGGCTTACCTCACTGAAGATGATATTTTCTAGTTCCATCCATTTGCCTGCGAATTTCATGAAGTCATTTTTTTTAATCGCTACATAGTACTCCATTGTGTATATGTACCACATTCCTGTATCCATTCTTCTGTTGAGGGACAGCTGTTTCCAGCTTCTGGCTATTATAAATAAGGCTGCTATGATCATATGGAGCATGTGTTCTTGTTATATGTTGGGGCATCTTTTGAGTATATGCCCAGGAGTAGTATGGCTAGGTTCTCAGATAATACTATGTCCAATTTTCTGAGGAAACTCCAGACTGATTTCCAGAGTGATTGTACCAGCTTGCAAGCCTACCAACAATTGAGGAGTGTTCCTCTTTCTCCACATTCTTGCTAGCATCTGCTGTCACCTGAGTTTTTTTTTATCTTAGCCATTATGACTTGTGTGTGGTGGAATCTCAGGGTTGTTTGAATTGTATTTCTCAGATGACTAAAGTTGTTGACTATTTCTTTAAGTGTTTTTCTGCCATTTGAGATTCCTTGGTTGATAGATAATTCTCTATTTAGGTCTCTACTCCACTTTTTAATGGTATTATTTGGTTCTCTGGAGTCTGCCTTTTTTGAGTTCTTTGTATATTTTTGATATTAGCCCTCTATCAAATGTAGGCTTGGTAAATATCTTTTCCCAATCTGTGGGTTGCCATTTTGCCCTATTGATAGTACCCCTTGCTTTAGAGAAGCTTTGCAATTTTATGAGACATTTAGGGACAGTTTCTGTGGATTCCTGAGTTGCATGGGATGTTGTAATACTTTGTTTCAACCTAGAAAAAAAAATCTGTGTTTTTCTTCTCCCCATGTAGTCATCAAGTAAACATCTAATAGTTTAAACTTGTTATTACCTTCCAGAGAAGATTTGCAGGCAGAGAGTCTTAGTGAGCAGAACCCTTCAGCTCTGCAAGATAATAATGGGCAGAGGTTGAAATCGGAAGTCCATTTTTGCCTGGATCTTTTCTGAATATCTCTTATAGCATCTGTAAAGGAAATCTTAATTTTCTCTCTCATCCGAAAATCAGAATGACTTTGTTATTTGTTCCTTCGCTTACAGTCTCCATGAGAGCTTACTAAAACTGGCAGATTATGAAGGCGTACCACCCTACAGAGCTGTTTATCATAAAAGAAAAAAGTAAATTTGGCCTAAAGTAAATTTAGTCATTTATGCCTCTTATTTAGTGTATATAAGCATTTGTGGATAAATATGTGCATTCAGTATTAGTATCCTTTTACTAATATACCACTAGTTAAAGCAGCAGAAACTACAGAGAGTAGGTTACATTTCCAGTCTTGATGAACTAATATGAAATTTTGTGGAAATAAATCAAAAGAAAAGATTGTAAGTAAAGACTAGAAAATCCAAGTAAAATATTACTAGAGATACATTCTCTTCCACTTGTTGCTCCATACTCTTTAATAAAAAATATTCTCTGTGAAGATTTATATTTTTTATATGAATGTAAATGGAAGAACTCTGATTTATACCTTTACTCCCAGATAATGAGAAATGTCTTATCTATAAAGATATTTCAAGCATTTATACTGCACATATACCCTGACTTTCAAATATAAGCCAAGCATTGTATATTGGTTTTATTTTTTGTAGATCATGGATAGTGCCAGCAAGTGAGTTTCTCTTATTTGCTTTCCCTGGATTCTAACTGTTTGATGTCAGACACTGAAACATGGGACTGAGGTTCATATTTAGGTTCTCCCAGCATCTCTCAGTCTCTACTGAGCATACTCTCATCCAACTCTGAACTTCACAGCCTTTCTTCCATAGGGTCTTCCCTATATAACCCAGACATTTTGGTCTCTTCTCTTTATCCTTCTCTCTCTGATCACATGCACTTCTTTTTCTCTCTTCTCCTCCCTTCTCTCTTCCTTCCCATGGTGACTTCTCTGCCTCCTCCCTCAGGACGAGTGTACTCACATACCAGAGGGTAGATTAACAATGACTGACATGGGATGGGCAAGCAATTTTGGGTGGATCCATGCCTGGGCTAATGTTCCTGGGATCTACAAGAAATCAGAAGAACAAACTTCACTCTTCCATTGCTTCTGCATCAACTCCAGCTCCTAGATTCCTGCCCTTCTTCAGTTCCTGTTCTGACTTCTTTCAATGATGAACAGTGCTATAGAAAGTTAAGCCAAATAAAGCCCTTCCTCAGAAAGTTGCTTTGGCCATGATGTTTCATCACAGTAGTAAACCAGATATAGACAAGTGACAACTCTTCTTTAGTGTCTTAATCCCTTGGTTCATTATAAGACTATTTGTGCAAGTTGTAAATTAGGGGGTTACCTAAAATGAGAAACAAGTGATAGAAACATTGGGAAAGCCTGAAATGGTAGAGCTCTATAATAAAATAATATTTTCAGGACATCACAAAGGTTTTGCATCCATGAACTTACAGCAACTTGATAGAATGCACAAAACCTGCACATGATCAAGCCAGACAGAACCCAGTGTGAATAGCAAAGTGTCTTCCCTTGCCCAGTAGCTATTGGCAATTGATGTTTGCTAGGATAGGGAGTGCCACTTTTCTTCTAGGATATGGTTCCTAACAGGCTGTTCCTGCTTTACTTGCTGGTCTTACACACGTGCACATGCAGGCACTAAGAGTATGTTTGAAAATTAAAGAACACATGATGTTGGGAAGAAAAGGCAAAACATATATATATATATATATATATATATATATATATATATGTATGTATGTAACCAGAGGACAATATGTCACAAAACAGGAGAAAAACAAATATGGACTATCTGCATCTGTATTATTTAGATTCAATGGAAGAGTTAGGGGAAGAACTGAAGGGAGTTGCAACCCATAGGAAGAACAACAATATCAACTATCTGCACCCCACAGAGCTCTCAGGGAGAGCAACCAAAGTGCACATATGGAGAGATCCATGGTACCAGACATGGATGTAGCAGAGGATGGCCTTATCTCGCATTAGTGGAGGCTCAATGCCCAAGCATAGTCATATGCTAAAGAAGTGAAGCTGGAGTGAGTGAGTGAGTAAGTGAGTGAGTGAGTGAGTGAGTGAGTGAGTGAGTGAGGAGAACAACAACAACAACAGCAACAACAACAACAACAACCACCAAAAACATGGATTACTCTCTAGGCCAAGTTTAAAGAACCATGGTTAGCATTTAATGGATATACTGACTTACTTATTGGTAACTCCCTGTATGTTTAAATGTGTTTATAGATCTTAATTTATTCACAATTCTGGTTGTGAATATAAGAAGTAGTTTCTCATTGACAATTAGAATTTTCATAAAATTGAATATGCATGAATGTATCTAATAACTGCATCAAGTGACACATTGTGATAGTTAATTTTGGTTGTCTAACTAGGTACATCTAGAATAAAATAAAAATCAGGTTTCTGGGCACAGTGTGAATGATATCTTTGGTGAGATCATATTAAGTGGAATGAACCATCCTATATTGGGCCATACCTTCAGATGGAAGCAATTTAAGACTGTAAAAGGAAGAAACATTCCTTTTGCCTACTTGCCCTTGCTCTCACTGTCATGTTCCTCTACCCTGTTGCTGAGAACTCCCTTCAGTGGTATTAGAATCTACTTTTTCAGTATTCTACCATACACTGAAGATAGCAGCTCTTTTTCTTGAAATTTCCCAAATGCCAGATTGGACCTACTAAGACAACCAGTCTCACAACTTGAAATTCTACTTTCCCATTGNTGGATGACTGAGCTCTCTCTCTTTCTCTTTCTCTCTCTCTCTCTCTCTCTCTCTCTCTCTCTCTCTCTCTCTCTCTCTCTCTCCCTGCTTCCCTTCTGCTCTCTCTCTGTCTCTTGGTCTCTGTCTCTCTTAGTCTCTGTCTCTGTCTTTCTGTATGTCTCTCTGTGTATCTCTGTCTCATCTCTGTCTCTCTCTCCCTTTCCCTCTCCCTCTCCCTCTATGTGTCTATCTCTGTGTGTATGTGTGTGTGTGTATGTGTGTGTGTATGTGTTTCCTTCCTTTCTTCTTTCTGCCTTCCTTCCTTCCTTCCTTCCTTCCTTCCTTCCTTCCTTCCTTCCTTCCTTCCTTTCTGCTACGGAATAATCAGCCTCACTCTAACACATGTCCCTGAAATGATCATACTATGCCTTGTCTCATGCTTTAAACTAAAGGATGCACATAGTCACATGCTGGAATCTCTGAAGTCATGCAGCAAATAATTCTTCCCTCCTCTTAACTGATAAACTTGTTATTAGGTGAAATAATTCAGTCCTGACTATTAACTGACTACACATTTGAAGATGGAGCAATACCTAAGGCCTGGTTTTATCCTCTGAAAATCAGAATTCATAACACCATGGAATTAAATTAGCAAAAGTTGTCTGTGTGAACCAATATTCTGTGCCATCCTAATATAATTAAATTGCTTCTTAGAACATATAGTTACTAAATATTTTAGGTACACTAGTACTATAGAAGATTCAAAACTATTTTATTTAATTTGCATTTAACTGACAATATAAGCTAGTGAGTAAAATATTGGTCATTCCATCTTTAAAAGATTAACTGGAAAATTGCAATGTGATTATTAAGATAATAATCTACAATTAGCTCATGAAATTAACAATGCTCCAATAGTCATCAAGGCAGGTTTTGGTAATCTGCTTGAGGATTTGTCATGTTAAAGAAGCATAATTTATATTTAAAGAAAGAATATATTAGCAAAAATGATAATATTTACTCATTCTTAAATATTGATGTTTTGATCTTATCATTTCTCTTAGTAAAATAATCAAATTTTCCCATAAAAGTTTTTTTGTTTATTCAATTTATTATTTTTAGAGACCAGTCTGTGCAGGTCAGCTCACAGACTACAAACAGAGACTGAGCAGACCTCAGAAGCAACACAGCTTCTGGGATAGGTCGAGTTTTGGGCACTAGACATCTGGGCACCTTCCCCACCTGAGAAGAGGTATCTGCCCGGGAGGACTTTGCCTGCCTGAGCTTACAAGGGAGAGAATCTAGGTCCTGGGTCCCTAAGAGAACAGTCTGCACAGTTCAGCTATTCGACTGCAAAGGGTGAGTGAGCAGACTGCTAAGCAACACAGCTTCTGGGACAGACTCAGCTTTGGGCTCTAGATATCTGGGCACCCTCCCTGCCTGAGGAGAGGTCTCCAACCAGGAGGGCTTTTCCTGCTGGAACTTGCAAGTGAGCCATCTTGGCTCCCAGGTAGCTCAGAGACCAGTCTATGCAGGTCAGCTCATAGACTGCAAACAGTGACTGAACAGGCCTCAGAAGCAACACAGCTTCTGGGATAGGCTGAGTTTTAGGCACTAGACATCTGGGAACTTACCGGCCTGAGGAGAAGTGTCCGCCCTGGAGGGCTTTGACTGCTGGAGCTTGTGAGGGAGCCAACTTGGATCCTGGATCCCTCAGAGACCAGTCTGTGCAGGTGAGTATGCAGACGGCAGAGGCAACACATCTCCTAGGACAGGCCCTATATAGGCCCTTCAACTTTACCCAAGAGGCAGGTATGAACACTAAACCTCACTGCACCTTCCCTGCAAGTGGAGAGCTTGCCTGCAGAGACTACTCTGACTGCTGAGACTCAAGAGAGAGCTGGACTCCCAGGACGGCTAACAGAGGCCAACAGAATCACAAGAGGAACAAGCTCCAACCAGAAACAACAATAACAACCAACTCCAGAGATTACCAGATGGAGAAAGGCAAACCTAAGAATCTTAATAATAGAAACCAAGACCATTCACCTTCATCAAAACCCAGCACTCCCACCTCAGCCAGTCCTCGATACCCCAACTCACCCGAAAAGTGAGACTCAGATTTAAAATCATATCTCATGGTTCTGGTAGAGGACATTAAGAAGGACATTAATAACTCACTTAAAGAAATACAGGAGAACACTGCTAAAGAGGTAAAAATCCATAAAGAGGAAACACAAAAATCCCTTAAAGAATTACAGGAATAAACAACCAAACAGGTAATGTAATTGAACAAAACCATCCAGGACCTAAAATGGGAAATAGAAACAATAAAGAAAACCCAAAGTGAGACAAATTTGGAGATAGAAACACTAGGAAAGAAACCAGGAACCATAGATGTGAGCATCAGCAACAGAATACAAGAGATGGAAGAGAGAATCTCAGGAGCAGAAGATTCCATAGAGAGCAAAGGCACTATAATCAAAGAAAATGCAAAATGCAAAAAGATCCTAACTCAAAACATCCAGAAAATCCAGGACACAATGAGAAGACCAAACCTACGAATAATAGAAGTAGATGAGAAAGAAGATTTTCAATTTAAAGGGCCAGCAGATATCTTCAAAAAAACAATAGAAGAAAACTTCCCAAACCTAAAGAAAAAGATACCCATGAACATATAAGAAGCCTACAGAACTCCAAATAGACTGGATCATAAAAGAAATTTTTCCTGACACATAATAATCAGAACAACAAATGCACTAAATAAAGACAGAATATTAAAAACAGTAAGGGAAAAAGGTCAAGTAACATATAAAAGCAGGCCTATTAGAATTACACCAGACTTCTCACCAGAGACTATGAAAGCCAGAAGATACTGGACAGATGTTATACAGACACTAAGAGAACACAAATGCCAGCCCAGGCTACTATACCCAGCAAAACTCTCATTTACCATAGATGGAGAAACCAAAGTTTTCCATGACAAAACTAAATCCACACAATGTCTTTCCATGAACCCAGCTCTTTAAAGGATAATAACGGGAAACCATCAACACAAGGACGGAAACTACACCCTAGAAAAAAACTAAAAAGTAATCCTTCGACAATCCTAAAAGAAAACAACCCCAAGAACAAAATCCCAACATTAACAACAAAAATAACAGGAAACAACAATTACTTTTCCTTAATTTCTCTTAACATCAATGGACTCAATTCCCCAATAAAAAGACATAGACTAATACATTGGCTACACAAACAGGACCCAAAGTTTTGCTGCTTACAGGAAACACACCTCAGGAAAAAAGACAGACACTACCATAGGGTGAAAGGCTGGAAAACAATTTTCCAAGCAAATGGTCGAAACAAAAAGGCTGTAGTAGCAATTCTAATACCGGATAAAAGTGACTTTCAACCCAAAGTTATAAAAAAAAAAAAAAAAAAAAAAAAAAAAAAAAAAAAAAAAAAAAAAAAAAAAAAAAAAAAAAAAAACAAGGAGGGGCACTTCGTACTCATCAAAGGTAAAATCAACCAAGATGAACTCTCAATTCTGAATATCTATGCTCCGAATACAAGAACAGCCACATTCATTAAAGAAACTATAGTAAAGCTCAAAGTACACATTGCACCTCACACAATAATAGTGGGGGACTTCAACTCCCCACTCTCACCAATGGACAGATCTTGGAAACAGAAACTAAACAGAGACACATGGACAATAACAGAAGTCATGAAACAAATGGATTTAATATACACAAGATTTTATCCTAAAACAAAAGGATATACCTTCTTCTCAGCACCACATGGTACCTCTTCCAAAATTGACCATATAATTGGTCAAAAAACAGGCCTCCACAGATAAAAAAATATTGAAATTATCCCATGCAGCCTATCTGACCACCATGGACTAAGGCTGATCTTCAATAACAGCATAAATAATAGAAAGCGAACATTCATGTGGAAACTGAACAACACTCTACTCAATGATTCCTTGGTCAAGGATGAGATAAAGAAAGAAATTAAAGACTTTTAAGCGTTTAAGAAAAATGAAGCCACAACATACCCAAATTTATGGGACACAATGAAGGTAGTCTTAAGAGGAAAACTCATTGCCCTGAGTGCCTCCAAAAAGAAACTAGAGAGAGCATACATTAGTAGCCTGACAGCACACCTAGAAGCTCTAGAACTAAAGGAAACAAATTCACCCAAGATGAGTAGAAGGCAGGAAATAATCAAACTCAAACTCAGGGCAAAAATCAACCAAGTAGAAGCAAAAAGAACTATTCAAAGAATCAACCAAACCAGGAGCTGGTTCTTTGAGAAAATCAACAACATAGATAAACCCTTAGCCAGACTCACTAGAGGGCACAGAGACAGTATCATAATTAACAAAATCAGAAATGAGAAAGGAGACATAACAATGGAACCTGAGGAAATGCAAAACATCATCAGATCCTACTACAAAAAGCTAAAATCAAGAAAACTAGAAAACCTGGATGAAATGGACAATTTCCTAGACAGATAGCTGGTACCAAAGTTAAGCCATGATCAGATTAATGATCTAAACAGTCCCATTTCTATGAAATAGAAGCAGTCATCAATAGTCTCCCAACCAACAAAAGCCCAGGAGCAGATGGGTTTAGTGCAGAGTTCTATCAGACAGACCCTCAAAAAGACCTAATTCCAACTCTCCTCAAACTATTGCACAAAATAGAAACAGAAGGTACTATACCCAATTCATTCTATGAAGCCATAATTACTCTGATACCTAAATCACAAAAAGATATAATAAAGATAGAGAACTTCAGACCAATTTCCCTCATGAATATCTATGCAAAAATACTCAATAAAATCATAGCAAACTAAATCCAAGAACACATCAAAATGATCATCCATCATGACCAAGTAGGCTTCATCCCAGGAATGCAGAGATGGTTTAATTTACAGAAATGCATCAATGTAATCCACTATATAAACAAACTCAAAGACAAAAACCACATGATCATCTTGTTAGATGCTGAGAAAACATTTGACAAAATCTAACACCCTTTCCTGATAAAAGTCTTGGAAAGATCAGGAATTCAATGCTCATACCTAAACATAATAAAAGCAGTCTAGAGCAAACCAGTAGCCAGCATCAAAGTAAATCGAGAGAAGCTGGAAGCAATACCACTAAAATCAGGGACTAGACAAGGCTGCCCAATTTCTCCCTACCTATGCAATATAGTACTTGAAGTCCTAGCCAGAGCAATTCGAAAACAAAAGGAGATCATGGGGATACAAATTGTAAAGGAAGAAGTTAAAATATCACTGTTTGCAGATGATATGATAGTATATATATAAGGGACCCTAAAGATTCCACCAGAGAACTCCTAACCCTGATAAACAGCTTCAGTGCAGTAACTGGTTATAAAATTAACTCAAACAAATCAATGGCCTTTCTCTACACAAAGGATAAATGGGCTGAGAAAGAAATTAGGGAAACAACAACCTTCACTATAGTCATGAATAATTTAAAATACTCTGGTGTGACTCTAACTAAGGAAGTGAAATATCTCTATGACAAGAACTTCAAGTCCCTGAAGAAAGGAATAGAAGAAGATCTCAGAAGATGGAAAGATCTCCCATGCTCATGGATTGGCAGGATTAATATAGTCAAAATGGCTATCCTGCCGAAAGCAATCTGCAGATTCAATGCAATCCCCATCATAATTCCAACTGAATTCTTTACTGAGATAGAAATGGCAATTTGCAAATTCATCTGGAATAATAAAAAACCTAAGAGAGCATAACTATTCTCAACAATAAAAGAACCTCTGGGGAATTACCATGCCTGACATTAAGCTGTATTACAGAGAAATAGTGATAAAAACTGCATGGTACTGGTAGAGTGACAGACAGGTAGATCAATGGAATAGAATTGAAGACACAGAAATAAATCCACACACCTATGGTCACATGATCTTTGACAAGGGAGCTAAAACCATTCAGTGGAAAAAGGACAGCATTTTCACCAAATAGTGCTGGCACAACAGGTGGTTATCATGTGGAAGAATGGTAATTGTTCCATTCTTATCTCCTTGTACTAAGGTCAAGTCTAAGTGGATCAAAGACCTCCACATAAAACCAAAGACACTGTAATTTATAGAAGAGAAAGTGGAGAAAACCCCTGAAGATATGGGCACAGGGGAAAACTAACTAAAGTGATCAGCAATGGGTTATACTGTAAGATGAAAATTGACAAATGGGACCTTATAAAATTGCAAAGCTTCTGTAAGGCAAAAGAAACTGTCAGCAAGAGAAATAGGCCACCAACAGATTGGGAAAAGATTTTTACCAATCCTAAAACTGATAAGGAACTAATATCTAACATCAACTAAGAGGTCAAGAAGCTGGACTCCAGAAAAACGAATAACCCCATTAATAAATGGGGTACATATCTAAACAAAAAATTGACAACTGAGGAATTCCGAATGGCTGAGAAACACCTAAAAAATGTTCAACATCCTTAATCATCAGGGAAATGCAAATCAAAACAACCCTGAGATTCTCACACCATTAAGAATGGCAAAGATCAAAAATTCAGCTGACAGCAGATGCTGGCGAGGATGTGGAGAAAGAGGAACACCCCTCCATTGCTGGTGGGATTGCAAGCTGGTACAACCACTCTGGAAGTTAGTCTGGCGATTCCTCAAAATTGGACATAGAACTACCGAAAGATCCTGCAATACCTCTCCTGGGCATATACCCAGAAGGTGTTCCAACTGGTAATAAGCACACATGCTCCACTATGTTCATAGCAGCCTTATTCATAATAGGCAGAAGCTGGAAAGAACCCAGATGTTCCTCAACAGAGGAATGGATACAGAAAATGTGGTACATTTACACAATGGAGTAATATTCTGCTATTTTAAAAAATGAATTTATGAAATTATTGGGCCAATGGATGTATCTGGAGAATATCATCCTTAGTGAGGTAACTCAATCACAAAAGAAGTCATTGGTTATGCACTCACTGATAAGTGGATATTAGCCCAGAAACTTAGAATACCCAAGATACAATTTGCAAAACTCAAGAAAATCAAGAAGGAAGACCAGCGTGTGGATACTTCATTCCTTCTTTGAATAGGAAACAAAATACCCATGAAAGGAGTTACAGAGACAAAGTTTGGAGTTACGACGAAAGGGTGGACCATCCAGAGTCTACCCCACCTGGGGATCCATCCCATAATTAGTCACCAAACTCAGACACTATTGCATAGGACAGCAAGAGGTTGCTGAAAGGACCCTGATATAGCTGTCTCATGTGAGGCTATGCCAGTGCCTGCCAAATACAGAAGTGGATGCTCACAGTCATCTATAGCATGGAACACATGGCTCCCAATGGAGAAGCAAGAGAAAGTACCCCAGGAGCTGAAGGGTTCTGCAACCCTATAAGAGGAACAACAATATGAACTAACCAGAACCCCCAGAGCTTGTGTCTCTAGCTGCATATGTAGCAGAAGATGGCCTAGTCGGACATCATTGGGAAGAGAGACCCCTTGGTATTGCAAACTTTACATGCCCCAATACAGGGGAACGCCCTTGCCAAGAAGTGGGAGTGGGTGGGCAGGGGAGAAGGGTGGGAGGATGGAAGAGGGAACTTTCGGGATAGCATTTGAAATGTAAATTAAGAAATTATCTAATAAAATTTTATTATTTTAAGGGAACATTTATTACTTGCTTTAAGAATATATATATATATATATATATATATATATATATATATATATATACATATGACAGTTTGAGAAATTATTCATAGAGAAAGCATCAATTAAAATATTACACATTTATATAAGCTATATTGTAGTAAGAGATAAAAACACAATCTATAAGATATTGAGATGTGAATATTCTCTGCATGCAGTTAGCTACAATAGTGTCTGTGGGCAAATCAAATACCTGCCTGGGTCTTGGTAAATCCATAAAAAGTGTTCTGTAATTCTGTCTACTTATTTTCATTTTTATGTCCCAGAAACATATTTAAAACATAGTTGTGTTTCTTGGCACAGTTGTACTTTCTAGGACTTGGATCCTTATGGAAGAATTAATAGGAGCCCTGAGGCAGTTTTCTTTAACTGGAATAATTTGTCACTCTTTGAGACCAAGTTGTTGAGCATGATCAAAGACAGGCAAAGGATACTTGGGCTTGCCATGCAGTAACTTGTAATGCACACTGCTTAGAGTGTTGCTGTAAGACCCTCAAAACAGCCTTAGAGCTAGGCAACAAACCAGATGAAATATTAACCATGGTGAGAACTTAATACGGTTCAGAAATCAAGATGAAAATCCTTGTATATGCTTGTGCATTTAGATTTTAACTATTTGAATTTTGGTGCTAAACTGAAAAGAAATTTTCTAGATTGTAGAAATTAACTTTATAAAGATGCAATTCCATTTTAATATATGTGTAAGTTGCTCATGATATCACTAATTATCAGGTTTGAAATTATGAGAAAAACTGATGCTATTTATGGGGACTATGACTATATAAACGATGGAGGATTCTTCTGGAGAAAGCATTTGTAAAGAGTCACAAATTACATAAAAATAAATATCTAAGGTTTTAGGAAATTGAACTGAAAGAGAAATCAAAACATTTTTTGTAGTTTTTAACTGTTATCATTGCATACACATTCATAAACGCAACCTGCTAAGTTCCTTTACTACTTTCATATGCATGCCATCTTGCAATTGGATAACTTATCCAAGGGCTCATTCCTGGAGAAAGCTGATCATCCCTGAGCAACCATTATTTTTCTACAGTGCTTCATCTTGGGGGAGAGTGCTGTGATAATTTGCCCACCCATGTTAGTGTGTATAGAGTTCTTTAAAGAAATAAAGAAATAAACACATACATACACACACACACACACACACACACACACACACACACACACACATACACACACACACACACACACACACACACACACACACACACAGAGAGAGAGAGAGAGAGAGAGAGAGAGAGAGAGAGAGAGAGAGCTTGTAGCAATATATACCATTCAAGGGCCTATTTCACCATCTAGACCTCACCTAAAGTTTATTTAATTATTATCAACTTAAATTTATTCATTAAATAAATTTGCCTTTAAATGGTCAAAATATTAGTTACATCTAAATGGTACCACTAACTGTGTAACTTCTGGGGAGACACTGCATGTATACATCACAATGTCATACAGGAATTTCTATGGCTTCCATGGTTTATTTTTGCCATAGCTATCATGGTTTCATGAGCTTGGAACTTGTTCCAGAATATGTCATTAAATTTGGAAAATTATTACTATATCAGGCCTTGTTAGGCTGTAAACTGTGGCCCTCATAAGGGATTAGGGAATATCTCTCAGGACTCTGGTCAGTAGCCAGGAGAAAGCTTAGGCTTTGGATTTTACCATATTTCCTTCTATGAAATGACTCCCTTTCTTATTATGATACAGCCAAGAGACCTTGCACAGAGGTCAAATTACCAAGGCCCCATCCTGGACTTCAGTTTCCTAAATCTTTACTTTAATGCTTACAGTGATTTTAACCTTAATTATTGAATGTGCATGTGGGGGTGAGAATAAATACAGACTAGTTTTGGGTTTTGTTTTGTAAAAAATTTTTATCTATGAACTAAATATTTACTGGGTAAATGAACATCTTTTATTTTTTCCTCCTTGCAGAAGTATTGTCATTATAAAGCTGCTGAAGAAGACAGTCACATGTCTTAGGAACAAGACCACTGATAGCTTCCCATACCTAGGAAAATGATCCCAAACCCATGGACATATTAGACACCAAGTTGCCCTAAAGTGTGTTAAAGTAAGTGAATAACTAAAAAAAAAAAGAAGCCCGGTGTGGTGGCACATGCCTTTAATCCCAGCACTCAGGAGGCAGAGGCAGGTGGATTTCTGAGTTTGAGGCCAGCCTGATCTACAGAGTGAGTTCCAGGACAGCCAGGGCTACATAGAGAAACTCTGTCTCAAAACAAAACCAAAAGAGAGAGAGAGAGAGAGAGAGAGAGAGAGAGAGAGAGAGAGAGAGAGAGAGGAAGTCAGAATACAGATATGTTGGGGGCATGTTGGAGAATCAAAAGGTCATTGTGTACATATATGAAGGTTTCAAATATTTAGTAAAAATTAACGTTCACCCATTGCAAATCTTGTGATGCTATTGTTATTCTGAGGCAAAGACTTGCTACCCAGGCCAGGCAGATTCTGACTTCTGATCCTCCTGCCTCTGCTTATCAAAAATAATATTAAAGATATAATATACCAAAACCAATCTAAGTTAACACTTTATATTTCTTTCATAGAAGAAACTTCTAATTCTGTTTTAAATCAAACTTCATATTCTTAAGAAGCAAGCCTACTGTCAGCATCAAATCAGTGTCAGAATTTTCCCACTACATTTCCACCAAGGAAAGCAAAGTACTCGGTCAGCTCACCCAGAACTTTGCATCTGTTTTAAAATGAAGAGGTGAGACAGCGAAGCAGAACATCCCAACAGACCAGAGAGAAGTTTTCATCCAAAGAGCACAATAACATATCTACCAGACAAGGGCAAAGCTGTGGGAGTCACAGGCACGCTTACGGAGAAGTAAAATCTTAGTCACTTCTTCATCTTGAGAGTTCATGTTCACAGCATCATTTAGAAGATGTATGGTAATGACTGAATTACTACAATTATCGAGTATGGGTCCTGAATTGTATTTTGGTGTCTGAGTTTGTTTCTCACAGGAACTGATGTTTAAATTGTTGTGAGTGGTATATGCTTGAAAATAAAAAGATTTAAAAATATACAAGCACATTAAAAATGTTGTTCAAAGTACCCAAAGAGCTGAAGGGGTCTTCAACCCTATAGGTGGAAGAATAACCATGAACTAACTAGTACCCCCTGGGCTCGTGTCTCTAGCTGCATATATAGAAGAGGATGGCCTAGTTGGCCATCAGTGGGAAGAGAGGCCCCTTGGTTATGCAGACTTTATATGCCCCAATACAGGGGAATGCCGGGGCCAAGGGACGGGAGTGGGTGGGTAGGGGAGCAGGGCCGGGAGGGGGGAGGATATAGGGAACTTTCTGGATAACACTTGAAATGTAAATGACGAAAATATCTAATAAAAGTTGAAAAAAATAAAGTGTGATCAAATTAAAGCATTTAGTTATGTAACTTTTAAAACCGTTTTGCTATGTTCCTAACTACAATAAACTGAAAGGCAAACAATAAAAAAAAATGTTGTTCAAATGAAAGAGTAAAGATTATGCTACAAAATACAAATATGGCCATTGTTTCAGTCAGCCATCATCAGAGAAGCTTCCTCCTGAATTGAAGTGAAACAAATACAGACACCCATGATGGGGCATTGGACAAGAAGTAATAGATTCTTCCCCCATGCAATACATTGTGACCACAGTTTCCTCTCCCTCTATCCTCTATTCTCCCCTGACTTTCTCTGTCTCCCTTAAGAAAAGATCAGGCCTCCAAGAGACAACAACCAAACACTACAAAACAAGATATAATAAGACAGGACAAAGCTTTCACATTGAGGATGGATAGCACAACCCAATAGGAGGAAAGAGTCCCAATAGCAGGCAAAAAATTCAAAGACAATCCGCTTCCACTATTAGGAGTCTCATGAAACATCAAGCTTATAGCTATAACAAATGCACAGAGGACCCGTTGCAGACTCATGCAGGCCCTGTGAATGTTGCTTTGATCTCTGTGAGGCCTTATAAGCCCTGTTTTGTTGACTCAATGGGCCATGTTTTCCTGGAATCCTCCATCCCCTCTGACTCCTGTAATCTTCCCTTCATTTCCTACACTGGTTCCCAAGCTCCAAAGGCTAGGACACAAGGGAGGCCTCTAATTTAGATTCTCTCTCTGCAGAGTGTCTGGCTGTGCAAATCTACATCCACTCCAGTTTGCTACCAAGGTCTCTGATGATGACTCACAAGATAGATGAGTAATACAGCAGAATATCATCATGAATCATTTTATTGATTTTTCATTTTGACAGTCATGTTTGTTCCTAATGTAGATCTCTAAGCTATCCAATCTCTGGTAACTTGAGGCATCAGGATAGGCAGCCTATTTTGGTTGAATTGGGCTTACTCTGGCAACCCAGTAGAAAACTCTACAAGGGACTGAACACTGAGCCACATTCTAAGAGACAGGTGCCTGACACCACAGAGCCCCCAACTTCATATTCTGTGACTATAAGCCAAACAGACAATGTTCCACGCTTCTGGCATTCGGGCTAGACTCTACCACCACATTTACCTGACTACAGCCAGGTATGTTCCTTCCCACAGTTACTTGATAGCCCAGCCCACTATAAAAGGAGCTGCTTGGCCTCTCCTTGCCCTTTTTTAGCTCTTACTTTTCTTACTCTCTAGCCCTCCTTCTCTCTCTCCCTTCTCCTCTCTCTCCACTTGGCCCTGGCAGTCCTCTCTCTTTGTACCTTCTCTCCACCTTTTTACAATAAAGCTCTAAACCATAGACTGTCTCTGCTCATCAAGGCCCTCATGCTTGAATGATGGCATAGCCTTTCCCCTATTGAGACACATCTACCCGCCCCCAGAAGGCTTTCCTGTTCTCCAGCTAAGGACCTCACCCATGTGGGAACCACAGAGAACTTCCCTCTCCCCCTGCACTCTCCTGCCTTCATCCCGGGGATGACCAAGCTACCCCTTGGGTCCCCATTTGTTCTCAGCTCTTCTGAGGTGTCTAGCTGTATCTGGGATACCAGAGACTGAGAACCTGGTACCTAAGACTGCCCCTTGTCCACCCACCACCCGCTGAGCTGGGGTCTAGTGGCTTCCTACAGCCAGACACCTACCCAAGGGCATCATGGAAAGGGTGTGGCAGTCCTTCTGTGTCCACCTACCCAGAGCACCGGATCTCTGGCAGGACCCGGGTTTTCTCCCACTCACTTTATTCCCCGGTGCCCACTGACCAACAGTACCTAGCCATTAAGTGTTAGCCATGGGCGTCCTCTTGTGGTATGGGCCACGAGCTAAACCTGATATTGTTTGGTCACTGCCACAAGTTCTATACCACTATTGACCCATTGCATCTTTCAGGCAGAACATCTTATAGGTCGGGGATTTTGTGGCTGGGTTGTTTCCAGACTTCTCTCTCCTTAGCCTAGGGAGTATCTTCTCATGCCAAAGAGAACATAACATAGGGGTGAAGGCTCCATGGAGGAAGTCACCTCTCATGAACTCAATCTCTCTAAATACAATGAATTGTGTAGATGCTGTCCTCAGCAATGGGGCCCTGCTGTAGTTTTTTAAAAGTCACCCTCTGCTCCAGAATCAGCCTGGGATGTTTAGGGATCTCCACGGGATGAGTCACCTCTCATGAACTCAATCTCTCTAAATACAATGAATTGTGTAGATGCTGTCCTCAGCAATGGGGCCCTGCTGTAGTTTTTTAAAAGTCACCCTCTGCTCCAGAATCAGCCTGGGATGTTTAGGGATCTCCACGGGACCCCCCATAGTCAACAACTCTACAGAGTGCAAGCTAGCCCTACCATTGGAAACCCTGCTAAGATTCATTATCCTCCATTACTAAGGTCATTCCAGGAAGTTCCTAGTACACTCAGTTTGCACACACCCCACATTCTCTCCCTTAAATTCAAGCTGTTTCTCCCCCTCACCTAACAGTCTTCATCCCTTCCTCCCACATAATCCCACTTTCTCTGGTCTCCACCTGCCCCTACTCAACCAGTAAAATCTGTCCTTTTTCCCCTTTCCAGGAAGAACAATGCTCATCCATTCTAAATGAATGCATACCCGTATTTGTGTTTCTGGATCTATGTTACTTCATTCAGCATGATTTCTTTTTTAGTTGCATCCTTGTGTTTGCAAATTTCATGATGTCTTTTTTTTTTTTTTAAGTTGAGTAGTATCTGCAAATAATTACAATTTACATTTACATCAGCAGTAGAGACTAAGAATTGATTGAAAAGTGGCAAATGTATTCTCTCTCTTCCCCTATACACACCCTATATATTATCATTTTCATCATTGCTAATAATATTATAAAAATGAGAATTTTCCTTTTAGTAATATTAACTTTGAGGAAGAATTTGTGCTAGCCTGTCTGGTTCCAATTGTGACGCTTTCCCTTGCCGTGCTAGTTTCTCAATATTCTTAAAAATAGATACATAAGAAAAAAAAAAGAAACGTAAACAAGTAGACTGTATAGAGTCTTCATTCAAAATATGTGAAATGGGCTTTTTATATTACAATATGATACAGAATATAAAGTAACATTATTTTAATGACAACAAACATAAGTTACTTCTTAAGGGAGATGCTCTGCATAAATTATTTTATAGTCCCATTATAAAATGCAAATGTCCAGTGGCTATTTTCACAAAACAGATCACAGTCTTTAAGTTTCTTCTCTACATTTTAACTTGTTGTGCACTAAGCTCTGACACTGTCTTGCCTGGAATCTTACCTGCTTATTAACTTTACATAGTATATACAAAATCTATATTCAAAAGTGCACTGCACAAAAATGCACTCAGCACTTTCTTTTTAAACCTCTACGTGTTCTTGGGGTCTTGGTGTTTGCTACTGAATAAATGGAAATGAACTTTTTGTTCTTGATCACTCTATAATGTTTCTTTCTCTTGGGACATAAGGGGAGGATAACTTCCTCTCACATTGGTTTTGCAGCTCAAACTATGTAATTTAGTGCATTAGAATGGATTGTACAGTGATTCATAATGTGAAAGTCTCAGGACAAAGGCAGTAGGTGTTGTTTATAATATATTTCTTAAGTAAAGCCTATAATACACTTGGACTTGTGCCATCATAAAAATAATTTTACTTGAATGAAAAAGCAGATCCATAAAAAAATATTGTTACTTTTTGTGGGTAATGGTGAAAGTATCTTTTTGACTTATGGTACAGACATGGGCTTTGATCAGGCAAAATTCCACATAGAAATCCTCAGGAGATGACCAGCAACAACTGCCTTGAGGTGTCTTCCATTCCACTTCACCACTTCGCCATCTGGGTAGACATATGAGGATCAGTTCAGCAGATTTTAGAAATGATTATTATAGCAGTTATTCTTTTTAGCAGATAATACATTTTTGCTTCACCACTCCCACATAAATGTAAAACAGAAATATGTTCAAAGCAGGGAAACTAACAGAGATTATGTATTCAAAATTTCTACTCCATAGATGAACTCATTGTAGATTGAGTTTAACACTCTCCAGTTACAGAATGAAGAACACGTTTTAAAATGTGAGTGCATTGGTGTGGTGTCTAGTTCCCCTAGTCCCTCCTCCCCCATGTAAATTTCAAGTTCTGAAGATAATTATGAATACAAGAAAAACTTGTGATTTTATGTAATAATTAAATCTCCTTCAATGTGTCCTTGAAACATCTAACAAAGTGGTGTCATTTAGAAGTATGGAATGTATGAAAAGAGTACAGGACTCTAACAGGTTTTCAAACTTAGGACAGCCTTGTATTAGTTTTGAGTTTATATTATACTTGCTGATATTTCTTCTGTATGTAGAGTAATTTTATGAGAGTTCTGGTCTCTCAAGGCTCTGGATCTATAATAAGAGTGTGAAAATTACTGTTTCACAGTGTGTACACTCCTTCACAGGCAATTAGGAGCTAAATAGTTCCTAGTTTTCCTATCAGTTTATGCAAGTCTCAGAGTAGTTATGTATACTATAAGCTTAATATTGAAATCTTCCTATAATTCTCATAGAAGGCTTTGATCATAAGACAAGCACTGTAAAAAAGAATATAGTAAATGACAAATGTAAACTGTGTTGCATATTTACAGATGTCTTGGATAATTGAGTACATTGTTTGGGTTTAGGTCAACCTGAGATAAGCTATAGTCATCTGAGGAAGAAAGGGTCCTCAACTGGGAAAATACTGTCATGGAGTCTAGCTGCAGACAAGATTAAGGGCCTTATTTTTCTAGTGATAATTGTGAGGAGTTCTAGGACATTTTGGGTGGTAATGCTACCCTAATATGGTATCACTGAGTTCTATACACAAAACAAACAAACAAAAAAATAAACCACCAAAAATCCAAAAAAACAAACAAACAAGAAAAATGAGACTTTACAAGCCAGCAGGTGCAAGGCAGTAAAAACACCCCTCTGAGGCCTTTGTATCCACGCCTGACTAAAGGTTTGAGTTCTCTCCTGACCTTCTAAATGATGAACAGTGATATGGAAGCATAAGGCAAATAAACCCTTTTACTTCTAAGTTACATTTGTCCATGGGGTTCCAACGAAGTACTAGAAACCCTGATTATGATGCTGAGATATGTTTTCTCCAAAAATATTTCAAGACACTATTGCTACACAATAGTTCTGAATCTCAGATTTTTTTATACTCTTTGCATGAGATATTTAACAATGTTTAAAAACATCTAGATGTGAGGATTGGTTCATTGGGTAATACATGGTTAGAATATAACAGAATAGATTTATTGATTATGATAGATAGATTTTACACACACACACACACACACACACACATATATGTATATATATATATATATATATAGAGAGAGAGAGAGAGAGAGAGAGAGAGATAGAAAGATAGATAGATAGATAGATAGATAGATAGATAGATAGATAGATAGATAGATAGATAGATAGATAGATAATATTCCACGGGAACCCTCAGGCAACTTCAATGTCAAGGAAGAGGTTAGACTGCACATCTTCTTCCTCCCCTATAAATATAATCTCTGTGTCTCATCCTTCCTGTATAGGAAACTAAGTAGTGTAGCCTCCCCGTACTCTTTGCCCCATCACAAGCAGATCATAAACATCTTCCCAACCTTCCTCCCCATATATGCCATTATCTTAGTCCTTATTCCTAGAAGGAATTCCCAGAGAACCCCAAGAGAAGCTGACCAAAGAAGCAAGTGGGCCATAAAAGCAGACTGATAAGCTTCAGATCTCCACTCGCTCTCCTCTCTCCAAATCCAAACTCTAGATACATCTTCAGCTCTGGGGTAGACTACCTGCTATAGCATCTCCTCACAAATTATTCCTATTTCCAGGTGTCATTGCCTAATGTCCCAAAACACATTTTACCCAGAACTTCTAGTATGACATCTGACAGAACTGGAGATTTTCCTACCTGAAAGAAACACTGCCCACATCCTCCTATGAAACAGAGGAAAAACAGAAACCATAAAAGAAAATACCCACCAACTAAGACAAGAATAGATAAAAGTACCTGGAATAATTTTCAACCTAAACACACATGTCTAGACACCATTATAAGAGCAAAATCAACAACAGCCATGACAATATGTCTCCACTAATCCGACAAGAGTACTAAAGTAGTCCCCAAGATATAAAACACAGCTGAAGCACAAGAAAAAAAAAACATAAAATAGCTTTAAAATAGCTTTTACAAATATCATGGAGATCCTTAAAAAGAAAATGAATAAATTGCCTTTTAAAAAAATCTATGAAATTAAGAAAGAACAAGCAGTAGAAGAAAATGAATAGAACAGTTCAATATGTTAAAATAAAATTAGAATCGATATAAAAAAATTCAAAGGAAAGGTAACTTAGAAATAAAAACTATAGGAACAGGATATCTAGAGGCAAGCCTTGCTAACAGAATAGAAAAAAGATGCAAGAAAGAATTTCACAAGATGTAAAAATATAATGGGTACACTATAAAAAGACCAAAGCTAAGAATAAAAGAAATATAGGAAAGGGAAGGAACACAGGTCAAAACCACAGAAAATATTTTCAACAAAATCAAAGAAGAAAATTTTACTGACCTAAAGAAAAAGGATCCTATTAAAGTACAAGAAGCATACAGAACTCCAAACAGACTGAACAAGAACAGAAATTCTGCCTAGAAAACAATAATCAAAACACTTAAAATACAGAACAAAGAAATAATATTAAAAGCTGGAAGGAAAACAAATATGTAAATCCAGAATTGTTAGAATAATACCTGGATTTTCAATGGAGTCTTTAAAACCAGAGGGGCCTAGATAGATGTGCCACAGACTCTAAGAAACAAAATATGGCAGCCCAGACTAACATACCCACCAATACCTTCAGTCACCCTAGATGGATAAGATAACATATTAGATGATAAAACCAAATTTAATCATTATTTATCAATCCTGCATTACAGTAATCTCCAAAAAGAACATTTCAACCTGAAGTAGTTAAACACTCCCCCCAAAAACACAAAGAATAAGTAATCCCAAAGCAGCAAATCAAAAGATTAAGAAAACAAAACAAAACAAAACAAAAAAATGTATGACAATAACAAAATAAGAGGAATCAACAAACACTGCTAATTGATAACTCTCAGCATCTATATGGTCTTAATTCCCCTAAAAAAGAGACAGACTAGCAGAACAGGTGTGAAACATGATCCATCCTTCTGCTGAATCCAAGAAACAAATCTTAACATCAAGGATAAACATTGCCTTAGGTTAAAAGGAGATATATACATATATGTATACATATACCCACATGCAAACACACACACACACACACACACACACACACACACACACACACACACACACACACACTCCAAGCAAATAGAAATAAGAACCAGGTTGCTGTGGCAATTTTAATGTCTGACAAATAAACTTCAAACCAAAACTAGTCAGAAGAGATAGAGAAAAAAAACTACATAGTCATGAAACTACAACAAAAATCCACAAAAAAGAACATTCCAATTCTTACAGTCTATTCACTAAAAACAAGGTTACCCAGATTCATAAAAGAAACCCCACTACAGCTAAAATCACATATTGACCCTTACACACTGATAGTAGGAGATGCAAATGCCCCACTCTCTCAAAATCAAAGGTCACTCAGAGAAAGACTTAATAGAGAAATGCTGGAGCTAATTGGCATTATAAAGAAAATTGATCTAACAAGTTTTTATGGAACATTTCATCCAAATGCAAATATATATATATATATATATATTTTTTTTTTCCAGTAGCTTATGCAATTCTCTATAAAGTTGACCACATGCCTTTGACATAAAGCAAATCTCACCACATACTATAAAACTTTACTAACATCCTGTATCCTAACCATCATAAATTAAAGCTGGATATCATCAATCACAGAATGACATTTTAATTAAAAGCAACATTTAAGACTAGTTTTTCATAGACTTTAAATATAAAAAATAAACATAGAAGTTAAAAGTGATCTTATTTATCATAAAATTTTAATGACAATTTATAAGGTATATGTGGGGGAAAACAAGACTGGAAACTAAAATGCTGAAAAATGTAATGATGAAAATATTAAAAATGTAAACTCTTTTTGTAAGTTTTGTAAGTTTTAAAAATATTTTAATGTACATATATGTTTATGGATTGATCTACAGGAAGCTATATATATGACTGACATTGCCATTTGGATGAGTATGGTGCATATACGCTCCTTGTATATTTGAATGTTTGTTCTAAAGTTTATGAAAGATGGGAATTGCAGCCTTGATGGAGGAGGTATAACCGTGGAGGTGAATTTTAAGCTATCAAAATTCCCCTCCCTCTCTCTCTCTCTCTCTGAAGACTGTAATAAGTATGCATAATCTCAGCTACTGCTCCAGCACCATGTTTCTCTGCTTGTCACCATGGTCCAATGAATGAAAGTCACAGACTAACCCTCTGGAACTAAAAGTGAGCCTGCATTTAAACTCTCATAGGTATCCTTGATCTTGGTGTCTCTTCACAGCAATAGAACAGTAACCAAGACACCCTCAGAATCCAGAAGAGAGAATTGGACCCTCTGGAAAATTGCAGGCAGTGATGAACCACCCAGCATGGGTGCTTGAAAGTGAACTATGTACTTTTGTAGGGGCTGATGATCTGTTTCATCATCAAGAGCAAAAACAAGAAATAATTTTTTATAATTAAATGTGGAGTATTTCTTGCTTTAAAAAGACTAGAGTAAGTTATGTAAATTTGGAACAAAAACGAAAACTTCATAATATATGTAAACATGTGAAAACCATAGGAAAACAAATCAAACAAAAATGAAAGACCAACAAATTTAAAAGTATCCACAAGGAACAATTGAGAAATTGTACAAAAATTGTGAATATATAAATACTCACACACATTTTAATAAACTGTTTGCTGAATACATAACAATTCAACTTAAATTAATCCAGATCAAAGCAGTAATTATCCTCTCAATTTGTTTCTGATAAAAATAATACACATTCTTTATCACCCATATGAAAGTAAGAATTACCTAAATGGTTTAGAAAATAAGATTATTGTTTTTTTAGAAAAGCTAGAAAATGTTTCAGAGGTGTAATGATAAATTATCACTATAATAATATAATGTCAACCTATTATAAATAAGAAAACAAAGTAAACAAAACAAAGCAGGATTAACAAATACAAATGTCTGAAAATGGAACAAATGTATTCATGTTGGTGAATTAGAAATACATTAAAACCCACTATTGATCTACTTGCCAGGAAATATATGCCCACTGATCCAGTCATGGTATGAAGATTATACTAAACATGTGACACTAACTTTTGGATGGCATATGAGGACTGATAATTATGACATTATTTTATGTCTGATACTGTAAACCTTGTCAAAAGCCAATGCTTCAGGAGGTCATAGGATCTTGAGAGAAATCTGCAACTGTTTGGATAAATGGACATTGTGTAATGCCGCATTCTGAATATTAATGGTTATGCCCATAGATTACTCCTTCTTCCAAATTCAAATCTCTCTCTGCAGTGATAACCATATAATGTGAGATCAGTAACTGGTCAGAGTGTTGATAATAAGTACTCAGCCCTAAATGGGGCATCTGTATCAATCCTAAACTTCAAGGAACTTCCTGGAAGAGGGGCCAGAAAGAACCCAAAAGCCAGAGGATAAGAGGCATTTTCTGAAATGCAGTCTCCTGCACAGGACACAGCAATTACATTCACTGTTCACAACCTCACTGCACATGGATATGGTCACCTCAACAAGACCTGAGTGATATAAATGAAAATAAAATAAATGTTAAATAAGAATGAAGTATACAGTATATGTAAAATGTATTATATAGCAAAAAAGTAATTGTATTTAGTTTTGAATTATAGTATAAGATTCATTGGCTTACATAAACTAGAATGAAAGACAATATCAATGAAGACATAGCTCAATGGCAGAGCTCTTGCCTACCACATGTGAGCCTCTGGTTTGGATCTATAGCATTGAAGAAGGAGACACTATTTAATGCAGGAATAGCCCAGATAAAGTGTTGAACCTAGACCTAATTGACACAGAATGTCACAAAATGTCAATATGTATCTAATATACATGTGTATATCATATTTAATAAAATTATATGTAAAGTTATTATATTATAATAAATATATTTGATAGATTAGTTAGAAAGATGGCATGTTAAATTATAAATTTATATCATTAATATATAAAAGTATGTGTATAATTCATAATTCCTAAATGTTTCTGAGATAAATATATATAACATGAGAAAAGTATATAAATAGGAAGGATTTTTTTGCATGAATAAACTTTTAGTAAGTTTAATAAATGAATTAAATTACATATAATACCCAATATATCCCTAGTTCATATCTTTGTTGTTGTTGTTGTTGTTGTTGTTGTTGTTGTTGTTGTTGTTTTGGTATTTTTTATTAGATATTTTCTTAATTTACATTTCAAAAGCTATTCCGAAAGTCCCCTCCCCCCTCCCTGCTCCCCTGCCCACCCACTCCCACTTCTTNAAGCTCTTGGAGGAGCCCAGAAGATGGTGAGTTGGATCCCAGACATTGGACAGTTGGAGATTGACTTTTGCTTTTGATTGCGACTGTGTGTGCCCTGATATTTTTCCCTCTTGAAGGAAGTTTTTAAATGAAGCCCACAGTTAAGAGACTTTGAATTTTAAAGTACTTTGAATTTTAAAAGATGTTTTAAAAGGATTGACCTTTTTAATATGTAAAGACTGTGGGACTTATAAGTTATTTAAGATCTTGGGGTTGAGTAAGAACTAAGGATTGAGGCTTACTAGTGATGTATTTGTGTGTCAAGTTGACAAGGGGTCAATTGTACTGGCTAGGTTTGTGTCAACTTGACACAGCTGGAGTTATCACAGAGAAAGGAGCTTCAGTTGGGAAAATGCCTCCATGAGATCTAGCTGTGAGGCATTTTCTCAATTAGTGATCAAGAGCCTCTTGTGGGTGGGACCATCTCTAGGCTGGCAGTCTTAGGTTCTATAAGAGAGCAGGCTGAGCAAGCCAGTAAAGAACATCCCTCCATGGCTTCTGCATCAGCTCCTGCTTGAGTTCCAGTCCTGACTTCCTTTGGTGATGAACAGCAGTATGGAAGTGTAAGCCGAATAAACCCTTTCCTCCCCAACTTGCTTCTTGGTCATAATGTTTGTGCAGGAATAGAAACCCTGACTAAGACAATTGGGGACCCTATGTTCTGCCCTATAGATGATTGTTAGCATCCACTTCTGTATTTCTCAGGGACTGTCAAAGCCTCACAAGAGAGAGCTATATCAGGGTCCTTTCAGCAATGTCCTGCTGGCATATGCAGTAGTGTCTACATTTGGTGGCTGATTATATGATGGACCACCTGGGTGGGGCACTCTCTGGATGGTCCATTCTTTCATGTTAGTTCCAGACTTTGTCTCTGTACTTCATTCCATGTATATTTTAATCCCAATCCTAGGGAGGAATGAAGTATTCACGCCTTGTACTTTCTTGATTTCCTTGTGTTTTTGAAATTGTATCTTGGGTATTCTAGGTTCCTGTACTAATATCCGCTTAACAGTGAGTGCATGTTAAGTGACTTCTTTTGTGATTGGGTTACCTCACTCAGGATGATATCCTCCAGATACATCCATTTGCTCAAGAATTTCATAAATTCATTGTTTTTAATAGCTGAGTAGTATTCCATTGTGTAAATGTACCACATTTTCTGTATCCATTCCTCTGTTGAGGGAAATCTGGGTTCTTTCCAGCTTCTGGCTATAATAAATAAGGCTGCTATGAACATAGTGGAGCATGTGTTCTTATTACCAATTGAAACATCTTCTGGGTATATGCCCAGGAGAGGTATTGCTGGATTTTTCGGTAGTACTATGTCCAGTTTTCTGAGAAACCGCCAGACTGATTTCCAGAGTGGTTGTACCAGCTTGCAATCCCACCAGCAATGAAGGAGTGTTCCTCTTTCTCCACATCCTTGCCAGCATCTGCCATCACCTGAATTTTTGATCTTAGCCATTCTGACTGGTGTGAGGTGGAATCTCAGGATTGTTTTGATTTGCATTTCTCTGATGATTAAGGATTTCAAACATTTTTTAAGGTGCTTCTCAGCCCTTTGGCATTCTTCAGTTGAGAATTCTTTGTTTAGCTCTGTACCCCATTTTTTAATGGGGTTATTTGAATTTCTGCAGTTCAGCTTCTTGAGCACTTTGTAAATATTGGATATTAGCCTCCTATCAGATTTAGGATTAGTAAAATTTTATTCCCAATCCGTTGGTGTCCTTTTTGTCCTGTTGACAGTATCTTTTGCTTTACAGAAGCTTTGCAATTTTATAAGGTCCCATCTGTCGATTTGTGATCTTACAGCACAGGCCATTGGTGTTCTGTTTAGAAATTTTACCCCTGTCCCCATATCTTCAAGGGTTTTCCCTACTTTCTCCCCTATGAATTTCAGTTTCTCTGGTTTAATGTGGAGGTCTTTGATCCACTTAGACTTGAGCTTTGTACAAGGAGATAAGAATGGATCAATTTGCATTCTTCTACATGTTGACCGCCAGTTGTGCCAGCATCATTTGTTGAAAATGCTGTCTTTTTTCCACTGGATAGTTTTAGCTCCCTTGTCAAAGATAAGGTGACCAAAGGTGTGTGGGTTCATTTCTGGGTCTTCAATTCTATTCCATTGGTCTACCTGTCTGTTGTTATACCAGTACCATGGAGTTTTTATCACAATTGCTCTGTAGTAGGGCTTGAGGTCAGGCATGGTGATTCCACCAGAGGTTCTTTTATTATTGAGGATAGTTTTTGCTATCCTAGGTTTTTTATTATTCCAGATGAATTTGAAAATTGCCCTTTCTATCTCAGTGAAGAATTGAGTTGGAATTTTGATGGGGATTGCGTTGAATTTGTAGATGGCTTTCGGCAGGATGGCCATTTTGACTATATTAATCCTGCCAATCCATGAGCATGGGAGATCTTTCCATCTTCTGAGATCTTCTTCAATTTCTTTCTTCAGAGACTTGAAGTTCTTGTCATACAGATCTTTCACTTCCTTAAAGTCACACCAAGGTATTTTATATTATTTGTGACTATTGTGAAGGGTGTTGTTTCCCTAATTTCTTTTTCATCCTGTTTATCTTTTGTGTAGAGAAAGGCCACTGATTTGTTTGAGTTAATTTTATATCCAGCTACTGCACTGAAGCTGTTTATCAGGTTTAGGAGTTCTCTGCTGGAATCTTTAGGGTCACTTATATATACTATCATATCATCTGCAAATATGGATATTTTGACTTCTTCCTTTCCAATTTGTATCCCCTTGATCTCCTTTCATTGTCAAATTGCTCTGGCTAGTACTTCAAGTATTAAATTGAATAGGTAGGGAGAAAGTGGGCAGCCTTGTCTAGTCCCTGATTTTAGTGGGATTGCTTCCAGCTTCTCTCGATTTACTTTGATGTTGGCTACTGGTTTGTTGTATATTGCTTTTATTATGTTTAGGTATGGGCCTTGAATCCCTGATCTTTCCATGACTTTTATCATGAATGTGCTGGATTTTGTCAAATGCTTTCTCAACATCTAAGGAGATGATCATGTGGTTTTTGTCTTTGAGTTTGTAGCCTATTTGGACCACTCACATTCAACCACTACAGTCATGATTTTGAGAGGAAATAGTATGTGGGACGAGCTGTGTGGTGGTGGTGGTAGTGGTGTGTGTGTGTGTGTGTGTGTGTGTGTGTGTGTGTGTGTCTATGTGTGTCTATGTGTGTGTAGGGCAGCAGTGTCATAGATTCAGTGCTGATTTAAGAAGTTCTCAAGAAGTAAAACAATTAATAAACAAAATTTAAAGGAAGTAGTAATTATCAATATACTGTCTGGTTAGTTAGATTTAGGATGATACTGAGATATTTGTTAAGTACCACTTCTTGCCTATTATTTTGTTAAAAAGAGTGAGAGGTGTTTCGAACTGATAGGAAGCTACTTCTTTTTAGCATTTTGAGAATCCCAATGAATTCTGTTTTAAAATGAAAATGAATAAACCTCTCTTCTAATATTTCCATATTTAGGAACATATGCCAGTAAGCAAGTGAATGTACATGTGAATCACCTATATTTATTTGTGTACCTAATAAACTTCGACAAAACTTTATTGCATACCATTGTATAGACCAGGCTGATAGTGTTGGATCTCTAAAGGAAGATAAATAAACTAAAACAAATATTTACTAACAGAAATAACAAAGCTATATAAAAATAAAATCTCAATCTTTAACACTAATACTGTTATTCGTTTTAATTTATTTTAAGTGTCATAGCTAACAGTGTCAGTTCATTTCTGTATTGTGCTCCATATCTCACTAAGCACCTTGACTCCAATGTTGGGACATGTATATGCTTCTACTTTTGTAAAGTGAGTGTCTGGGGATTCGGTGCTCTCTTTAGCCCACTTTTGTTTCTTCATGACTCTCATTAGTTTGCCAGTTCTACATTTCCTAGAACTGGTCACCTCTTCCAATCTTCCTGGTCATTCTCATTAGGAAAAGCTTTTTATCAATTTTCCCAGTGAGAGATCTGGTGACTGCTCAACATTGTTTGTACACAATTCTTTTCAGTATGTGTGGATATAAAATCCTAATGAGAGAACAATTTGCTAGTTCATTTTCTCAGGAGCCATCCATCTCCACATCCCTTTGTGTGTATTTGCTTAACTGTAAGACGTATGAGGTAGACTTTCTGAAATTACACACACACACACACACACACACACACACACACACACACACACACACACACAAAGCAACAACAACAACAACAAAAGTCAACCTCTTATTTACAGTGAGTCAAAAAGAGAACAAGAATGAACCAGGTCCTAAAAGCATGCTGATTTAAGTAAAGTCAGTACTTCCAGTGACTCAGAAATCAGGCACTGAGTGGATGCTGACTACTTGGTTCTTTTCATACTTCTGATTCCCCTCCAACTCTTAGGGAAGACTGCTGAATCCTGTTTGTCTGATTGTTACCTGGAGATGTTCCTGCAGGCAAGACAAATTCTTTTGATCTTGTGTATGGAGTCTACTGAGCACAAGACATATTAGAACTCAAAGAGAAGACACAGAAGTAATTTCCTGTGGGCATGTCTCAAGCCAGAAAGGTGGACACATGATGCAACTCTTTCTGTCCCAGAGGCAAACCAGAAGTTGAGAATCTTCTCCCTTTTATGCCCTGTGTGTTTAGAAAGAGGAGAGTCAGACAGTGAACACACACTAGCTCAAAGAACTGCCTTTGCTCGCACTGTCCACCCACCTGGAAGCCTTTACTTAGCCAGTCTTCATTCAGATGAGAAAGAAACCCTTGCTTCAGGTTGTCTTCTCAAAATGTTATGATCAGCTGCATGTGTGTTCCAGACTTCTTTCCTTCCTAGGAAAACTAGGAGTCGAGTCTCTTTTGAATCACAGTTCAGTGTGCATTTTAGAAAGTCACCAGTTGGGTAATGCAACTGTCTTTCTTGTCTAATTTTCTGCCTTGCTGGGGTATAGACATCTTAAATGGCTCCTAGATTTCTTTCTTTCTTTCTTTCTTTCTTTCTTTCTTTCTTTCTTTCTTTCTTTCTTTCTTTCTTTCTTTCTTTCTTTCTTTCTCTTTCTTTCTCTCTCTCTCTCTCTCTCTCTCTCTCTTTCTTTCTTTCTTTTAGATATTTTCTTCATTTACATTTCAAATGCTAACCCGAAAATCCCCTATACCCTTCCCCATCCCCCCGCCCTGCTCCCATACACACCCACTCCCACTTCTTGGCCCTGGAGTTCCCCTGTACTGGGGCATATAAAGTTTGCATGACCAAGGGGCCTCTCTTCCCAATGATGGCCAACTAGGCTATCTTCTGCTACATATGCAGCTAAAGACACGAGCTCTGGGGGCACTGGTTAGTTCATATTGTTCTTCCACATATAGGGTTGGAGACCCCTTCAGCTCCTTGGGTACTTTCTCTAGCTCCTCCATTGGGAACCCTGTGTTTCATCTAATAGCTGACTGTGAGCATCCACTTCTGTGTTTGCCAGGCTCCTAGATTTCTAATGAAAGAATAAGCTTGTGTGTTTTTATCAAATACTTGATGTCAGAGGAAAGAAGAGCCTATAGCTTAATGCTACCCCATCATGCTGGGTTACAAATTTTCTTCCAAAGTAGTCATTTTTAGTTCATGAAAATAAAATATTTATAAATATACTAACATGGTATGCTGTATTCTATCACTGCAATCTACTCAATTATTATTAGTTTTTTTTTTCTTTAGTAGAACATTACTTTTCTCAGTCTTTGGTGTTATTTATGGAATAGACTAGTTGTGAGAATATAGGTCTAATTCTTCATTTCTATTTGTTGTGTCCTTAATTTCTCCTCATTTTGCAAAGACTATGACATGGAGGAGGATATTGAATAAAATGTCATAGAGCATTTATGTCTATTCTCAAATATTCAAAGATTTCATTTAAAAATATCAATTTTGTGCTATCCATGAACCTCTGCTACCTTATTATCCTATTCCAAGATTAAGAAAGTTAATGTTTCTGGTCTTTGTGATTAATATTTTTTAACCTCAAAATCTATATGATCTTTTTTCCCTGACAAGCTTTTACTCACCCCAAATTTCATTGTCACATAGGAAGTTATTTCAAAGTAAAATGATTTTGTAACATGATCAAAACACTGATTTCTTCCACCCCAGCCCAGTCCCACTTGAATGTAGGAAGCAGAAATTTTCAAGGGCAGGCTGACATGAAGGAGAGAGGATATGAGCTTTCCAATTCCCTGACTGGCTCCCCATCAGCACACCACAGACAGCCATTATACTGAGGCCGTCTGAGGTGCCTACTGTTGCCCATGAACATAAAATTATCAACAAAGAAACATGGGTTGGCCACAGACCTTTCTGGAAGTATTCCCAAGGGACTAAGTAGAAATGATAGTTTAGAGATAAAGATCTTCCAAGTTGAACAGCCTAAGTGTTCCTGCCTCACAGAAGCCACATCATAGCCAGGAGTGGGATTCTGGATAGTAGAGAGCTATATAGGATAGATGACCTCTAATAATTATAATTTATGTATTTTGGAAAATACATAGTTTTCCATCTGTTCACATAATCTTATATTTTTATAACTATTTATTTTTCATTGTAGAGTATATTTATGTACTCTAAAGTGTATTACCTATCATAAATAAAACATACCTCAATCTTAGGCATTATACCTTTTTTCTAAAACTGGATTCAGCTTGCCATACTTCGTCCCTGTCATATTTCTGCTTATGGGAATTATAGGTCTGTAATATGTGTTTATTTGAGTTTTGTTTCTTTTTTATTACTGTGTGAGGTAAGTTTAAATTAATACTTGAATCTACCTTCTAGTTTAGAGTAAACATTGCGAAGAAATATTAGTGTAAGTATTCTCTTTACCTATATCACACAAAGCTGCATATTTTACTTCTTATTCACTTTGAAATTTTATTTCTGATGCTACATGGTAGGTGTGATAGTTAATCTTCATTTACAATTTGATGGGGTTCAGAATCTTTACAGTAACATATCTCTTGGTGTGTCTGGGAGTTTGTTTCCAGAAAGACTTGTCTGGAGAGAGAAGACACACTCCCAATATGATTGCATTGCTCTCTGAGCTGAAGTCCTGGAATGAATAAAATTTAGAAAGTAAACTCTCTATTTCCTGACTCTGGGTTCAGTGAGAACACACACCTCATTTTCCTGCCCCCCATTCTATCACCACCATAAGTAGCAATATATTCAAGTTGTGTTTTAAAGCAAACATCTCCTTGTTTAGGTTGCCTTTTTCAGGTAATACTGTCACAACAGGGCATAGTATATAGCCTACTGGTTTTCCTTCTTCTCCTTCTTCTTCTTCTTCTTCTTCTTCTTCTTCTTCTTCTTCTTCTTCTTCTTCTTCTTCTTCTTCTTCTTCTTCTTCTTCCTCTTCTTCTTCCTCTTCTTCTTTTATTATTATTAGTAGTAGTATTATTAATTATTATTATTATTTACTGTGAGGTGAAGTCTCATTCTATAAAATCTAGATAAAGTAATAAAGTAAAATGAATATATAAAAACACACAGCTCATTCTCTTCAATATGACCTTCAATATGGACTATTTATTTCACAATAACTTAGGTTAAAAACTTGGGGACTACCAAAGTTTTTATCTCCTAGAAGAAATTTAGATTTCAAATTGACATCAAGCCTGTAAAAACACTAAATATTTCCTAGATAAAATTGTATAGTGTTTTCTCTGATCCTTGTTATTCTTCTTGATTGAGTGTTGCAATGTAAGTCTTTCCTTTCCTATGAAGTTCCAATGACTACATTAAAATAAATAATTCATTTAGAAAGTGATAAAACTCATTAAAAAGTTTTAAAGATTTTTTGAAATTACATATGAATTACCTAGTCAAGATTTGTGTGCTAGACGACCCATGTCTGAGAAGTACAATCACAAATTATAACATAGGAAAACAAAATTCATATGAAGTTATGACTTTATAAGTCATTTATAATGAACCTGTACTTGATCTGAACACTTCAATTTAACTCAAAATCTCTATAGACAGTAAATGGGAAGCTTGTTTGTAGTCATGGAGTGCTGAGACAGTGAGCTCAAGTACTCATAAACTGGGAGGGATTTTATTAACTGTGATGACTTATGCTGAGATAGGTAGAATTTTGAATATCTCAATGATTATCGTTTTTCCAAATTTATACTCTAGATTAATTTCTAAGTTTCTCCTCTGTGATTTGATGTATTCTCTATTAGTTGGTCTTTATACATAGGGTAAATACACTATTTTATTGAAACTCACTTTGTACATAGAGTAAATATACTTTTCTCAATGTAACTCACATCGTCAATTCAGATGCATAGGCTCTTTTTCTAATAGATTAATGGAGCTATTCTTAGTGCTATTGTGAAATATACTATCTCAATGCTCTGGACTGAATCTATAATATCCATAAATATAAATAAAACAACTTTTTCCATGGGTCCTCTAGCAACATGTGGCAGGTCAAGAACTCCACAGTTTTTATAAACTATATCACTTTGGTTTTGTGAATGATGAGAGAACTTTTTTTTTTGAAAGTGCACACATATTTTTATTCATTCATTAGTGGATAGACACTATGTTTTCCACTACTTAGGATTATAAATTCTGCTACATAGAATGTGGGAGCACGATGCCTATGATATACTCACTTATTTTCCTTCAAAAATATACCATTCATAGGATTAGTGACCCAATCACAAAAGAAGTCATTGGATATGCGCTCACTGATAAATGGATATTAGCCCAGAAACTTAGAATACCCAAGATACAATTTGCAAAGCATAAGAAACACAAGAAGGAAGACCAGCGCATGGATACTTCATTCCTCCTTTGAATAGAAAACAAAATACCTATGAAAGGAGTTACAGAGACAAAGATTAGAGCTAAGATGAAAGGATGGACCATACAGAGACTACCCCACCAGGGGGGATCCATCCCATAATCAGTCACTGAACTCAGACACTATTGCATAGGACAGGTCTAGTTAAGGGACCCTGATATAGCTGTCTTGTACAAAAGTGGATGCTCACAGTCATGTATATGATGGAACACAGGGCCCACAATGGAGAGGCTAGAGATAGAACCCCAGGAGTTGAAGGGGTCTGCAACTCTAGAAGAGGAACAACAATATGAACTAACCAGAACCCCAGAACTTGTGTCTCTAGCTCCACATGTAGCAGAAGATTGCCTAGTCGGCCATCACTGGGAGGAGAGGCCCCTTGAAATTGCAATCTTTATATACCCCAATACAGGGGAATACCAGTGCCAAGAAGTGGGAGTGGGTGGGCAGGGGAACAGGCTGGGGGGAGGGGGGAAACTTTCGGGATAGCATTTGAAATGTAAATTAAGAAAATATCTAATAAAAAATATTGAAAAAAATAGGATTAGTGACTCTTATCGAATATAGTTTTAATATATGTTTTCCATAAAGTCCATCCAACTAATGTGTATCCTTTTTTATTATTATTAGATATTTTCTTCATTTACATTTCACATGTTATCCCAAAAGTCCCCCAAACCCTCCCCCATCCCCCACCCTGCTCCCCTACCCACCCACTCCCACATCTTGGCCCTGGCGTTCCCCTGTACTGGGGCATATAAAGTTTGCATGACCAAGGGGCCTCTCTTCCCAACGATGGCCAACTAGGCAATCTTCTTCTATATATGCAGCTAGAGACATGAGCACAGGGGCAACTAGTTAGTTCATGTTATTCTTCCAGGTATAGGGTTGAAGACACCTTCAGCTCCTTGGGTACTTTCTCTAGCTCCTTCCTTGGGAGTCCTGTGTTCCACCTAATAGCTGACTGTGAGCATCCACTTCCGTGTTTGCCAGGCACTGGCCTATTCTTTTTACCTTATCGTATAAACTGCTAAAACATAAACTTCCTTTAGTTTGTCATGTATTTTCACAATGTTGTTCTGATGCTCCACAAAAAATGATAATAGTAATAATAATAATAATGATGATGATGATGATGATGATGATGAATGTGAAGGTAGGCTGAAATATCTGAAATTCTGAGTCAGAATAGATCTTCTTTGTACTAAGCTCTTTATTCCAGGTGTCTGCCTTCACAGTATAAAGCTAATACGTTTTCTCTGCAAAAAGTGCATAAACAGTTCCCTGTATAACTCAAAACATTCATGTTTGTCAAGTATGACTGTGTTTGGTTTTCTCAATGTGTTATTTCCTTCAATTTACACTCTACTTTTTAACTTACATGATTTTTCCTTGTTTATTTTTTAGGCTAAGTTTACATACTTGTGATTTTTCTCATTGTGTTCTTTGCTTTGGAAGTATCCATTGTCTTATATTCATGTGCTTAATGAACACATGGTTTTGCTTAAAGAACTTTAATATTTCAAAGTATTTGAATTGTTTCATTAAATTCTCTTGAATTTCTATCATTTATTTCCCAGCTAATCTATAATCAATTTTTTATCAAAACAAATACAAATCTTTATTAACTGACTTACATTAGCTCATATATGGAGTATAATGAGCAATCTTTATCTTGATTTAATTTGATTATTTTTAATCAATGATCACCCATGACCATGAGTCAACATATTACTTAGGAAAAGCCAATGTTATATCTTTTTGCTTTGACCTTTTAGGTTTTTAACATTCCTTATCTTCTTTCTAATATTTAAGGAATCTGCAATGAATCTTATATTCAGTCTATTTAGAATCACTTTGTTGACATTTAACTTCCAAAACCAAAATATTACATTATAGTAGACTAAATGATGATAACATCTCACCTTCAACATGAAAATTATAGTAGGCATACAGTTGGTCTTACCTGATACAATCTCCTCAGAATGTCTGTGGCTATGAAAATACTTCAGCACAGAAGTGTTTTAAATCTCACTCTAGTCTCTCATTGATAGTTTGTTGTATTTCTTGTCATTTTTTTCTTGTTGTTATTTCCCTTATATTCCCATGATCTTATTTCTCTCTAAGAAGTCATGACCTGGACAAAAGGGAAACCTCTGAAATGTTCTGAAACAGTTTCTGTGTAAAGTTGCCAATAGGTATCCTGCCCCTCATCTTGAGTAATTTCAACACTAATAGAAACAAACATGGATATGTCAATAAATCTTTTGCCTAGCAGGAGAAAGAGAATGTTAGCAGCAGAAGCAGCACACGATCCTGATGTGGTAACCTTTACTTGTAATGAACTTAATTAAACACATACCTTACCTAAGAAAGGATTCTGTAGCTTTTAATTTTTTACTGTCCAAAGCAGGGCTATAAACATAGTGAGTTTCAACAGAAGTCAGAAGGGTTGTTTAAGTGCCTGGAAATGTAGCTGCCATATTATAAAGACTCCTTTAATGTGGATATCAAAAAAATATCCACATAACACCAGGAATTAGTATTTTTGAAAAAATTGTGCAGATTGTACCTCAGTGAATTTCTGTGATGTGTCTTTTCCAGGACATTTAACAAGGCATTAATCAAAGTTTAGCTGACTCAGAAACAAGGATTCTATTCCAACCAACTGAATTGTTTTCAGATGTATTCACATCTTAAAAATTCGTACATGGTGGGACTCATGGCTCTAGATTCATATGTAGCAGAGGATGGCCTAGTTGGCCATCAGTGGGAGGAGAGGCCCTTGGTCCTGTGAATGTTATATGCCCCAGTATAGAGGAATGCCATGGCCAGGAAGCAGGAGTGGGTGTGTTGGTGAAGAGGGAGGAGGGGAAGGGATAGGGGATTCTTTGAGGGGAAACTAGGAAACATTTGAGACTTAAATAAAGAATATCTAACAAAAGAAAAAAAAGAGAATTTGTATCACTAATATTCTGTCCGACTTCATGTTAATGTTTGTGAGAAAGTTTAATGCTAATTAAAGCTGAAATCCTGGTATCACAGTAGCTAATGAAGAAGCATCTTTATAACTGAACATATCCCTGAGATTGGTAAACTTCCTTTTTTAAAGACTTCCACCTCTTGCCTCCTATAGGGTTTGAATGTGAGGCTAATTTGCACAGGACATTCATTCAGCATTCCATTCAAACCCTAATCAGCAGGGAACTAGATTATCTTGGAGTAAGCAGGAGAAAAGAATACAGACTGAGAATGATGAAATTGAATGATCAGTTTTCGAATAATCAAATTACTACATACAGATTTCATTTCTAACTGGTAAGATTTCTTCTAATTTTCCCTTTCATACAAATTTTTGTCAAGCCCTTTCATTTGTTGACCTTTCAAACTCTATTTTTTACTAAATGCTTCTCCTCTCCTTGAGACTTAGTGTAAATGACTTGCCTGACAGATCATTAAGCCCTAGTTCTGCTGCTCTGCAGACCTCTCAAATAGAGAATTTACCTCACACTGATTCAGTTATTTTATTATCAAGTCAGTCTCCAACAATCCCTGCTCTGAAATTCGGAAGTGGCTACTATAATATGATTCTTTCCCCCATTTCAAAGGTTCTCACTGGGTTCACATCGAAAGGAATTAGACAAACCTCCATGTGTGCATTTTAATGGGAAACAAAGTAATGCCTGCTGCTAATACAGTTGTGTCTAAGCCATAATTAACTGTGAGCACAAGGGTAGACAGCAATGCACTCTAATCCAATATAAGTATTTGCCATGGCAAAGAGCTGCAAAGTAAATCAGAATTACTCCGCTGAGTCCTAGATGCACTGGTCTGTGAGTGAAAGTAGTTGGCAAGTAGGTAGGCACTATGCATCTAGTCCAAATGGTTCCCAATTGGAAGCCTCCTGTGCATGACAGGCAGCATCCAGATACACCCATCTCAATCTCCCTCTCTTCAGTCTGCAAGAAGAAGAGATCATGCTATGAGAGAGGAAAATAGTCACATCCCCATTTTCAGTTGATATAAGTGAAAAATCACCACCTCCTTAACCATCCAATGACTATGACATGTTATTCTATTCTACTTTAGGTTTCATATTTTCTTTTATATAAAGACCTCTGTTATAGTTTCTACGTGAGTTAGGAAGAAGAGGTTATATTCTTGATAACATCATAAATATTTTGATTTTTTTTTGTTTAATTCTATATTGGTGTGAAACCAACCTAGCATAAATTGAACCACTTAAAATGATGTTAGTTATAGTACACTCATTTCTAAGAAAGAAACATTTCTGATTGAACAATTTCTACCTACTTTCTTTTCCTATCAGCTGGGGAAACTCCTAATTTCAATCTTTACTTATTATGGATAATTAATATGAATGAAATAATACATATGTTATTTTTTAACTTTAACTTAAATATGAATATATTACTTTTTCTCTTCCCTTTTTCTCTCCAATTCTTCCCATATACCGACTGTAGGTGTGGAGAGGACCAGTGTCTAGGGTAAAAGAAGCAACATATCCTAAAATCCCTAAATACAAATAGGGTTTATGGGCTGTGTGTCTGGATCTAGGCTTGAGGTAAAGATGGTGGTAAGCAGTTGGAAAAAGGTTAGGAAGAAGGAAGAAGAAACTTACTCCAAAAAGGAGGTTTATAAAGAAAAAATATTTAGCATATTTACCTGTCTGTTTTATATAACCAGAGGTTCATCCATGTCACAGGGTCCATTCCTTTTGATGGTTGTATGATATCCTATAGTACATTCATACACCCTTAGTTATGTACCTGTTATTTGAAGACCAGGCCTGAATTGTTTGAACCTTTGGGTTATTATACACTGCATTCTTATGACCATGTGTTTACATTTACTTGTTTGACTCATTTTTCTCCATTGTTTTGCAAGCAGAACTAGGAAGGGGATTTATTGGTCATTTGGCAATTGTATGTCTGCTTTTTTGGAGATAATACTATGGCTGCAATGTTTTTCATCACCACTAAGAATACACAAGAGTTCACCTTTGACACTTCATTAAATTTTGGAATTTTCTAAGATTTTATTATATATTATTCAGTGGATATTGAAATGAATACCACTATGGTTTTTCTTTTGTTATTTATTTGTTAGTTAGTTAATTAATTAATTAATTAATTATTAATTTATTTTCAAGACAGGGTTTCTCTGTATAGCCCTGGCTGTCCTGGAACTCACTTTGTAGACCAGCCTGGCCTCAAACTCAAAAATCTGTCTGCCTCTGCCTTCTGAGTGCAAGGATTAAAGGCGTGTGCCACCACGCTTGGCTTCCACTATGGTGTAGCAGAAGATGGCCTAGTCGGCCATCATTGGGAGGAGAGGCCCCTTGGTATTGCAATCTTTTTTGTTTTGTTTTGTTTTGTTTTGTTTTGTTTTTCGAGACAGGGTTTCTCTGAAGAGCTCTGGCTGTCCTGGAACTCACTTTGTAGACCAGGCTGGCCTCGAACTCAGAAATCCACCTGCCTCTGCCTCCGGAGTGCTAGGATTAAAGGCGTGCACCACCACGCCCAGCAGGTATTGCAATCTTTATATGCCCCAATACAGGGGAACTCCAGGGCCAAGAAATGGGAGTGGGTGGGCACGGGAGCAGGGTGGTGGGAGAGGGGAGGGAACTTTCAGGATAGCATTTGAAATGTAAATTAAGAAAATATCTAATAAAAAAATTGAAAAATATTATACCTCAATTACTAGTTTTGTGCTTCTATGTTGAAAATATATTGGGAGTTAATAAACATACCTCTGGATCAAGTAAGGGAAATATAACCTATAGAAATATAACCTATTTTTGTATTTTTCTTATACTACTTAGTATGTTATAGAAAATGTTATTTCTTATTTTGAGGAACTTTTTCATTTTTGGAGTAGATCTCATTCAATAACAAGTTATAGTATTTTCAAAAACATTGCTAGATTCAGTTAGATATTATTTGTTAAGGATTACATTTTCTCTATTTGGTTTTGTGTACTTGTGCAATGCTAGGCTCAGAGCAGGTAGATTCTGGAGCCTTCTTAGTTTAGTTTGACATATATTGATCATTTTAATTTTAATTTTTAAATGTTTGTGTATATTTAATAATGAATATCATGCATGAGTGCAGTACCTGCCTAGGGTAGTAAAAGGTACAGGAGATGGAGTTGAAGTTGGTTTTGAACTGTGTTTTTTAACTACTGATATTGTACTAGAGCACTCTTGGAGAACATCAGCCATTTTTTTAAGTTGGCCAGCACATTATTTATTAAAATAAAAACCTCACGAGATCAGGATAAGCTCTATTATTTTTGTGATGGTGAAGGTCAAATCCAGGATCTTTTTTTTTCAATTTTTTATTAGATATTTTCTTTATTTACATTTCAAATGATATCCCCAAAGTCCCCTATACCTTCCCCGCACCCTGCTCCCCTACTCACCCACTCCCTCTTCTTGGCCCTGGCTTTCCCCTGTACTGAGGCATATAAAGTTTGCAAGACCAAAGGGCCTCTCTTCCCAATGATGGCAGACTAGGCCATCTTCTGCTACATATGCAGGTAGAAACATGAGCTCTGGGGTTATGGTTAGTTCATATTGTTGTTCCACTTATAGGGTTGCAGACCCCTTCAGCTCTTTGGGTAATTTCTCTAGCTCCTCCATTGGGGGCCCTGTGTTCCATCCTATAGATGACTGTGAGTATCCACTTCTGTATTTGCCAAGCACTGGCATAGCCTCACACGAGACAGCTATATCAGGGTCCTTTCAGCAAAATCTTGCTGGTGTATGCAGTAGTGTCTGCGTTTGGATGGATCCCTACAAGGGGTAGTCTCTGGATGGTACATCCTTTCGTCTTAGCTCCAAACTTTGACTCTGTAACTCCTTCCATGGGTATTTTGTTCCTATTCTAAAGAGGAATGAATTATTCACACGGTTACCTAAAAGATGTTCCAACAGGTAATAAGGACACATGCTCCACTATGTTCATAGCAGCCTTATTTATAAGAGGCAGAAGCTGGAAAGAACCCTGATGTCCCTCAACAGAGGAATGGATACAGAAAATGTGGTACATTTACACGATGGAGTACTACTCAGCTATTAAGAACAATGAACTTATAAAATTCTTGGGCAAATGGATGTATCTGGAGGATATCATCCTTAGTGAGGTAACCCAAACACAAAGGAAGTCACTTGATATGCATTCACTGATAGGTGGATATTAGCCCAGAAACTTAGAATACCCAAGATGCAATTTGCAAATCACAAAAGAACATCAGCCATTTTCATCTGCTGAATAATCTTCTCAGCCCCACACTGCTCCTAAAACCTTTTCTATTTCACTTTTTGGACCTATCTACTTATTACTGATACTGTTACATAATACTAAAAGTTACTTTGGGGCAGTTGAATAGTTTTGGAATGAATAATTCTTTGCCTCAGGTGTTAGCTTTTTAACCCTCTCATATGTCCAGGACAACATTGTCCTAAACCCTTGGCAAAAATGATTTCCTCTACCTTCATCATCAAGTCTCCATGGACTAATGTAGTTGCTTCAACATTTGAGCCACCATAACATCTTGGATTTAACTGGAACATAGTTTGTATTATATGTAATCATACCTATAAATTTTAAGACAATAAATTCTGCATTAGACAAATTCTGAGAATACATTTTTGGTGTTGTAATTATGACTTTATCATTTGATAGTTGTGTAACATTTGGTTATTTAGTTTTCCTTGGCTTCATATCTCTCTGTTGAAACATTTGAAGAGTAGCAATGCATACATGAAAGTCTTTTAAGAGATTGTGTTTATGGTACAGGCTATGTACATATCACCTTATATAAAATAAATTCTCTCTATATATAATACAACAACATCATCACCCTTGGTGTTATTCCATTTTATGAACTATGGAACTATAAGTATTGTGTTATTGTGTCTGCATATATATGAACCCAAGCCATGTATATTATGTTTACTTAACAATAAACATTCCAAACAAGTTAAATTATTAACAGTTAAGTCAATATAATTTGTATCACCTAAAATATGATCAGTTACTCGTATTCTCTGCACCATTTACTAGGATACAACTACCAAATATTTTCATTCAATACCATACATGATTTTTATAGATTCTGCTCTGTATTACTCTGGTAGTAGCTTTATTTCAACTTACAAATACTCTTGTCTTGTACCTATTCGAGTAGTCTTCCAGCAGTGCAATTTATTATCACGGTATATTAGTTTGTACATTGATAATCTACTATTTAAGTTTGCTATACAACTAAATATCATAAAGATTTAAACTACTTGGACTAAAAAGTCAATACAGGGACTGTAAATATGGCTCAGTGGTTACAAGCACTGACTGTTCTTCCAGAGTTCCTAAGTTCAATTCCCAACAACCAAATAGTGACTCACAACCTTCTGTAATGATAACTGATGGGCCCTTCTGGTGTGTCAGAAGAGAGCTATAATATATTCCAACACAGAAATTAAATAAACAATTCTCTTTAAAGAAAAAAAAAAGAAAGTCAATACAATTATCTTTTAGAAATAATACCTTATTGTTCAATAATATTTTATTATTATACTGATCACATTATCTATTAGTGCCTCTGTCAAACTCCCCTGGTATCATTGTACCTTCCAACTGCATGACTCCTTTTTATTAGTAGTACTTTATTTAGGCGACTAATGAGCCCTATATGTGCATGATATCTGACCACCCATCTAAACATGAGCTACTTGCTTGCTATCACTCCACAAAATAGTCATTATTCCTCTCTCAGCACCTAACATCTGTGAACAGACCCTCTAATAACAGTTGCTTCCCCACACTTGCTAGGATTTGTTTAGCAGATCTTATGCAAGTAATCATAATTGCAGTTTGTCGATGAGTATAATGACCATGAGCTGTTCAGAGTATAGCATTGATACCACTTGTCCCCATTCCTTGGCTCTTACATTCTTTCTGTCCTCTATTTCTTGTGGTTTCCTGGATCTTAGATGGTGAGACTTTACTATAGATGACTCATACATAGCTGAGCACTCAGAGTTGCTTATGCTTGGCATTTTGAGCAGTTAAAAATTTTTCTACATTAACTACTCCCTGATTCTGAAGGAAGATCCTCTGACTGAACTTGAGAGTAGCATGAACAGGAAAGCATAAAAATAAATATTTTGAAGGCAGTTTAATAGCATGTCTATTTAGAAAAGCAAGACTGTTGGGCTCTCACCCAAAGGACCTGTTGACTCTCGAGTCATAGGCCCTTGGCAAGGTTTAAAAGTGCCTAGTCTGCAATCTTCCTGTGAAGCAGGCCTCACATTGAGAGCAAACAGTTGGTTATCTCTATATCTATCATGCCACTATTGTGTCATTAGTCAAATTTTGTCATCAGATCAGCAGATCCGTATTGAACAGCATAAAGAGTTCAGTAGTGGGTGGGCAGGGGAGCAGGGAGGGGGAGGGGACTTTCGGAATAGCATTTGAAATGTAAATTAAGAAAATATCTAATAAAAGACTTTCAGGAAAAATAAATAAATAAAAAAGAGTTCAGTAGTGAATGGATGAGACTCCTTATGCCTGTTTCCCCGCATCCCATAGACTACCTTCTGGCACTATGTAAGCTGGCAAGCATGGGGGAGATTTTTAAGTCAATTAAGGGGGATTTCTTTACTCTTTGTATCCAAAGTGAGTAGTTGATTAATAGCATGGTCTTACTAGTCATGATGGATAACCAAGAAGAGTACCTGTACTTTTAAACAAAACACTTTTAGTTACTCATTTTCCAAGAATTTAGGAGTTGCTAAATATATGCTGTATGAATTAAGTTTTAATTATGACAGCTTCTCCTAATGATGGTCAACAACTTCCGACACTCTATTTCCAAAAGCATATTTTCATAGAACTTCAAAGAACATACCATACAAGAGAGTACTTTTTATTGATTTTTATCTTCTACTTTGCAGGCAAATAAAAAACAGATACATATCTCTGTATATTATATATTTAATTGATGTTATTTTCTTGGCTTTCTACTTCAGTCAATGATTTTCATAAATTCATCAATAAAATATAATAAATATGTTGATTTTATTTTATGTAAAAGTGTTCTTTTCAATGTAATTTTATCTTTATACCAATGGAACATTGCCTATAAGACAACATTTTTGAGATTTATTTATACAAGTATATCTCTCAAGAGAAGAACATTTACATTTTACAACCAACACAGGATAAGTTTTTAAAATTTATGACTACATTTTAAATAATATCATATAGTTTTATACTATATATTACAATGATTTTGTAGAAAAGAAAAAGTGCCTCCTAGTTCTCCTAAAATCTAATACCTCAGTCTCATTCTCAGTCTTGTAGCAGGAAACTCACTGTTTCCTGCCTTTCCTGTCTGACTACATCTTCAAAACACTACAAATATCGTTTTCCCCAACTTTCCTTCCTCTATGTCATCCTATTATCCAAGCCTCCAAATCAGCAGGCACTCCATGAAAAACATGGGGACTAAGCAGAAAAGGAAAACAGGTATACTAACCAGAGACTCTCAGTAAAACCCACTTCCTTTCAAATGCAGTCTCCCCATCTCATCCCCTGTGCTGCAGGCTTCCTTCCCTTCTCCCTATATCTTCCATAGATCCCACAGTCTATCTCCTCCTAACATCTGTCCTCAGTCTATAGCTTGATCTCAGCCCTTAATTCTAATAGATAACCCTTGCTAGCATACAGGTAATGCCTACTAGAAAACCAAGTAGACTATCAGCAGACTATCACAGAACTCTCTGTGTTCTCCAAGATCCAATCCCCCCAATCTCAGACCCAGCTCTATACCAGAACAGCCATGGCAGCCCTCTCTGCTACCTGCTCCCATTTTCTTTCTTTCTTTCTTTCTTTTTTTATTAGATATTTTCTTTATTTACATTTCAATATTATCCCCTTTTCTAGTTTCCCCTCCGAAAATCCCCTATCCTCTCTCCCCTCCCCCTGCTCCCTCACCAACCAACTCCCACTTCCTGGCCCAGGCATTCCCCTATACTAGGGCATAGAACTTTCACAGAACCAAGCACCTCTCCTCCCACTGCAACTAGAGCCATGAGTCCTTCAGTGTTTTCTATGATTGGTGGTTTAGCCCCAGGGAGCTCTGGAGATACGGGCTAGTTCATATTGTTGTTCCTCCTAGGGGGCTGCAAACCCCTTCAGTTCCTTGGGTATTTTCTCTATCTCCTTCATTGGGGGACCCTGTGCTGCTCATATCTTCCACTTCTAGCTTTTCTCCTCAGTCTCATTGCTGTGTCACAGATGCCAACCCAAGTAGCCACTCACTGCTAACCCAGGAAGTTTTTCTTCTCAGGCCAGCAAGTAGGCTAAAGTTGGACCTCTTACACTGCTCCTGAGATCCAATGTTCCCAGCCTCACTGCCTGCTTTGTAACATGAAACATGCTGTGATTGTCCATTTCTTTCTGACCCCATCTCCAACAAATCACAAAAAACCCTCTCATCTAACCATTTTTCTCCCAATTCAGCCCAGTACTTTAGCCTGAAATACCAGTATATAGTCACTTGGAGCTTAACAGATGAACATGTCCAAAACAGGCTACATGCAACCATCATACTCACCAAAAATAAAAGAAACAGAAACCAAGGAAGAAAACACCTACCCAACAAAAACAAACCCTAATTTCAGCACCTAGACCAATAATCAACTCAAATCCAGACGCTTAGTTGCCACTGTAAGAACACAATCATGAACCTCCAGGGTAAAAACACAGTCAATAGTAGCCAGTATAAAAACATATTTAATAACAGCCAGAGCAATATGTTTCCATTAGAACTCAGTTATCATAATGCAGCAGACTCTGAACATAGGTGAAACACTAGAAAATCACATTACTACCAACTTTATGAAGATATTAGAAGTCCTGTAAATGAGATGAATGAATGAATGAATGAATTCTTTATGAAAATCCAGGGAAATACAAACAATTAGAAGAAATTAATGAATCCATTAAAGAAAACAAAGAAAATGCAAATGGTTGAAAGAAATGAATAAAACGATTCAAGGCCTAAAAATGAAAATAGAAGCAATAAAGAAAAGACAAGTGGAAAGAATTCTAAAATAAAAAAAAAAATAGAAATTTGAACAGATGTAAGCTTCACCAACAGAGGACAGCAGATAGAAGAGAGAATTCCAGGCATTAAAGATACTCTAGAGGTCGAAGAAAATATTAAATCTAAAAGTCTTCTGCCAGAAACATCCAAGAAACTTAGGACCCTATGATAAAACCAAATCTAAGAGTAATCAATCAATAGAGGAATCCTAGCTCAAAAGCCCAGAAAAAAAAGAAATTTTGTATCTTTAATATATACAAATGAAAAACAGACTGAGAAAGAAATCAGACAAAAAAATATCTCTCACAAAAATCTCAGAGAATATAAAATACCTCAGTATAACACTAACTATGCAAGTGAAAGACTTGTTTAACAAGCACTTCTAGTCACTGAAGAAAGAAATTGAAGAAAATACCAGAATTATTAAGTCTTCCAGGCTCATGGATCAATGGGAATATCATAGTTAACTAGAACAATCTCCAGATTCAATGCATTCTCCTTAAAATTCCAAAACAACCCTCTACAGACCTTGATAGTACAATTCTCAACTTCATGTGGAAAAACAAATAAGCAAGGATATTTAAAACAGTTCTGAACACTAAAGAACTGCTGATTTACCTTTCCCAATTGAAAGTAGTACAAGAGAGCCACAAAATTAAAAATCTTATGGTCTTGACTTCAAAACAGACATGTTGATCATTGGAATTGAATTGAAGGCCCAGACATATATCTACATACATATGAACACTCAAATTTGATAAAGAAGTCAAAAATACATGCTAGAAAAAAACAGCATCTTCAACAAATTATTCTGTTCAATTTCAATGTCTTCACGTGGAATGCAAATAATTCTTATTATGACACTACCTAAATCTTAAGTGCAAGTGAACCAAATAATTTAACATAAGACCAGAAACAATGAATCTTTTAGAAGAGAGTGTGAGGTATTGCCTTGAACACACTAGCAAAGGTGGCAACTTTCTGAACAGAACACCATTAGCACAGGCACCAAAACTGCCAATTAAAACATTGGACCTTGTAAAGCTAGGAAGCTTCTGTAAAGCAATGGACATTATCAATGAGAGAAATTGGCAGCTTAGACAATAGGAAAATGTTTACCAACTCCACAATCAATAGAAGAATACTACCCAAGATATATAAAGAACTCAAGTAACTATACATCACAAAACCAAATAATTCAATTCAAACATGGTATGAAGACCTAAACAAAGAACTATCAATAGAGGCCAGGCAAATGGCCTAGGGATTTTTAAAGAAATGTCCAGCATCCTTAGCTGTCAGGGAAATACAAATGAAAAACTACCTTGATATTCCATCGTTCACATGTCATAATGGCTAAGATCAATAACAAAATTAACAGGCCATGCTTAAGAGGATGTGGAGCAAGGGAACACTCTTCCATTCCTGGTGGAAGAGGAAATTTGTACAGCCAGTATGAAACTCTATATGAAGGTTCTTCATAAAATCAGGACTCAGTCTACCTCAAGACACAACTCTACTATTTTTGGGCATGTACTCCAAGGGCAGTCGATCCTACCACAGGGGGCATTGCTCAACCTTGTTCACTCTTGATTTATTCATAATAGCCAGGAAATGGAAACCATCTACATGTCCTTCAAAAAATAATGAATTTAGGAAATATACATTTACACACTGGAATACTTCTCAGCTGTTAAAAAAGTGACATCATTGTCCCCTCCCCCAATACCTGATAATATTCCCCTTTTCACCTCCTGTTCTCTCTTCCACCAAGGTCCTTGCCAACCTCCCTCTGCCCCCACCTCCTGTGACTGCTTTCTTCTCCCTCCCAAGTATGACTGAGGCATCTTCACTTGTACCCTTCAGCCTGTTAACTGTCTTAAGCTCTATAGATTGTATCCTGGGTATTCTGTAACTTTTTGGCTAATATCCACTTATTACTGGGTCTGAGTTACCTCACTCAAGATGATATTTTCTAGTTATATCTATTTGCCTGCAAAACTCATGATGTCTCACTCTTAATAGCTGAGTAATATTCCACTGTGTAAATGAACCAAAATTTCTGTACCCACCCTTCTGTTGTGGAATATCTGAAACAAGCAACCTAGGAAAGTAGGAGGAAGATCTAGAATGTACCAGGGACCTGGGAGGTGAGAGATATTCAGGACTCAGAGGGAGGGACCCTAGAAGAAATGCCCAACACTAGGGATACTGAACTTGTAGAGTCCACCTCTAGTAAAAAGACAGGCCATCAAGTAGAGAAATGGGATAGTCAATTCACAGTCAAAAACTCTGACCCAGAATTGTTCCTTTCTTTGAAGGGACAAAAATGGAGAAGAGATTGAAGGAAAGGAATTTCAGTGACCAGCCCAAATTGGGATCCAGCTCAAAGGGAGGTTCCAAGGCCTGACACTATTACTGATGCTATAGTGTCCTGACACAGGAGCCTATCACAGCTGCCCTGTGAGTGGCCCAACAAACATCTGAAAGAGTCAGATGCAGATACTTACACCCAACCAACAGACAGAAGCTAGGGACCCATGTGGTGAAATTAGGGAAAGGTTGGAAGAAGCTGAGGAGGAAGTCACCCTCATAGGAAGAGTCTTTTCTATCTTGGAAACCCGAGATTTCTCAGACACTGAGCCACCAAAAAGACAGCATACACTAGCTGATATGAGGCCCCCAACACATATACAGCAGAGTATATCCTGGTCTATCCTAGTAAGAGAAGATGCACCTAACCCTTGAGACATTGGAGGCCCCAGGGAGTGGGGTATCTGGTGGGGTGGGGGTGGTTGAGCACTTCCTCTTAGAGACCAGGGAAGAGAAATGGGATGAGGAACAGTTGGATGATGGACTGTGAGGGTGATAATTGCTGCACTGTAAAAAATGATTGAATGATGATGATGATGATAATTGAAATCATGAAATTTGCAGGCAAATGGATGGAAATAGAGTAAAGTCATCCTGAGTGACATAAACCAGACCCAGAAAGATAAATATGGTATATATTTGCCTTTAAGCAGAAATTTGCTGTTGTGCAAATCATAGCCAACTTACAATTCAAAAAACTATAATAGGTTATAAACAGGAGGGGTCTAGGCGGGACACTTCGACCTCATTCTGAGTGAGAAACAGAATAGATTTTTCTGTGTAGACTTAGGGCAGGTAGAGACAAGAACAGGTAGAATCAGGTTAGGGGAGATAGGGTGGAGAGGGAGAATGAGGAAAGAGACACTGGAATTGGTGTGCACGTGGATGATTGTGTAGAAAACTAGTGTAGTGAAAACTTGCTGGAAATGTATGAATGTGATCCTTATGAGGATTCCACTTATTGAGGAATACAGAGTCTCAACTGGCCATCTCTTGTCACTAGGCAAGGCTTCTCATGACAGGACAGGGTTGGAATTGAATTGAGTTGTTGGCCAAAGGGGTCACATAGAAATTTCCAAATCCCCCAAGCTATTCCTAAGACAAAGGCTTGCTCTGGGCAAACTGACAGTGAGGAGCCATTGCCAAAGATAACATCCACACATCTCTTTGAGCATGAAGAAGTGGAGTTCATGCCAACATGGAGGAGTCCTTCGTTCTAGTCTCATTGGAACAGGAACATACTCTTCAGACTACCAAAAAGGAAACTTGGTTACCAAACCACCACAAAATCTTTGATCTACAATCCATCCTGCCTACAAAATATGCCAGGGCAATGGTTGCACAGAACTTATAAGAGTAGCCAGCCAATGGCTGATTTGATTTAAGGACTACGCCATATGAGGGAAGCCAAACCCAACACTGCTTGTGTAACCAAGTACCAAAGACTAGATAGCCCAGAGACCCCAGGAAACACTAAACACCACTGACTTTTAAAATATCACTAAAACAACACCTAATGATATTCTGCTCTACTTATATATCAGAAATACATATGTCAGTATCTTATTCAGTCATCATCAGAGAGGTTTCTTCTGGCAGAAGAAGTTAATAGATGCAAAGGTGACAGAAAATAAGATGTTACACGGTGAAATAGAGCTTAAATTTTTGTTTGTTTGTTTGTTTTGAGACAAGGTTTCTCTGTATCACCCTGGCTGTCCTGGAACTCATGCTGTAGACCAGACTGGCATCGAACTCAGAAATCCACCTGCCTCTGCCTCCTAAGTGCTGGGATTAAAGGCATGTACCACCACTCCCAGGTCTCTATTAAACACCTTCCCTCAGAGATCAGGAAATCCTGCAGAAAAGGGGTTAGAATAATTGTGAGACTGAGGTCATCTGAAGAGCAAGGCCGTCTGAATAAACTAAGTAAGGCACACGTGAGCTGACAGTCTAAAAGAGCAAGCACAGAGCATGCTTGGCTCTGTGTCACATCCCCTGTGTACAGAATATAACCATCAGCTTAGTAACTTTATTTTCCTGACCATGAGAATGAGGGGCTTTCTAAGTCTTATGCTTGCTCTTGGTACTCTTTTATTCCTCTTGGGTTGTCATATCCAACATCAGTATGATAGATTTTGCTTCACCTTACTATATTTTAGTTCATCATATCTAGTTGCTATCTCTTAGAATCCTGTTCTTTTCTAATGAGAAACAGAGGAAGTGGATCTGGAGGTAATGGGAGGTGGGGAGAAATTGAGAGGGATAGAGAGAAGGGAAACTATAATCAGGGTATATTATATGAGAAAAAGCTTTTTTGATACTTATATAAAAGATAACTTATTCTAAGAAAATGACCTTTTATTTCTTATCCTTCCTTTAAAAAGAAATCATAAATATAATTCTAAACAACAACTCCAGTCTATTTATTCTCTTAAATGTTCTTCTCTTTGCTGTTAAATCTGTGTGTGGTCACAGACACCTTTCATTTCAATACTAAGAAGCAGAGACAGCAGTGTCACCATTTGAGGCCAGTATGGGCTACTCAACACATTCTTATTGCAAATAACTACTCCCAACTATGCACATGTGCAAAATGATTGATATTTTTAGCACCTCAGCTTATCTCATCAGGTTTTTTTCATTGACTATCAGACAAATGCCTGCTGTATTGATGACATTTATACTGAAGTCCATCAAGCAATTCATATTTACTAATTTGCTTCTCCAAACTGGGTAGATTTTTACCTTGTTTTTGCCTATTTTGTGTTAAAGCAAGCACTTGTCATCTGTGACAAACAGGTATTTATGTGACAAAAGTTTAATACTTCTATTTGTTTGTTTGCAACTTTGCCTGAAAGAAGATAGTGAAAGTGTGACTTATCATGGCTCTCTATTATTTCAGCCAATCATAAATATGTTCTGGGGTAAGGAAATCACCATTAGCGAAGAATAGAAATTTATCTCCAAACTGCCTTCAGTAGATCCAGTAGAGCCAGGAAAATATTTAGTGAGTTTGCAATAATCACCAAATGGAAAGGCAGTGATTGAAATCATAGGATACCCAGGAGCTATGGAGCAAGATGACATACTGGAGTAGTAGCTGGGGAGAAAATAAGAGAAGTGGGATTTAAATATGAAGTGCTAAAAATTTCCCATACTTAATGATAGTAACCAAGCCACAAATTCAGGACACTCAGTGCCTACCACAGAGAGGAATACCAACACAGCTTCAACTGAATAAAATCAAGGAAACAATTAGAGCCATTCCCCCAAAGCACCACAAATGGGAGAATAAAAGCATGTATAGAAATAAATAAATAAATAAATAAATAAATAAATAAATAAATATTCTTTTAATAGGTAGCCATGCAAAAAAGAGATTGAAATGAAACCTTTAGTATTTTAAGGGTAAACATCCCAACAAACAGAACTTTACATTGATGACAATTTATAATTCTATGAAAATAGTTAAAGAAAGTAGGAAGACATAAAGGTTTGCAATGTTTAGGTTCCTGGTTATATCACAGCAAATTGTAGAAATGTACTGGCTCAGGACAACCTAAATTTACTCTCTTACAATGTGAAGCTCAACTCTCTAAATCAATATTTCTGCAAGCCTGCATGCCTTCATACCTGCATGCCTTATGGAAAATGTGATGAAATTCGTTTGTTTTTGTGGTTGTTATTTTGTTTGGTTTTGTTTTTGTTTTTGGCTTTTTGTTTTGGCTTTTGTGCCTTCTGGGTACCAGCTGTGATTCTTGGCTCACGGTCTGTTCCTCCCTCTGGACCATGTAGTGTAGAGTCTTTTCTCCTCTCTGACTTAGCCCAGTTATGTTGTCCTTGGGATAAAATTCAGCACAATCTGTATTCTATCTCATATTATACACAGAAAATTACTCTGTAATAGAGACACACGGGTTTGTAGTTCCAACACATGGAGGCCCAATTACATTGTTTCTTGACCAAGAAATTCATGGCTATCCTAGGTAAGTAAGGCTTATATCACCTCTACTACCAAAACAATAAAGAATATTGAAATATTAACGAGTAAAGCTTTGACAAATTAACAAAGAAAAAAGGAAAAGATTAAGAAGAAAAAAAAGGAGGTAGAACAGGGAGAGTGTTTTCCTAATGAAAGACAAAACAAAATGATAAAAAATAAGAAATGAGCATGAGAAATCAACCCTCCCTGTAAAATATATATATATAAAACAGGTAGTTCAGCAAGCCTGTTTTAAATATCAATACTCAGATAAAAGAAAAAAGAAATATAACAACTAATACATCATCATAAAAGACAGTTATTCATATGTCTTTGGTAACTATTTATATGACTTATATTTAATATCAAAAACATTCCAAAAGCCAAATTTCCACTGTTAGTCAAAACAAAATTTCTAGCACCTAGGAGGCAGACCCAGTAGTAGGTTCTTGAGGAGAGGTTTGGTTTGGGCAATATATAGTTTAAATAGCTTATTCAAAACACAAATTTAACACTGGAGAAAGAAATAAGTCAGTCAATAAATGAGTTAACTAGCTTAATAGCTATGTTTCAAGAGAGAATGTACAACTGTACAACCACTGTAATCAACTGTAATCACCTGGGAATGTCAAAATGTGACTATATTGAGATACAATATCACCTCAGCCCAAATGGCTGTTATTAAGACACATGTTAGTGTAGATGTAGTAAAAAGGAAAAATCTCATATGTTAATGAGACATATATAAATTAATTCATCTATATTAGATATCGTTTAGAAATGCTTCAAAATCTGAAAGAAATTCAGCTACACTGTTCCTGGGTATATGACCAAAGGTATTAATGTCAGAATCCAATATAAATGCCTGCATATTCATACTGAATGGAACATTGTTTACAACAGAATAGTACCAGCTTTGTAGCCCCTAACAGAATGATCCAGTTACCAAACCCAGACACTATTGTGGATGCCAAGAAGTACTTGCTGACAAGAGCCTGATATAGCTCTCTCCTGAGAGCTTTTGATAATACCTGACAAATACAGAGGTGGATGCTCACAGCCAACTATTCGACTGAGCAAAGGGTCCCCAATGGAGGAGCTAGAGAAAAGACCAAAGGAGCTGAAGGGGTTTGCAGCACCATAGGAGGAAAACTATCAACCAACCAGAACCCCTAGATCTCTGATGGACTAAACCACAAACAAAGAGTACATATAGAGGGACCCATGGCTCTAGCTGCCTATGTGGCAGAGGATGGCTTTGTTGGACATCAATGGGAGGAGAGGCCCTTGGTTCTGCAAAGGCTCAATGCCCCAGTGTAGAGGATTGCCAGGACAGGGAAGCAATAGTGGGTGGGTTGGTGAGCAGGGTGAGATGGGATAAGGGGTTTCCTGAGGGGATAAGGGTAAAATATTTGAAATGTTATATATATATATATATATATGTTATATATATATAACATTTCTCATGTTCATTTCTTATATTTTATCATTTTGTTTTCTCTTTCATTAGGAAAACACTCTCCCTGTTCTACCTTATTTTTTTCTTCTTAATCTTTTCCTTATTTCTTTGTTAATTTGTCAAAGCTTTACTCGTTAATATATATATATATATGTATATATATATATATAATAAAAAATTTTTAAAAGTGAAAGTCACATATACCCATAATAGAGCATCTCTCAGCCATAAAGAAAACCAAAATGTCCTTTTCAAGAAAATGAATGGAACTGAAGACCATAATGATAAGCAACCTAAACCAAACTCATGAAGAAAAGTAAGACATATTGCATGTCATATCTCAAACATGAAACACAAATAAAACCATGAGGAAAGGACTGGAGGGTTAGGACAGGGTAGTGGTAAAGGAAATGATCTAAGCACATCATTTAAGTGAATACAATTTTAATGATTGAACCTATTCCTTTTGCCAATTAATATACACTCTTAAATTGTGGGCAATCATTAATGTGACATAACAGTATACAATTTGAAAGATTATAAAAAATATTCTTGCCAGGCGGTGGTGGCACACGCCTTTAATCCCGGCACTTGGGAGGCAGAAGCAGGTGGATTTCTGAGTTCGAGGCCAGCCTGGTCTACAAAGTGAGTTCCAGGACAGCCAGGGCTATACAGAGAAACCCTGTCTTGAAAAACCAAAAAAAAAAAATAAATAAATAAATAAAAGGAAAGGAAAAAAGAAAAAAATTCTTATCACAATAAGAAGTATAGGTAAAGAAGGCTTTGCTACAAGAGAGATGAACATCATTTGTCTTATGCTAAGATTTCAGTGCTGTGACCTCCAAAAAATTGTGTTGAATTTTACTAGCCATGATATTAAATAAAAAAAAAGAAAAGTTCAAGAGGTAATTGGGTTTTAAGGCCTCCATCCCTATAAATGAGCAAATACCTTAATTATTATGTGAGTGAATTTCTTTTCTTGACAGTGGGTTTATTATCCAAGTAATCTCTCTCTCTCTCTCTCTCTCTCTCTGTCTCTGTCTCTCTCTGTCTTCTCATTCTGTCTCTGTCTCTGTCTTTGTATGTTTGTGTGTGTGTGTATTTGTGTGTGTGTGTGTTTGTGTGTGTTCTCTGCCTCTTTCTCTGTTTCTTTCTTTGTGTGTGTGTGTATTTGTGTGTGTGTGTGTGTGTTTGTGTGGGTATTTGTGTGTTCACTGCCTCTCTGTCTCTGTCTTTCTTTGTCTCTGTTTCTCTGTGCCATTCTCTTCTCACTTTCTTGTTTTTTAAATTTAATTTTATTTTTTACTTATTAACTTTACATCTCACTCACTGCCTCCCTCCTAGTCACCCCTCCCACAATCCTTCAACCATCCTCCATCCCCTTTTCCTCTGAGTAGGTGGGGTATCCTTGGGTATACTACCACTATGGAACTTCCAGTCTCTGAGAGGCTAGGTGCTTCCCCTCTTGCTGAGGAGAGACAAGGTAGCCCAGCTCGAAGATCATGTCCCACATATAGGCAACAACTTTTGAGATAGTCTCTATTCCAGTTGTGCAGGACCCAAAAGCTGCACATCTGCTACATATGTACAGAGAGGCTACAATGGAATACTATCCAGCTATTAAAAACAGACATCATGAATTTTGTAGGCAAATAGCTGGAACTTAAGAATATCATCCTGAGTGAGGTAACCCAGTACCAAAAGAACAAGCGTGGTATTTACTCATTTATAAATGGATATTAACCATAAAATAGAGGCACCATATTAGACTCCACAGACTCAAATAAGCTAAACAAGAAGGAAAGTTCAAGCAAGGAATTGCCGGCTCCTTACCAGTAGGTCCTGGCGAGAGGAGAGAAGCCCTAGTACCTTGAGGGTTTCTCTGGGAAGCCTTCTGTAAGCAGGAATTCAACTTTATGGCATCAGCCTCTTGCTTATATAAATTTGGAACATAGGGAGGGGGATTTTTGGTGGAGTAAGATGACATAGGAGTCAGGGAAGGGTGACTGAGGGTATGGAGTGACTGACAGGGCCAATGGCAAAGCTCTACATCAGCAACAGAGGAGCAGAGGCAGGACCAATGAGGTCTTGCTGAGTGTCCCTGATCTAGAAGTGACTGAGATACTTCTCAAGGCTTGTGCCAGGCTTTGAGGCCCAAACCAGGGCCAAAATGGGGCCTAACAAGTAATCTTGAATCTCAGTTAGAAAGGGAAATAAAATAGTAATAAGAGGCAGATGGAGAGAGAGAACTAGAAGGGAGAGGATATCGGGAAGGAAATATGGTGTTCACGATCAGGTGTGGGGAAGAATAGAAAATGAACAAAAGACATGAAAATGAAGGAAAATCTGTACCTGACAAAATGAGGTGGTGGGGGACACTCCCAGGATGATACAGAGACCAGGGATAAGGGGGGTTCCCAAGAACCAATAGTGGTGAGTTTAGCTGTGACTAACAACATTGGGATATAAAAGCTGAGAAGGTCCCCTTCTATATAGTCAGAAAGGAAACCCAGTGGAACAAAAGAGGCACCAACCCAAACTCCAAATTCCTTTTCTCTTATCCTTAATCCCCTTTTCTTCTTCCATATTCTGCCACATGATGATATAAGAACGTTCTTATAAGATTCTGGCCATTCAAATTTCAGACATTCTAATTGAACTGTGAGCCAATACATTTATTTTCATAATACATTGCCCATATTTAGGCTCTTGTTTATACTAAAATTGCATGAGGGATAATTACAAAATACAAAGATATAGCCAGGCGTGGTGGCACACGCCTTTAATCCCAGCACATGGGAGGCAGAGGCAGGTGATTTCTGAGTTCGAGACCAGCCTGGTCTACAAAGTGAGTTCCAGGACAGCCAGGGCTATACAGAGAAACCCTGTCTCGAAAAAAACAAAAAAAACAACAACAAAAAAACCCCCAAACATACAAAGATATGATGGTTCAACCCTATGATGCATTAGAAAGTAATTGCTTCACATAAATTAGGTATTTGGCATTAAAGCATACATAATTTCAGTTATTCACAAAAATGCTAATGAAAGATATGTTGATTAATTAATTTAGTTAAGATTTTTATGAATTTTTTTAAGATTATGAAGCACTCAGAAAGTGCATAGTAGGTCATATGAGCTAAAGAGGAATACGCCTAATTAAAATGTAATTTGGTGAGCATAAGAATAAAACGTTTACTCTAAGCACATATTCTGATTACTGTATATTACTGATAAACCTGCCTGTTCTTTTTGTACTATGAAGCTAAAGTTTTGAAAATCAAAAACACTTAAGTACAGATGCTGTGTAGATGATATATTCTGTCACCCCCTGGCTTCTCTAATCTGTGAATAGTTTCATATAATGGTCAAAATATGCAAAACAAAGGCTCTGTTTTAAATTGCATCTTATTCATTCACAGAAGGGTGGATTATCATTGCTTCTAAATGAGATATAAGTGCAGATTACTCTCTTCTCCATAGCAAAGAGATCCTTCAGAACTGAGGTTTACTAAAATACCAAGTACAAGTATGGTATATTCTCAAATCAATGTGTGATTCTATGAAGAAAGCTTTTTCTTACTACTATACATAAGATTTACATAAATTCTATTAAACGTGGTTTCATACTTTTAAATGTAAACAATGATATAATATTTTATGTTTTAAATATTATATCCATCCAACAAAAAGAAGAATCATTGGACATAAATATTCAATTAATATTAATTTAAAAGATAATTAATTCAAATGCCAATGCTTAAGGAACTGTTTACTTCTTGGTTTTCGAAATCAAGTTAGTGGCTACTTTTATATCATTTTGATACTATAGACCTAATCAATATTATTGTAAGTAAGATTTAAGCCAACCCAGTTTTGTCTAAACATGTCTCAATTGTCCTACTAAATGCCAGTCTTTGGATAAACTATACACTGTACAAATGTTTCTTCTAGCACGATAACCAGCCACATACGTGTGGTACTCATGCCTTTGTGTTGCTGTCTACTTATTGTGAGTTTACTTTGCTGATTACAAAAGTGGCTCAAGGTCATTCTTAATATAATATTATAAAAAGATTATGTTGCCTGTCTTTCTTAAATTAGCCATGATAGAAGTTTCTCTAACATGAGACTCAGGAACTGAGGCCCTTAACACACCAGCTTTTTGGGAACTGAATCTGTAGAGCAATCTCCCACTTGCACTGTGACTGAGACACACTACTGGGCACAATACACCTGACTGATCAAGGGCTTCATCTCATGAGACATGAGACAGTTCTAGCCCATAGACACTGTGCAACAATGAATGATTGTTGTTTAAAGTTTCTAGCCGGGTGGTTGTGGTGCACGACTTCAATCCCAGCACTTGGGAGGCAGAGGCAGGTGAATGTCTGAGTTCAAGGCCGGCCTGGTCTACAAAGTGAGTTCCAGGACAGCCAGAACTATACAGAGAAACCCTGTCTAGGGAAAAACTATCTTAAAGTTTCAATATTTTTACTTTTGGAAAAGAACAATTATTATCTCCAGGAATAGTAAAAAAGAAATTCATTCTTAAATTTGTTTGGGCTAGTCATAGGACCACCTTTATTTCAGTCTATTCTCCATTTTTGTCCATGTAGTTGTTTTAGACAAAAAAAAAAAAAAAAAAAAAAAGTCTGGGTCAGAAATTTTGACTGTGCATTAGTAACCCTATCCCTCTGCTTGCAGCCCTGCCTATCTACTGAAGTTGGACTCTTTGAGTTCCCTCTCCCAGTGTTGAGCATTTTGGCTAAGCTCATCCCCATTGATTCCTTAGAGTTATTCGCCTCCTGGGTCTTGAATACTTTCTGGAGTGTCTCCTCATCTCCTACCTCACCCCCATGATGCTGCTTATCTTCATTCATTCTCTTGGACCTCTGAGCTCCTCTCCTCCCCTCCATACTTGATCCTGTTAAGATTCCTCTTGGCCACACAGTCAACTCTTTCAATTTCACCCCTCATTCTACATAGAATTTGCCTTCACTATTTCTTCTTATCTACAATCTGACAGTGTGTCATTTTGACAAAGGCTTTAGTCTATTTTAATATAAATAAATACCCAATTTTTACATAGAAATTGTATCTGTGGAGCTACTATACAAACACATACACACACATATACACAAACAAGAATGTGCATGTATATACTGGATTTATAAAATATTTTGTGCTTTATGTACAGTATGAGGACTGGTGATATTCTGACTTCTCCACAAATACTTTCAAAAGCATTTATGTGAATAAGCTCCCTGATAGAAAATTGTTTAACTAAATTTTTACTTGTTTTTCCATTGAAGTAAAATTTCACATTTCAATAACTTACAAAGCAGGACTGTTTCTCAGTTATAGAAAAAGTCAGATTTGGGGGGGAAAAAGTCGATGCATCATTGCAAGGAGAGGCCGTTGGTCCTCGGGAGGCTCTATGCCCTAGTATAGGGAAATGCTAGGGTGGTGAGCCAGGACTGGGTGGGTGGGTGGGTAGGTAGGTAGGTGGATAAGCATCCTCATAGAAGCAGGGGGAGAAAGGATGGGATAAGGGGCATTCTGGAGGGGGAACTGGGAAGGACTCCACAGTGTTTATAAACTATATCACTCTCTTTTTGTGAATGACAGGAGAGAACTTTTTTTTTGAAAGTGCACACATTTCTTTATTCATTCATTAGTGGATAGACACTATGTTTTCCACTAATTAGGATTATAAATTCTGCTACATAGAATGTGGGAGCAGGATGCCTATGATATACTCACTTATTTTCCTTCAAAAGTATACCATGCACAGGATTAGTGACCCAATCACAAAAGAAGTCATTGGATATGCGCTCACTGATAAATGGATATTAGCCCAGAAACTTAGAATACCCAAGATACAATTTGCAAAACATAAGAAAATTAAAAAGGAAGACCAGCGCGTGGATACATCATTCCTCCTTTGAATAGGAAACAAAATACCCATGAAAGGAGTTACAGAGACAAAGACTAGAGCTAAGACGAAAGGATGGACGATACAGAGACTACCCCACCAGGGGGGATCCAAACCATAATCAGTCACAAAACTCAGACACTATTGCATAGGACAGGTCTAGTTAAGGGACCCTGATATAGCTGTCTTGTANAGGAGCTAGAGAAAGTACCCAAGGAGCTGAAGGGGTCTTCAACCCTATAGGTGGAAGAATAACATGAACTAACTAGTTCCCCCTGCGCTCATGTCTCTAGCTGCATATATGGAAGAAGATGGCCTAGTTGGCCATCATTGGGAGGAGAGGCCCTTTGGTCATACAGACTCTATATGCCCCAGAACAGGGGAATGCCAGGACCATTACGTGGGAGGGGGTGGGTAGGGGAGCAGGGCGGGGACACGGGAGGGTAAGGGAAAATTTCTGGATAACATGTGAAATGTAAAACTAGTACCCCCAGAACTCATGTCTCTAGTTGCATATATAGAAGAAGATTGCCTAGTTGCCCATCATTGAGAAGAGAGGCCTCTTGGTCATGCAATCTTTGTATGCCCCAGTACAAGGGAATGCTAGGGCCAATAGTTGGGAGTGGGTGGAGTGGGTAGGGGAGCAGGGTGGGGGATGGGGGAGGGTTTAGGGGAATTTGGTGAGAACATGTGAAATGTAAATGAAGAAAATATCTAAAAAAAATGGAAAAAAAAAATGAATGGATAAATTCCCAGTCTTCTACATGATTACCACCAGTTGTGCCAACACCATTTCGTGAAAATGCTGTCTTTTTTCCACTGGATAGTTTTAGCTACCTTGTCAAAGTTCAGGTGACCATAGATGTGTGGATTCATTTCTGGGTCTTTGATCCTATTCCATTGATCTACCTGTCTGTTGCTGTACCAATACCATGCAGTTTTTATTACAATTGCTCTGTAGTACAGCTTGAGGTCAGGCATGGTGATTCCACCAGAGGTTCTTTTATTGTTGAGAAGAGTTTTTGCTACTCTAGGTTTTTGTTATTCAAGATGAACTTGCAAATTGTCTTTTCTAGATCATTGAAAATTTGAGTTGCAATTTTGATGGGGATTGCATTGAATCTATAGATTGTTTGAGGCAAGATAGCCATTTTTACTATATTGATTCTGGTGATCCATGAGCATGGGAGATCCTTCCATCTTCTGAGATCTTCCTCAATTTCTTTCTTCAGAGACTTGAAGTTCTTATCATAAAAATCTTTCACTTCCTTTGTTAGAGTCACACCAAGATATTTTATATTGTTAGTTACTATTTTGAAGGGTGTTGTTTCCCTGATCTCTTTCTCAGCCCATTTATCTTTTGTATAGAGAAAGGCCATCTATTTGTTTGAGTTAACTCTATATCCAGCTACTGCACTGAAGCTGTTTATCAGGTTTAGGAGTTCTCTGGTGGAGTTTTTGGGGTCACTTATATATACTATCATATGGTCTGCAAATAGCGATAAGTTGAGTTCTTCCTTTCCAATTTGTATCCCCTTGACCTCCTTTTGTTGTCAAATTGCTCTGGCTAGGACTTCAAGTACTATATTGAATAGGTAGGGAGAAAGTGGGCAGCCTTATCTAGTCCCTGATTTTAGTGGGATTGCTTCCAGTTTCTCTCCATTTAGATTGATGTTAGACACTAGTTTGCTATAGATTGCTTTTATTATGTTTAGGTATGGGCCTTGAATTTTTGATCTTTCCAAGTCCTTTATCATGAATGGGTGTTGGATTTTGTCAAATGCTTTCTCAGCATCTACGGAGATGATCATGTGGTTTTTATATTTGAGTTTGTTTATATAATTATTACATTGATGGATTTCTGTATATTAAACCATCCCTGCATTCCTGGGATGAAGCCTACATGTCATGATGGATGATCGTTTTGATGTGTTCTTTGATTCGGTTGGCGAGAATTTTGTTGAGTATTTTTGCGTCGATATTCATAAGGGAAATTGGTCTGAAGTTCTCTATCTTTGTTGTGTCTTCATGTGGTTTAGGTATCAGAGTAATTGTGACTTCATAGAATGAACTGGGTAGTTTACCTTCAGATTCTATTTTGTTGAATTGTTTGAGAAGAACTGGAATTAGGTCTTCTTTGAAGGTCCAGTAGTACTCTGCACTAAACACATCTGGTTCTGGGCTTTTTTTTGTTTTTTTTTTGTTTTTTTTTTGTTTTTTTTTTTTGGTTGGGAGACTATTAATGACTGCTTCTATTTCTTTATTAGATATAGGACTGTTTGGGTCATTAATCTGGTCCTGGTTTTACTTTGGAACTTGGTATCTGTCCCGAAAGTTATCCATTTCATCTAGATTTTCCAATTTTTTAGAATATAACCTTTTTTATAATGATCTAATGGTGTTTTGAATTTCCTCATGATCCTTAGTTATGTCTCCCTTTTCATTTCTGATTTTGTTAATTAGGATGCTATCCCGGTGCCCTCTAGTGAGTCTGGCTAAGGGTTTTTCTATCTTGTTGACTTTCTCAAGCAACCAGCTCCTGGTTTGATTGATTCTTTGAATAATTCTTTTTGTTTCCACATGGTTGATTTTATCGCTGAGTTTGATTATTTCCTGCCCTCTACTCCTCTTAGGTGAATTTGCTTCTAGAGCTTGTAGATGTGCTGCCAAGCTACTGGTGTATGCTCTCTCCATTTTCTTTTTGTAGGAACTCAGAGCCATGAGTTTGCCTCTTAGGAATGCTTTAATTGTGTCCTATAAGTTTGGGTATGTTGTGGCTTCATTTTCATTAAACTCTAGGAAGTCTTTAATTTCTTTCTTTATTTCTTCCTTGACCAAGGTATCATTGAGTATAATGTTGTTCAGTTACCATGTGAATTTTGGTGTTCTGCTACTTATGTTATTTAAGAACAGCCTTAGTCCATGCTTATCTGATAGGATGCATGGGAAAATTTCATTTTTTAATCTGGTGAAGCCTGTTTTGTGGCCAATTATATAGTCAATTTTGGAGAAGGTGCTATGAGGTGCTCAGAAAAGGCATATCTTTTTCTTTTAGGATGAAATATTCTGTAGATATCTGTTAAATCCATTTGTTTCATAGCCTCTGTTAGTTTGACTGTGTCTGTGTTTAGTTTCTGTTTCCAGGATCTGTCCATTAATGAGAGTGGGGTGTTGAAGTCTCCCACTATTATTGTGTGATATGCAATATGTGTTTTGAGCTTTACAAAAATTTCTTTAATGAATGTTGCTGACCTTGCATTTGGAGCATAGATATTCAGAATTGAGTGTTCCTCTTGGAATATTTTACCTTTGATGAGTATGAAGTGCCCCTCTTTGTCTTTTTTGATAATTTTGGTTTGAAAGTCTATTTTATTCGATATTAGAATGGCTACCTAAGCTTTTTCTCCAAACCATTTGCTTGGAAAATTGTTTTCCAGCCTTTCACTCTGAGGTAGTGTCTGTTTTTTTCCTGAGGTGTGTTTCCTGTAAGCAGCAAAACGTTCTGTTCATGTAGCCAGTCTGATAGTCTATGTCTTTTTTATTGGGGAATTGAGTCCATTGATATTAAGAGATATTAAGGAACAGTAATTGTTGCTTCCTGTCATTTTTGTTTATAGAGTTGGAATTCTGCTCTTGTGGCTGTCTTCTTTTAGGTTTGTTGAAGGATTACTTTCTTGCTTTTTCTAGGGCATAGTTTCCGTCCTTGTATTGGTGTTTTTCTGTTATTATCCTTTGAAGTGCTGGATTCGTGCAAAGATATTGTGTGAATTTGATTTTGTCATGGAATACTTTGGTTTCTCCATCTATGGGAAATGATAGTTTTGCTGGGTATAGTAGCCTGGCAATAGTGTTCTCTTAGTGTCTGTATAATATCTGTCCATTATCTTCTGGCTTTCATAGTCTCTGGTGAGAAATCTGGAGTAATTCTAATAGGCCTGCCTTTATATATTACTTGACCTTTTTCCCTTACTGCTTTTAATATTCTGTCTTTATTTAGTGCATTTGTTGTTCTGATTATTATGTGTCGGGAGGAATTTCTTTTATGGTCCAGCCTATTTGGAGTTCTGTATGCTTCTTGTATGTTTATGGGCATCTCATTCTTTAAGTATGAAAAGTTTTCTTCTATAATTTTGTTGAAGATATTTGCTGGCCCTTTAGTTTGAGAGTCTTCATTCTCATCTACTCTTATTATTCGTAGGTTTGGTCTTCTCATTGTGTCCTGGATTTTCTGGATATTTTGTGTTAGGATCTTTTTGCATTTAGCATTTTCTTTGATTGTTGTGTCTATGCTCCCTATGGAATCTTCTGTGCCTGAGATTCTCTCTGCTATCTCTTGTATTCTGTTGCTGATGCTCGTATCTATGGTTCCTGATGATTTTCCTATAGTTTCTATCTCCAGGGTTATCTCCTTTTGGGTTTTCTTTATTGTTTCTAATTCCATTTTTAGGTCCTGGATGGTTTTGTTCAATTCCATCACCTGTTTGGTATTGTCTTCCTGTAACTCTCTAATTTTTTCCTCTTTAAATGCTTCTAGTTGTTTATCTGTGTTTTCCTATATTTCTTTCTTATAGTCCTCCATCATCATCATGACTAGTGACTTTAGATCCATGTCTTGCTTTTCCCATATGATGTTGTATCTAGGACTTGACATGGTGGGAGTGTTTGGATCTGGGAATACCAAGTACCCTTGGTTTCTGTTGCTTCTGTTCTTGTGCTTGCCTCCTCCCATCTCTGCCCAAGGAGACCCGGCGCTAGTGCAGACCAGAAGGGACCCGCTGCTGCCCTGGTCTGGTCCTTTGTCTATCCCCCAGCTGCTGTCTCAAGTCCCACATGATTGGATTGGAATAGATGTTGTGTTACACTCACGAGTGGTCCCAAGATTGCTTAGAGAGTCCCGCAGGGCACTTGGTAGAGTGCACAGCCCGTGTGCCCGCCCGAGACTGGCACTAGTGCGGTGTGGATTGGAAGGTGACAAGAGAGAATTTTAAAGTTCTTTTTTTCCAGAAAAAAAATTATTTAACTTACTTGAAAACATTTTTTTTTAATTTTGTGTTTGTATATTTTTTAATTGAGCACATGAGAGAATTATATGTCTATGTTACTCAAACTGTCTATGAAGTCAAAATGAGAGTGTTGGACCCCTGCAGTAGAGATCCAGGAACTTGGGGGCTACAGAATATAGATGTTGAGAACTGAACTGTGTCCTCAGTACATGTTATTCACTCCTGAGCCATTCTGCAGCCTCCGAGATTTTTATTTCCCTAATGTTTTGGCACATTTTATAGTAAGGGAAAGATATTGAATTTTATTAAAATCATTTTATTTTCACAAAAATAGTGTAAATGACACAATAGGAGGCCATTATAACAAATTATTTCCCAGAGAAACTGATAGTGAAGTCAGAGTGTTAGCTCACATCTGGAATTCAACATTCAGAATGTAGAAGTAAAACAGCCAGAATGTGGAGGTCTATCTGGACTACATACAGAAAAACTTGTCTCAATGTAGCTATATAATTTTTTATATATTGCCAATATTTAAGACTCAATTAAGTCAGAAAAAAATACTCCCAGAAAAAAATAAAGCAATATTCTAAAATCATTTCATAGTGCACAAATTTGCCATCCAAAAATTTTACAGTAATGTGTGAGAAAACATAATTCAAAACATAAAATATACTTTAAAATATGTTATAGGTATTTCATATTATTTCTAATTTTAAAGTTCTGTATGTTGACACAATACATTCAACTAATGCTACTAAGTTCACTATTTCCTCCAAAGGATTATTTCTCTGTGACAGCAAGAGGTTCATAGATGAATCAAACACATAACTCCAAAGATATAAAAACCTAATTTACATCTATATTTTAATCTTCAATAGTTCCCTGTTGGGTGGTTGCTGCTACTTCAGAATAAAGAACCATTTGTAAGATATTGACCACTTTTTGCAATATATGTTTCTGACAAGATCTCTTATATGTTGTAGAATATGTGTATTGTAGTTGTTGCTGTTATTTTTTTTTCCAGAAAGAGACAAGAGTAAGTGGTAATTAGAGGTTCCACTTAAACAACATTTTCCCAAAATTATATTTCCAAGGAAATGAGACTTTGGCTCCAAAGCCATAAAAATTCAACAGCATAAAGCATAAAATGTACCCAATCTTAATCAATGTAAATTACACTGGGGAAATGATGTGCATATGCAACCAAAAGTCATCCAAGTTTTCTGAGAGTTTCTGTTTGAATCAGTCCTTAAAGCCATAATTTAATGAATGAAATTCCAAATCACATTTTAGATGAAAAGTTGAATCAGCTATTAACATTCTGTGCTTTATGTTTATTTAAATGGATGAGAAACATACTATTTTCATTTCTTCTGCCCTTGGAAGACTGTAAAGATATTGTTTCCTCTGCCTATGAATACATTTTTAAATTATGAGAAAAGTATGAACCCAGAATTTGTGCTAGTTTTCCTTTTAAATTCATTGTGGTTAGAGTAAAAAGTGGAATTGTCAATACAATGAAATGTAACCTTGGTCAATGTTACAGCCAGCCTTATTTAGGGCTTAGCAATTGATTTTCATCCTTGTAATATCAATCATACTTCATTTCCAGTTAGTACTAATTACCTGGTTTTACTCAGAGTTTTATTGCCTGAACGAATAATGAAACCTAAATGTCATATTTGAGGTAGAGTATTATAAGCTGAAATAGGTCTGTATTCGGGTGTGATACTCAGTCTAATAGTTATCTTAAACAGAGTGAAAGTCTCTTGCACCTAATGAATAGCCTGTGACTGAAAGGTGCTTCATAAGCACTTTAGCAGAATCTTTGAAACCATGTTCCCACAGTGATCAGAAAAACACAAGATCCTGTTATTCTATTGATTTTCTCCATGTGCATCGGTTTCATCCAAAATGTCGGGTCTCTTCATCACTCAGGAACTGTTCATGCAAATATCTTGTTCACTTGTTAATAATGGTCTACAGTTTCCTTCACACATGCCAATCTAATTAAAGTTTCTACAGAAAATGAAAGTGACATATGTAGCAGAGCATAGAGATGTTTACATAGCAGTTTTCAGGTGTCTAACAACACTGATTAAGGTGCTAAATTGTTTACTCATACAGCAGGAAATCTCAGCTTAATGTCAGGCAGTGATGGAAGTTTTGTTCAAATTACTGTTATGGGAGTTGAGTATCACTCAATAATGAGTGATGGAAGGAACAATTAAAACAGCCCAGCTGCAAACTCAACAACTCCTTTATCCCATGCAATGTCAAGGTTGACTAAATCATAATGCAATTTCTACAAGAAAGGAGTCATTCCAGGAGCCATCCATTAAGTGTGGATTTTTTTACATTTCCCCGTTTACCAGGGAAACAGAATTTTCCATTAGAATGTGATTTAAATGTTTCCTTTAGAATGTTTTAAAACAATGTTACAAACACACACACACACACACACACAGAGAGAGAGAGAGAGAGAGAGAGAGAGAGAGAGAGAAGGTGATTTTTTTTAAAGTGAGTTGGTAAGATGGCTAAATGGTAAGTATTCTTGCTGAAAACCTGAGTCGCTCCCACTGGATGCATACTTAGGAGGTTGAAGAATCCCACTCCTTAAGGTTGGCTTCTGAATTCTACACATTTCACCCTTGCACAGAGCCATTTCTGTACGTAGCAACACATAAATAAATGTCATTAAAATAAACATGTAAGAGTGCTTCTCTGTAGTATTTTGCTGCCTTTGTGCGTATGAACTTATTTGCCTTCCCATTTCATGCAAATCTCATTATATTCAACCAGATGCAAAAAAATATGGAAATAAATAGTACACCTTGGCTAATATTCAAGTAATTATAAAAGTGAATTTATTATTTTAAAACTTAAGAGACTAGACACATTCATGCTATAAGAACCCCCAAACATGCCAGGCAGTGGTGGTGCACGCCTTTAATCCCAGCACTTGGGAGGCAAAGGCAGGCAGATTTCTGAGTTTGAGGCCAGCCTGGTCTACAGAGTGAGTTCCAGGACAGCCAGGGCTATACAGATAAACCCTGTCTAAAAAAAGAAAAAAGAAAAGAAAACCCAAAACACATGACAGAGAACATATGGGTGTCAAGGAAAGAGTGATAGATGACAAAGAATAAGTCTATCTAGCCATCTATGAAGAAATAAGCAAGCAAAAACACTGGGGAAACCTATGCTATCAAATTGTCATATTACTAAACTAGCTAATTTTTCTTTTCTTTTCTGCAATGTGTTAGAAAAATCTTTGATGACACTTGCTTCCTTTCAATTATGGCAAAGTACTTGGGATTTGAAAACATTATTGTTTAATGATCTTAATGATACCTCTGGTTCTCATACCTTCTTTGACTTTTAATTCATGCCACCAGGAGTTGAGTATCAATTTGAAATACCTAGTAAATTTATATTAAAAGAGCAAATCACGCTGTGACAGGCAGACCTCAGACAAAACAGAAATCAAGGATAGTCTTAAAAGCATACTGACTTAATTATTTCATTAATGTTGATGTTATCTGAACTGTATTCATGCTCTGCAAAATCTAAATAAATAAATTAGAAATGAAGTGTCTATCTAAAGACAAATGGGTATGTAATCATTTAAGACATATGTTTCCTGTTGTAATACTATGGAGTAATGTTAATATCTTGCATGAGTCATTAATAATTATCATTTTCATAGTCCTTCACATCATCAATCACCAACTACTTATTTCTTTTTTTAAATTTATTTCTTCTTCTTTCTTCTTCTTCTTCTTCTTCTTCTTCTTCTTCTTCTTCTTCTTCTTCTTCTTCTTCTTCTTCTTCTTCTTCTTCTTCTCCTTCTCTTTCTTCTTCTACTCAGTCTCACTAATTTGCTTTTTGCAGATACAAAGTAAGATGAGATGGTGCCTAAATCTCCTGAGCTGGGGACATGAGCAGTGTAGACATGTGGAGTGCTGCTATTAACAATGTGAACTAACAGAAATGAGTGATAGGAGGAGAAAGCATGTATCATCTGAACAGCAAGTCAAATGTATAAGACAAAATGGTATACAATGCTTTTGTGCCCATTTAAGTAAACACTGATGTTTTATATATGTATTTACATGTGAAGAGGACAAAATTCAGTAACCTTGTTCTTAACTCTCTTCTTTCATTTCTCTTTGCTATTCATCAAAATTCTCTGGAATTCCACTTGTAGTCAAGGTGCCTTTGACATGATCTCTGAGGGAAAAGTGACTTTGATAATCAAGGTTTTGAATATTTGAAGACTGAGAGGCATCCTAAGGAATGACAGTAGAGAAACTGCTATTTGTTTAGCTGTACAGTGTCTCTTGTAACCTCTCAGTCTCCTTGGGCTATCAGTTAAACAGTCATTCTGTATCTGCTCTTTCTCTCCTGGGGGTAATAGCATGGATCTGGTATTTCTTTTTCAATAAAAGAAAAAGAAAGAAAGAAAGAAAGAAAGAAAGAAAGAAAGAAAGAAAGAAAGAAAGAAAGAGACCACCAGCACACACGGTAGTTACATGTGTATTTCAGCAAAGTCTTTGTGTTCTTTGAAGCATTGTCTCTTTTTTTTTCCTTTTTTTAAAATTAGATATTTTCTTTATTTACATTTCAAATGCCATCCCTAAAGTACCCTATACCCTCCCCCTGCCCCTACCCACCCACTCCCATTTCTTGGCCCTGGCATTCCCCTGTACTGTGACATATAAAGTTTGCAAGATCAAGGGGCCTCTCTTCCCAATGATGACTAGGCCATCTTCTGCTACATATGCAGCTAGACACACGAGCTCTGGGGGTTCTGGTTAGTTCATATTGTTGTTCCACCTATAGGATTGCAGACCATACTTCTTAAGACAATCAAGCATGAAGATACCTTGAATGACACCTGCCCGAAATTACATTTAATGGGCACCTTTGCTTTCAGATGCCTGAACTGCACAAAAAAGATGCATAATTTCTACAAAAAGTTTCTCAGCACATATTTTGTCTCTTTTCTTTCTCTGTTGGTTGATTAAAAAGAAAAACATTGTTTAGGATGAAAATATAAAATGGAAGAAAAAATAAACATGTAGAGAAAACATGCAGATGGAAAAGTGCTTATAAATGTAGACTTGAGATTGTCCCAAGGTTGGCATTTTAAGTAGTAAATCTTTTTGATAGCCTGGTAGGGAAAACAGTTATTCTGAGACAGTCCCTTTAGAAAGCAAGTTAACCTAAATTCAAATAAGTTCTGACTGAATAGAAACGAGAGTATGCAAACTGACCTTTAAAGAAAATTGTTTTGCATCTATTATAGGTTTCCTGGGGTAAATATTTTATCTTTAAACTGTAAGCCAAAAGAATAACTTCATTTCCTAAGAAAAACATCTGTTTGAATCTGGATCTATTGGAGCTATGAAATTATTCAGTTTTAATCATAGAGAATTTGACTAAAACTACCTTTTAAGACACTAATTTATGAATTAGAGCTTTTATGTATGCCTAAAATTATTAGGCAGTTATATAAAATTGCATTCATGTAATAATTGTGATATGTTCTATTCAAAGACATTTGTTTATTGTGTGTATATTTCTATGGGGAGAGGTGTATATGTGTAAGTAGGACCTTGTTTCTTTATGTCCATAGTGCAGATAAGAAGGTAAGATGTTCTCTCTAAATTCCCCATTATTCAGTTGAGAATTTTTTTTCTTTCTATTGAAGCAGGAGTTAAGAGGGTTTTGGCTAACCCATTTTTCAGCAAGACTCAATGATCCTGCTTCTTGAGCCTCTCTTTCTCCAAGCACTTGGGGTTAAAGCACATTGAGGTCAGTTCCATATTTTGGATCCAAACTCAGATTCCTGTGTTACAAACTCTCTTGCCCAGTAAGGAACCCTGGATTGTATTTTAAAGGTTTTATTAAAAGTTAACTCATTATACATTATTACCTCTTTTTACATTAATTTAGATTGCAACATTTTCATATCACATATACAAATTGTATTGACTGTGACATTCAGATATTCACAATTTTATATGATTTAGTCTATCAATACTTTTTATCTTTTATTTCTGCCATATTTGATTGGCTTTTTTTTTTAGGCATAGTTATTTGCCCAAGTTGCTTACACTCATCTTATTGCAAAGAGTTCACTAATACTCATATAACTCTCAGTGTTAAAGATGGCCTTAATTGTTGATCATGTGTTTTTACAGTAATATTTTTAGCCTTCAATATTGTCTCAGTTCCTTCCTTCTTAGTGATCTGTCTCATAACCACAGCTCACCTCATTGTTGTGATTTACTTTTTGTATCTCACTCAACTTTCTTGAAGACATTGTGATTTCTTGCCATCACATAATCTTAAAAACAGTTTGTGGGAGTGGGTAGACAGGGGAGCAGGGAGGGGGAGAGGGAGGGGACTTTTGGAATAGCATTTGAAATGTAAATTAAGAAAATATCTAATAAAAAATGGAAGAAAAAAATGAACTTTATCAGCCACTACCTACAAAAAACAAAACAAAACAAAACAAAACAAAACAAAAAAACAGTTTGTGTTTTAAGTATAGACTTCCTTAGGAAGACCTTAATTTTCCGAGCATATTGCACCCAGCAATTGTGTACACCAAGATGATGTCTACAAATTGAGTGTACTCACATTAATAAAGGAATATAATTAGATAATAGAATTTCTATCATGTAGGTTTGAAAGTTGTTTTTAACTCCTTCTTTGCCTAGAAAGTAATTTCTATTTTTCAGATAATTCAAATTATAAAATAATTCAAATTATTAAGCATCAAATTACATACTTTTTAGCTATACAATGATTCCTGATAACCATATCTTCAATCCAGTTCAGTGAAACACTTTAATAGTGTTTATGTCTCTGAGAATCTGGTATAAATGAAAATAAAGAGAATCTGCAATTCAACCAGACATTTCTTACAATTCAGTTATTGTTTTTCAGCTAGCTGTGATGCAGTATCCTGGTTACATGTGGTATGTAAGAGACAAGAAAAAATATTGTCAGAAAAAATAAACAGATTTACCAGTACAAAGTAGATAATTAATCAGAGCAGAGACTTATTTTAAAAGGCAACATCTGTTACTTTTTCTGAAGCAGTGAAATGGGTCTATGATCAACCTGAGTGCTAGGAATAAGTTTCATCGTGTGAAGCAACACTTGAATCCAATCCAAAATGATTGGTTCCCTCTGTGAAATTCATGACACTAATTCATGTCTTGCAATATTGGGGAGTGTCTTTTAAAAACCAATTTCTATACATATTCCAATTATTCCTCGAGATCTTTGGATTGACTGTGCTAGCAAAAGGATTTAAGATAATTTAAACTGATAACTACAAAAAACAAAAACTGGGATTTTCTTAGTTGATATATATTTTCAAGTTTGGTTCACACAAAAAGATCTGTGGATGGAAGAAGGATGATCTAACAGAGGTGGTATCTTTGAATTAAGAAATGGAGACAATTTATTTACATTTTTCTCTTTTTTGTAAATTACACGTGTGAGTATGTCTGTGTGTGCATGTGTGTGTGTGTGTGTGTGTGTGTGTGTGTGTGCATGTGTCTGCACGTGTGCATCAGAGAAAAAGAGAGAGAGAGAGAGAGAGAGAGAGAGAGAGAGAGAGAGAGAGAGAGAGAGAAATATATATATTGGGAGATGGTCTTTTTCTTTTATCATATTGGTTCTCAAATTTACTTCCTCAGGCTAGAAAGCAAGCATCTTTATCCACGGAGCCAACTCAGTAGCCCTTAGGAATGGAAATGATTTTTAAAGCGTATCTGTATTTTTTGTTTTGAAATATTTTTCATAGGTATATATAATCATATATAATCAATATATTAAGATCTATCTTGAGAATATTCCACTTAGCACCTCTGCATAGGACTTTATGATGGTCAGGGAGAACTTTAGGGGATGGTTCTTATTGAATATTTCTAGTGACATTATTTTTTATTTTCACACTCTTATATGGTTAACAGCTTTAGCTGGCTTTTTATTATTAGCTTGCCTTTATAAACATTGTGACTGGCTCAGTTATAACCAATGGCATGAATTGCAACCATATGCAAATGTATATATACCAATGAATAAACCTGAAATTTTCCTGTGCTAAAACTTTAGATTTTGTTTGTTTGTCTGTTTTTATCACCTTTGTTTTTGTATTTGAGTTGGCATATATAACAACGGGTTACATGCACTGGGTGGATACATTGTGGTTACTCTTCTGCTCTCCAGCTCTCATAATCCATGCCCATCCCCCAACTCTCACTTTCTGGTCTGTATTTGTCTCCACTCTCTTTCCTGGTTTTGCTTTCATGTTGTATCTATTTCATGACCATCCCTACCCCCACAGTATCTGTCCTTCTCCACTCCCACACACATGTACATGTACTTTTATTCACATTAAAATATAGGGCCCACATATCAAGAATACGTGTTATTTGTCTGAGTCTATCTTATTTAGGTTAATACATGTTTCATTTAATACAGTTCCAGTATAGATTGTGTTTTTATTCTTCTTTATAGCTAAATTAATTTCATTTGTATATGTGTGTGTGTGTGTGTGTGTACTCTAGTCTCTTTATCTGCTTATCTGCTTGTGAACACCTAAACTCATTTCAATTTTAGCTATGGTGTCTAGAGAAGTAATAAGCATGGATATGCAAAAGAAGTCTTTGTTGTAAGACTTGACTTCCACTGCATGTATAACCAAGAGTGTCATAGTATAATAAACACATATAATTATTTTTCTTTTTTAGAACATTCCATGCCAGTTTTCTTAGTGGCTGTAGAAATTTGCAGTGATACTAGAAGTAAATGAGGGTTTCTTATTTCCTCCACCACATTCTCACAGCTTTTTTTTTTCCATTTGTCACTTGATGTAAGTCATTCTCATTGTACTGAGACAGAAACCGAAGGTATTTTAAACTAGTATTTTCATGGTTACTAAGAATATGGAACTGCTTTTCAGTTATTTCTTGTACTTTTTTTTTGTTTATCCTCTTGAGAAATGTCTTTTAATGCTTCTCAAACTTCTTTTGAGAAGTATTCAGTTGTTTGTTGTTGCTGCTGCTGTTGTTTTAGTTTATTTACAGGAATGTTTGCGGTCATTTTTTTTATAGTTTAGTTTTTCCAGTTTTCTATACTTTGGATATTACTTCTCTATGTGACACCTAACTGTCAAGACTTTATCACATTCCTAGGCTACCATTTTGCTCAGATGATTGTGAAATTAATGTTTCAAAATAATTTTGAGACTAATTTTATTTCTCTCTTCCCTTTCCTCTCTTCAACCTTACTGTAGAGCCTCTGATTCTCCTTCAAATGTATGGCTTATTTCTTTTTTTTCCAATTTTTTTATTAGATATTTTCTTAATTTACATTTCAAATGCTATTCCGAAAGTCCCCTCCCCCCTCCCTGCTCCCCTGCCCACCCACTCCCACTTCTTGACCCTGGCGTTCCCCTGTATTGGGGCATATAAAGATTGCAGTACCAAGGGGCCTCTCTTCCCAATGATGGTGGACTAGGCCATCTTCTGCTACATATGGAGCTAGAGACACAAGTTCTGGGGGTTCTGGTAGTTCATATTGTTGATCCTCTTCTAGGGTTGCAGACCCCTTCAGCTCCTGGGGTTCTATCTCTAGCTTCTCCATTGTGGGGCCTGTGTTCCATCTTATAGATGATTATGAGCATCCACTTCTGTACGAGACCGCTATATCAGGTTCCCTTAAGTAGGCACTAGCTGTCCTATGCCATAGTGTCTGAGTTTAATGACTGATTATAGGATGGATCCCCCCTGGTGGGGTAATCTCTGTATGGTCCATCCCTTCATCTTAGCTCTAAACTTTGTCTCTGTAACTCCTTTCATGGGTATTTTGTTTCCTATTCACACATGTTCCACTATGTTCATAGCATCCTTATTTATAATAGCCAGAAGCTGGAAAGAACCCTGATGTCCCTCAACAGAGGAATGGATACAGAAAATGTGGTACATCTACACAATGGAGTACTATTCTGCTATTTAAAATATGAATTTATGAAATTCTTGGGCAAATGGATGTATCTGGAGGCTTATTTCTTATTTCATTCTTATGTGTATTATACATATGATTCTGAATATAATCTGTTCAGTCCATAAAATGATACTTGTATGCATGCTATCAGGGCTGATCATTTAGTACTGGACAACAAATGAGTGTGCCTTTCCCTTGGGAAGGTCACCTTCCTCTTCCCCAGCTTTTCACACTTGCCTATAGTTCACCTTGTGGAGCTGAGACCTCAGGAGCTTTCCTCTGTCTTGTTTAGTATGTTCATCACTGGCATCCTTGTTCAGCTCATAATTAAGCAGTCATGGTATTGAAACATTATCTGTGTAGGTTTGGGCATTGTGGAAGGCACAATCTCACAAAAACCTCCCTGATCTTCTGACTTTACAAAATCTTTCTGCCCACTCTTTGCAATGTTCTTTGAGCTTTAGTTATGAGTGCATTTTGTGAATGTGTCCATTAGGACTGGGTTAAACAACCCTTTACTTGGTTGATCTGTAGTAATCTGTAGTAATCTCCTGTTGCGAAGAGAGGTTTCCTTAACAAGAGGTGAGACTACACTTAAATGTGTATCATATATATTTATCTGTGTATCTGTGTGTATAAGGGCAAGTGTTTATAGATGTTTATTGTTAGGAGTTATGCTCGTTTAATAAATTAGTGACTATAGAGTCTTATCCAACATCCATGACTGTCCTGGCAATAATTAATAGTTAGGATTTCAGTACTGGAAATTGTATACCTCTTATTGAATATGTGGGTAGAAAGTCCAATTAGAGAGCCCATTGTTAATGCAAGGTATATGTGTAGGTTCTACTACTGGATATCTAGGGTTGGCATACTATGCCTGCCAGTGATGTGGCTCCTAGACAAGATAGCTGTGTAGAACGTTGGTTATCTCCTCCAGAAGCTTACGCGGTGCTTTATGGTATAATGAATGTCGCCCCAAAGGGGTGTGCTTTCAGGTTTCACTGACAATAGAGACTCACTTTCTCCACCATAGTTTTCTCTTAGGATGTATCTTTTCTCTAATATTAATATTTACAAAGGATAAAACGTCTCAGAAATGTAGCTTCCCTGACATTACAGAATAGGTCAAAAAAGAATTTTTAAAAATTTGTGAAAGTAGACTAGAGCGGTGAAGAAAATTCAAAACTATGTGTGATATTTATTTATTTATTTATTTATTTATTTATTTATTTATTTATTTATATAGATATTTATTCACATTCAAATGTTATCCCCTTTCCTGGTTTCCCTTCCAAAACCACCCATTCCCTCGCACCACCACCCCTGCTCACCAACCCACCCACTCCTACTTCCTGGCCCTGGAATTCTCCTATGTTGGGGCATAGAGCCTTCACAGGACCAAGGGCCTCTACTCCCATTGATAATTCTATAAGAGTCATTGGTGTCTTTGATTCAGTATCCCTTTTTCTAAGATTTTATAAAAATAATTTTTTTTTCTTTCCTCTCTTTATTAGATATTTTCTTCATTTACATTTCACATGTTATCCAGAAATTTTCCCTTACCCTCCCGCGTCCCCGCCCTGCTCCCCTGCCCACCCCCTCCCACGTAATGGCCCTGGCATTCCCCTGTTCTGGGGCATATAGAGTCTGTATGACCAAGGGGCCTCTCCTCCCAATGATGGCCAACTAGGCCATCTTCTTCTATATATGCAGCTAGAGACATGAGCGCAGGGGGAACTAGTTAGTTCATGTTATTCTTCCACCTAGAGGGTTGAAGACCCCTTCCGCTC
>LR750640.1:0-102318 GCA_902729485.2 Mus minutoides
GGGGGGGGGGGGGGGGAGAGCTTTCAGAAATCTCAGCAGGGAGGCAACATTCAGATGTAAATTTCACTTAAAGTCAGTGGCCTTGGGGCGGGAAAAATGTTGGTTCTGCTGTTAAAAGCACTGGCTGCTCTTCCTGGGGACTTGAGTTAGATTGCTAGCATCTACATGGTAACTCACAACCATCTAACTGCAGTTTCTGGGGTATCTAACAGCCTCTTATGGCCTCCACAGGCACCAGGCATGAAATGGTGTACAGATATACACTCAAGCAAAACACCCATATACATAAAATAAAATTAAAATTAAAATCAGGCCTCTCAGAAGTCTCCTGGTTTGTTTTTTTTTTTCTCTCCCCTTTTTTCCTGACACTAGTGGGCCTAGAAAGTCATGGCTCCTACAATAACAACTTGCACAGTATCCAGAGGATTCAATTCTCTCACAGGAGAATTTTATCTCAGGAGGTTCCAAAAGAAACCTTGTTCTATCAAAACAGCCTTTAAGAGTGTATCCGAACCACTGACTGTTTAATGAAGAGCAGATGAGAGGATTTTTCAATGACCATATGCTCAGATCCCATCAAAATAGAGCAGTAGGTCCATGCGCTCTACAAACACACTCCACTGAACCTCCAAGTCTAGCTATGGCTGCCCTTGCCTTTCCAGGGTTTCCCACTGCGGTGAGGATAAAGACATTTATCATTAAATTGCCGTATAAGGCTCTGGATTTGCTGCTTAATGACCACCTTGGAGAGAGAGTGTGGCATCTTCTGACACCACAGGCACCAGCTTTGCTCAGTCTCTTGAGAGGAGTTTTCTACAAACTTCACATACTTAATATCTATGCCTCTTTCATCTCCAGAGTCCATAGGTGATCGCTTCTGCTTCGTAACTCTTTCCCTCTCTGTTATATATTCCCACACACCTTTTGCCATTTACCATAGCTTTTATTGCCCCCTCAGCAGTTTGGATGGTAGCAGGGAGACTTGAATAGGTAATTATCTCCTGATTTACCAGAGATCCCCAGGATAACAAGGCCTTCCAGTGGTTTTCCTCACCTTTAGATTCCCAATATACAAAAAATGTTCATATGATGATGATTTGTGGAATGAATGAACGAATGAATGAACAAATGGATGAATGAAGAAAAGGATGAATACATGCTTGTTTCCAGTTCTTCTCCTCAACACCTCAATAATTTTGCAGCTCCATGTCCGTCAACCTGCTTTGTGTGGAAAGACCAAGGCAAGAACCAGCTCAGTGGTCCTGTCTAATCCCCAACCTCTCTGGCATCATTTGCTCTTCTCCTTTTCCCAGCACCTCAGGCTCTCTGCGTGCTGCTCCTGGGTTCTACATCTTGTTGGTAGCTCTATTCTCTGCCCTGTGCTCTGCTGGCGGGTGACAGAGTCCCAGGGCTCACGTCCTCTCCTGCAACACTCTCCACAACTGAAACATTAATTATGCTGCTGAGCCCAGATATGGTGCTGGAGTTTGACATGGCTCTAGAGCCAATGGCTTTTCCCATCCTATCTTCAAGGTCTCCACTTTTCTAATTTGCCTCTCTTCCCATCAGCGTTGCCAGGTAGCAGTGGTTTTCAACCTTCCTGATGCTAATGCTTTCAGATAGTTCCTCATGTTGTGGTAATCCCCAACCATAAAATTATTTTTGTAGCTACTTCATAAGTGTAAATTTGTTACTACTATAAATATTAATGTAAATATCTGATATGCAGGATATCTGTTATGTGACCTCTATGAAGGGGCCATTTGACCCACAGGTTGAGAACCACCACCCTATAGTAAGTGTAGCTGTCTGTCCTGTGTCTGTTCCTTCTTGTCACTGGGACTTTGCCCACATGGTTTCTTTGGCTTAAAATTCTCTTTTTATATTTCTTTGCTAAACTAAAGTCTACGTACTCTTCCCATGACAAGAGAACACGGGAGAGCCTTCTCTGACTCTGCATATGGGTCGATAGTACCATAGCTCCATTCTCTGCACACAGGTCCCTCCCTCATCACTAGCTCTAGGCTCTGCACACAAATCTTCCAATCACTAGCACCATGGTACTTGCCTGCCAGATAATCTGAAACTACAAACTTACTTCTGTGATTATTTGAATAGCATTTATATCCTCTGTTACCACCGAGTTCCACAACACGACATCAAAATCTATTTGTTATTTGTATCCTCAGTAAAAGAATGTTGCCCTCATACCATTTGCAGTCAATAAGGATCTGTTTGGTACATTGACTTATCAAACATATTATGAGAATCAGAAGAGAATGGTCAGCAGGAGAACAGACTTATCATGAAGAGCATCTCTTGGCCATCTGTGAACAGATAGGCACAGCATATCTGAAATCATCCTTATATTGTGAAAGCATCCTTATAAAAACAGGTGGAAGGCAGAATTTAGCTTACAGGCATTGCTTGCCCAATCTTGGAAATAGACCTTCTATAGACTCTGCTATATTCAATGTCATTCTATGTGGAAATACCCACCAGAGCAGGCCCTCTTCCGTTTCCTTGTCATATAACAAGATTCCATTCATTTTAGGCCTTAATTACCTATTAGTGTTCTTATTTATTTTGGAATCAATACTTTTATTGTCTAAATAATTTTGCTCGCCTCCCTACCAATTTTATTCCTATAAAAACCAATAGTTCACATGCACCAGCTCCTAGAGAAGTCTATCTAAACATCCCATACCTGCCAAAGAAAAACAGATGTGCAGCAGAGAAGCAAAGCCAATGGTTGTTGAACATTCAGCATCTACTGCATCTGGCACAATGCAAGCATTGCCTCTATGCAATATTCTCTTGGTCTCATGTCCCACTGCCTTGCTCTGACCTACATCCAGAACACTTACTCTAACCATCTCTCCTTGTGCTACATGTCTTACCCTAGGATTTGGTGGCACAACCCTCCGTCTTCTTCAACATTAGACCCTTTGAGAACCTAAGCATGACCTTTACCTTGTGAAGCTGAGCTGTGGCTCCTCTGTATGTTCAAAAAAACAAGTGTCTTCATGGCCGGAGAAATAAAAGCCACCCACCCAGTTTTTTCCTCCTTGTCCTGGACTGTGCTTAAAGCTCAAGATGAAGCCTTCCTCCTTTACCTGTTAATTCATTCATATCCTCAACTGTGACACTGGCTCAGGTGTTTCTGCTCTAATTTCATCTATACAGTTCTGAAAAACAAAACAAAACAAAACAAAGCTGCAGTGTTCTGCAAGAATTCTAGCCTATGAAAGAAGGGCATACAGAACCAAGGGAGGTTGGTGGCAGCCCATCAGAATGGCATGGAGTTTTGTAAGCAGAGCACGGATAATAGCAATCAGTAACACCTAAACCAGCTGTAGTTGGTTAAACATCTACCTGCCTTCCTAGAGGGCCTTACACCCAACACTTGCACAGTTCAGACACCAAGAAGAGCTTGCAGCGCTCTTCTTTCAGAATTTGATCTTGTATTCTGCCTCCACAGGACTGCTTCTTGCTCACAGAGGAACAGCCCAGGACTGCTGACTCTGTCCTTTAACACTCCCGAAGCTCAGGCCTGGTGGAGCCCACAGGAGGAGCAGGCATTTCCTGGACACACAACCAGTTAAGATGTTCTGTTTATGATCAATCTTATTCCTGGCTCTCCACGTTAGCATTCTTTATAACGAATGCACCCACAAGACACTTGCATGCCACAAACATGACTTTCTTATTAATCAAGACTACTGTAAGGTAGGCCACATGCAAGAGGATCCAGCAGGTCAATTTAATGTGATGAAGCTGAGGTTTACACTGAGAGTTATAGCCTATATTCCATGTTTAAGGCTAAGGATAGAGTAAGAAATCTAAGGTAGGTGGTGCAATTCCACATTTTGAATATGGAAAAGCATATGGTATGTGGAAAAGAGGGTAAAGGTAAGGATGAGAAAGATGGAAGAAGAGATACAGATACAGTTGCTATAAAGTTATTCTCCAAGGCTGAAAAGTAAGGGGGCGGGCTGAAAAGATCACCAACAAAGGAAACCTTCAAAGCAAACAAGGGTCAACACAACCCAAAGCCCCACTTGACACAACAAACATCGGTGTGTGCATGTACCCAGTTAGCATATAACTGAAGGTAAAGGGCGAACTGGGCATGACACGTAACAGAAACGAGCACTCCGGGCTGTACTTGTTTCTGTCTAAAAAAGTTAAATAATGTTCAGTGACCATGAATTAGACTAGAGATACGGTTTTACTTGACAGAATTAGTAAACCTGAGAATTAAAGAGTCAATATGGGGCTTCCGGAGCCGCTGCCCAGGAAATGGTGGCAGCTGGGTTGACAACCAACACCTGTGCTTTGGGTGTTTCTGATCATTCTCATTTTTACAGACTTTCAGGGAAGGGTTAATAATTCAGAAAGTGATAGGCTGTATTAATTTTATTATACTTAGCAGAGTACAGTTAGATGAAAATAATTAGAATGCTTCAATGTAAGTAAAAGAGACTTTCTGACTCACCTGCAGTCACTCTCAAGGAGAAACGGGTGACAGTCCACAGGGGAGCCAGTATACACACAGAGGCTCTTTATCTGAACAACTGGTACAAGTAGCTAAAACTCAAAGGTGTTTTCTGTGGAGAGTTTTTAAAGTCATTGGTGCCTTTGTATTATCACTGATGCAACTTAAGCGTTGGAGGTGGATGCCCCTTAAGGAAAAGGGGGTGGGTTCTTCCAAGTCAATGGTGGGAGGGAAGTCTCATTTACTAGGACCAGACTGTGGAGACAAGCCCCAGAACTTCCCCAAGGTCACACTTGTGATCAGAGCTGAGGCAGGGCGTGCCACAATTCAAGTTTGACTTCACAGCTGCAGGAACAGTAGGAAAGCCTAAAGCCTTGACCTTTGCAAGATCCACAGAAGGCTATGGCCTCAGGTCTTATCTCAAGGGGACTGCATGGTGAAAGTAGAGTAAATGGTTTTAGAACGAACAGAGAGGCTATCAAGTCAGCATGCCTGACCACAGACCACTCTGGGGTGACACGCTTCTAGAAAGGAAGATAAAGAAGAACAGCTAACTACAAACACAAAGGTTCCAACTATATGTAAATTACAAGGAGGTGGCTGCCAGGTTTAGGTAGAATTAGACTAAAACACAGAGAGAGAGATGGATGTGAGTGAGGACAAAGTAAGGCAAGCCCAGAACACAAGGACCTAAAGCGCGTACACAACCTAGATAGGAGGAAGCAATTGAGCTGTGCTTTACCACGTAAGAAACAAACTGTCGAAATTCTAAGCCAAGTGACTTTGAAAACTCTCAGAACACAGACCATTGTCTATTGTCTGGCTGGTTCTGCACTGTAGGCCCTAGGGCTTAACCGGAGGCAGTAATTAAAGGTATTTTGAATCTCTACTTGCAGGAAAATAATGCTTTAAAAAGTTAAATATTAACAGGTTCAGGCATGATCATTCATATTTAACATGAGTTCCAGAATCAAGATGATGGTTTCTGGGCTTATAACAAAAGTTTAATTTCTGAACCAGGAGCATTTTGATAGTCCAATATCTCTATTATTTTCTCTTGAAAATTTAATTCCAATTTTTATTATGCTCCCCGGAATTTTCTATTTGCTATTAATCACCAAAACAACTTTGATGACCTCAAGGATGACCTCAAGGTCCATTATGTGGGGAGGAAGATTGAAACCTGTGGTCAGGCATCTCAAAATTCACCTTCCACAAATCTTACTGTTTTGAGATCCCGAAAAGCCAGTGCTTTTCAAGAATGAAAACGTCCTTGTTGCTGAAATGCACTTCAAAGTAACTGACTAAAAAAATCTTTTAATTGGTCTAGAAGATTGCTCAGCAGGTATGATCAGCTACTTACTGTATATGTATGAGATACTGAGTCCAAATCCCCACCACCTATATAAGAGCTAGGCATACCAGCCATATACCCAATTCCCCTGACTTCCTATTCTTCTTAATAATGTATGTGCAAGGAAGACAGACAGGAAGTAAGAAAGCAAGCAGTGTTTCATGGTGGAAGCAGAGTATGGAGCATGGCTCACTGGAGATAACGGCATCTTCTAAAGCTTTATTAGTGACTCCAGAGCCTAGGTGGGGGGTGGCCCAGTCTGTGACATGCCCACTCTGCAAGCATGAGGGTCTGAGTTTGATTTCCAGTACCCACATAGAAAGCACAGTGGCCCGCCTTTGTGATCTCAGTACCAGGAAAGCAGAGACAAGAGGATCCTTGTGGTAAGATGGTTAGCCAGTCTAGCCTATTCAGTGAGCTCCAGGCCAGTAAGTGATGATGTCTCAGTAAAAAAGATGGATGGTGTTCTGTTCCTGAGGAACAATAACCCAGGGTGTGCTTTCTTCACCATGCACACACATATGTATGTACACCCATACAGATAAGAATGCATGTACACACACACACACACACACACACACACACACAGGGCGCGTCTCAAGTTACTAAGCAATCATTTTCCAGAGAGCAAGCTATGCTGGATGTATGTCTCTGGAAGGCATAGAACTTTGGTCTATGTCGACACTGCAGGGACAAGGAAACACCCTATTAGATCATAGTCCCACATCTTTAGAAAGACAGACCCTTGATATAAGAGAGCAGAATTCCAAAACCAGATGCTATCCAGAATTTTTTTAAAAAGATGATTATGTGTTTATATTCAATTAAATATATATTTTGAATAGATATACAAAGTACAATCTTTAAAAAAAAAAAAAAAAAAAAAAAAAAAGACTTTGCCTGTAAGGAAGTAGTAGCTCTTTACAGCAGAGGAGCAGGTGGGTAGTATTTATCCAATATTACAATGGATAAATTCACCAGATATGCTTCTCAACTCACAGAGGGTGCAATGCCTGGTGACCTTGACATAAAGTCCCTACTTGAGGTAACAATAATAAGCCCACTCTTGCTCTTTTCCTGTTGATGTGTATTTTGCTAAGTACGGTAGTGTTGGTATTTTGCTAAGTACGGTGGTGTCCGTAGTATCTCCATTTAGGAGAAGTGTATCTGTAAGAGCTCTACAGAATTCACAAGTTGTGTGAACAAAGGCATTCATTTGCCTTTTGCAGCTTTCTCAAAAGCCCAGTGCTTTCTGTAGCTAATGTGCAAAAGTTTGGACTTTCTTATTACCCTCATGTCGTCTACTCTAAATTTGAAAGGTTTCATCTATTTTCTGAATCAACTTTGCATATAATGGATTTTTCCAAAACATCCTAAAGAGCTGCTGGGAATTTTTCAGCCTCTGCTGATCTGTTCCACCCCAGTGCTGCTGGTCGCCATTCGCTTCCTCCCTCTCTTCTTGGTTTTGCTTGGTGCAGTCCTGATGGTGGGTCACCACGGATCCTTACTTCTAAAGGAACCCAAGAAGCCCTCCAGGAAAGCCACCTGGTTGACTCGCCTTCCTTCTCTTTTCAGTATTGTTGAAAGAGTTCCAGAACCTACTTTGGAATGGCTCAGGAGGTATGGGGTAGGTGGAGGAAATCTGCTATATAATGAGGCCCCAGGTGATATAAGGCCTTTGGGTCCCTGAACAGGCTTCTGGGAATCACAGAGATGGGAGTGGTGGTTAAGTCACAAGCACCTCAGATTCAAACCAAATGGGGAGTTCTAGAGAAGATTCTGAGTCCTTTCACAGTAGTCAGTCTGTCTTCTTATGAATAAAAGAGGACCCAAGTGCCACAGAAAATGAGCACATTTGCCCATGTTCATGGTAACCTTATCAAGATTATATCAATTATTAAAGCAAGAAGAAAATTTAGCTTTTAAGTTTTCAAAACAACCTCAAAAAAGCTACCAGAAAGCTGAAATGAAATGGACAATGACCTGAAGGTTGACTAGATATTATTTTAAGTAATAAAAATTTATGTAATATATTTATATAATTTATATAATAATTAACACAGAGACATACAAACACACATACACACAATTCCCAACCTAGGGAAACCTGAAATAGGAAGAAAACAATACTTTTTCTCTCTCAAAGCCATAGTATCAGGAACAGTTTTGCTGTGTTGGCTGCCATGCTTGTAAGTGGACTGGGACTTGGTAGGCTCTTGGAATAACAGGAAGAACACAAGCCTGTCCACAGTGCACTAATCCCAATATAATGGATTCATTCTCTGCACTAGGAATAAGAAGGTACTTAAAAAAATAAATTATCACCTTAGGTCAGTTATTTCTGGTTTAAAAATGGTTGAGAATTACCATGAGAACAGAAAAAAACAAAGCAAAACAAAAAACAACAACAACAAAAAAACTGGGATCCCTGGTGAATAAGAAAAAGGCCTATTTCATTGAATTATGAGCCGTGCTGGAAATTTCTTAAAATGCTCTCAAGGGTCAGTGAGAAAAGACAGTAAACATGCCTAAAACTCCATGCAAAGCAAAAGGCTTCCAACGCCTTTTGTGTGAAGTGAGCCATCATTCAACATCCACTATATAACAAACCAGAGATGATTTGTCATCGTCCGACTCTTCAGTGTCTCCTTGACACTCAGTGCACTGACAAAACGCTCATGCATTCATTCCGTGCCATTCAGAGCTCTTCAGCAGGCTGGGTAAGCGCAAGGAAGGTGTGACATGTGTGGGTTGGCAAGGACCCTGGCCTGAGAGCATGAGTGAGATGTGTGACTAACAAGTCAAGAGCTGCCTCCACACTCATGGCTCAATGGAAGGTGCTTGGCACCTCTGGCGAGGGTGACTCTTCACTGCTCTCTCCTACAGGAGCTGATTAAAAAAAAAAAAAAAAAAAAAGACAGGAAATGGCAGCCGGGAATGTTATGTGACAGTGAACTTGGGTCAAAATTAAAAGAAATAAACCAACAAGTAAATTGTTTCTGTGTGAGCGGGTGTAAGATTGCAGCTTAGGGGTGGTGATAATGATTACGGTGTGTACAGTGATTAAATAAATAAAAGTCGCTGGAAATTGTGAATATACATGTGGGCATGTAGGTGTGTTCTTAAGTGTGCAAATATTCATCAGTATACAAGTACATGGATAATATGTAGGTACACATGCACAATATATGCAGATGCTAGATATTAACCTCGGATTTTGTTCCTCAGGGGTCATCCACCTTGTTTTTTGAGACAGAGTCTGACACTAACTAGAGTTCACTACTAGGCTGGCCCAGGCCAGTAAACCCTAGGGCTCTGTCTGTCTGACCTTCTGTATTACAAGTACATGCTCCACTCCTGTAACCACTCTACCAAGGAAGCAGTCTCCCCTCCTGGATCATTATAAATTTATTATAACCAATAAAATAGAAATCTTCCTGATGACGTTCCTGTACTCAACACTATACTAAATCCTTCAGGGTTGGTGCTGTCCAATCCAAAGGTCATGGGCCATTTAAAACTACTGAGCCCGGGGACTGAGGCCAAGTCTTAAGAAGGAGCTGAATTTTATATTTCATGTAGACCTAAATTGAAACAATCAATTTAATTACTGGGGAAAAAAATGTTTTAAATCCTCCCTCCCATGTGTACACTCACATGTGTGTGTGTGTGTGTGTGTGTGTGTGTGTGTGTGTGTGTGTGTGTGTGTTCAGGTGATCGACTTTAAGGTATTTTAGGTATGTACATGTCACCACACACATGTAGACTCAGGAAAACCTCAAAGCTTGCTTCTCACCTTCTAAACTTTTTCAAACAGAGGTTCCTGCTGTTGCCTGCCTAGCTATCTGGCTCCTGAGTCTCCCAGGGTTCTCCCATCCCCACCTCCCATCTTCCTATAAAAGCCCTGGGAAGAGAGATGCAGGCTGCTCTGTCTGACTTATCCTAGGTTCTGTGGATTACAATTACTAAGGTTCTTAGCTTTGCATGACAAACACTCTGCCAGCTAAACCACCTCCCCATTCCAGTTACAGGAAAGCTTCTTTATAGGACTAAAACAACTTTAGCAAATGAATGCACCTTTTTTGTTGTTGTTGTTTTTTGTTTTTTGTTGTTTTTTTTTTTTTCGAGACAGTGTTTCTCTGTGTAGTCCTGGCTGTCCTGGAACTCACTCTGTAGACCAGGCTGGCCTCGAACTCAGAAATCCGCCTGCCTCTGCCTCCCGAGTGCTGGGATTAAAGGCGTTCGCCACCATGCCCGGCTATGAATGCACTTTTTTGAATGAAAATTTTATGAGCTCTAACCCCCCCCCCCCAAGTCATTCAGATGAAACTTAGTCTCCGAATTACAATATGTGGGAGACATGAAATATTATCCAAATTAGAGGATAGCATGAGACTAATTACAAAGACGATGAGGGGGGTAAAGTTGAAAGTTTGCAGATAATTCTCGTGTAATAGATTGAAATAATGACATTCTGGATATACTGGGTTGTATAAAACATATTGAAATTAATTTTGTCTGCTTCCTTTTGTTTTCATGTGAGGACTCAAGGCTCTGAAGTCAGAGCTTGCTTGGCTCTCGACTCACTTGATGAGTGGTATGGCCTGGGTGGATCCTTCATTCACCTCTCAAGACTCCCCAGAGTAGACTTTACTGTCCACAGTTTAGAGATGAGGATACCATGGTCTAAGGAGAAAACAGCCATGGTCCTTCGGTGTGTCACTGGGCTGGGGCTAGGACTGATTTTCAAGAGCAGCTCTGACTGTGGCCCTATCTCAAAACAGAAAGGTAAATACATCACTTAGCTTGGAAATTTGACAGTCAGGTTATTACTTTCTAAAACAGTTAACTACGCATGCTATGAGGCTGTAATCACAAGGTCTTGTGAACCCCAGAAACCCCGTCTTTTGAGATTAGTGTGTCTGCCATAAATATCAGCAAGCATTTAACAATACAAGAAGATCATTACTGCAGCTTGCACCAGATGAAGGATTCGAATTAAATTCCATCAAGCCACACTGAGGTGACACACTGTGACAAGCTCCTTACATCCAACCCCCCTCCCCCACCTCCCAGGAGCTTACATGTTATTTTATTTTTTTAAGTTTGCTCCCCTATTCTTTCCATCAAGGCAAAAAGAGAAGGCCCCATGAAATGCTGAATAGGGTAAAGAGAAAGCACACCCGAGTTACTAGGGGACATAGAGGGAGTCTCAGAATCTGTGAAAACACAAAACCAGGAGGGCACATTTCCCTCCAGAGACAATCTTGCTTTTGTTGAGGAGCCAAGTCCCGGTCTTGAAACGTGTGGGCAATACATCAGCAGGCATTATTTTAAATCAACCGGTTTTATAAAATAAGCCAAGAGTTGAAAGAGGCAGGACTAATTACCAACATTCCTTGATGAATTACTTGGCGGCGTGTGCTAAGTCAATGTACGCCTGTGTCTTGATCCCCAATTTTAGCCTGTACTTATTTCCCAGGAGGTAAAAGGAACATGTGGCTAATTAAGGCGCCAGTCTCCACAGCCAGAAGTACTCAAAGGTAAGATCTCTTTGGGGGGAAAAAAAGACAAAAGAAAAGGTTCTTTGCCTGGTACTTATTAATCTAATTTTTACTAGTTCACTAGAAAAACAGAGCTGATCTTGTCACCTTTAGGCAGTGTGAAAATGCTACATATTTGTAAGTTAGCCAATAAGAACTTGTTAAGCCTTTCCTAACTGGCAGGAATGTCTCTGGTTTGTCACTTCTAATTAAGTCTCAACAAAATTTCCAGCCTCTAAATTTTAATTATATAAAAACCAGGGCCAACAGGGGAGATTACAACAAAGTTATGTATGCCACGGTAAGGGAGGGAGCAACCTGAATCGTGCCTTTTATTTTAGGCCTCTTTGCAACACTAAAATTATTCACAACCAGATGATTAGATTCCTTTTGCTCATTTTTAATTGCCAGGGTCCCTGAACCTTTTTATCTTGCTTCTAGGAAAACTTCAAGAACTGTGTGATGAATGTAAGTCTGATAGACCTACCCGTAGAAGCAGTGTGCTCCTCAGAGAGTATTAGGTGATTAGGAATTCATCCAACTCTTAGGTAAAATATGTTAAAGACACCCACTTCAGTTACATAAATACTACATGAATGCAGTCTCCTAGGCTTTGTGCCTCATGTATGTGTGTGCATGTGTATGCATGTGTGTGGCTATACATGTACATGTACATTCATATGAAGGCTAGAGGCTGACATGAGCTGTCTTCCCTGCCAATCTGCACCTTATATTTTGAAACAGGGTTTCCTGGACCCTCTTATCTCTGCCTCCCCAGAGCTGAGATTGCAGGTCTGGGTGTGGGTATCAAGCTCGGGTTCTAAGGCTTGCAAGGCAAGCATTTCACCAACTGAGCTATTATTCCAACACCCTAAAATCACAAATCTAGTTTAAAAGAAAATAGTAGCAGCACCTTTCACTACAATATATCCAACCATAGCAACATCCCCAGGATCTCCAGGGGGAACAATCTGCCTTTGATTCACCTGGACCATCTTCTGGTATTATCAATTAAAAAAATTTAAATCCATGTATAAGAATGAAATGTACATACATTCACTGTATATGTATGCCTGCCTGCATGCCAGACGAGGGCATCAGATCCCATTATAGATGATTGTGAGCCACCATGTGGTTGCTGGGAATTGAACTCAGGATTTCTGGAAGAGCAGACAGTATTCTTACCTGATGAGCCATGTCTCCAGTGGCCTCTGCCCTCTAGGTGTTAATCAATTTTAAACATAGTAATTAAAGCAACTCTTTCTAGAACATTCTATGTTAACTGCATTCTAGTTTACATGCTTTCTATACATCTTCTCACGTAGTTAGGGTACTATAAACAAGACCTGACAAGCTGGGAGATACATGTGGGATCCTACAGTTTTCAAGTCTAGGCTGATATTCAAAAAAGCAATAAGAAGAGACACATTTGGAACTTGGAATGAGAGCCAATATTCTAGTACTGATTGCAGCTATAACCTTGAGCAAAGCTGCCGTACTAATTTACATATTTTTAACACAAATTCCAGCCATTTATTTTAGTAGCGTGAAGTTAAATTTAGATTTTGCTTAGACGTGTCCAAATTCTCTCCTGTTCTAAAGCCCACTGACATCCATGAGTAGTCTTTCAAGCTTATCTTTTCTTTAACTGAGATGAAACAGGCAGAATTTGTGAAGGGGATTGTGACCTCCTTGTGCAATAATATAATTATTACTACAGTTGACATTCACTTAAAAGCAGATCTGAAGTTCGGATTTTAAGTGCCAGAGCAATGTCAAAAGTTCTGATACTGAAGAGAGGAGAAGCAACAGCCACAACAGCAACAGCATCAAAAATGGGACCCTGACTTCAGGGGGAAATTCCCATGGGAAGTGAATAAAAACCATTCAGAACCTGCACCAAGGCATCGCTGAGCAGAGAGACGGACAAAGCACCTGAACTGGAGTAAGCTGAGCCATTGAGACCCTTAGAATATAAAGATCCCAGCTCTAGATTTTCAGATGTTGCTGTAGGAAACTCCCTACTACTGCCTTTTCACTCATAATGACAACTCGGTCACTAAACCAAAAAGTATCAACATGGTCGGTGTGCTGAGACAGAATTCTTACATAGGAAAAATACAGACAGTTCCTAGGTTGCATGTATCTCAGAAACTAAGGGAGGAAGTTTAATTATTCAAGAGAGAAGGCCCTGACTAATCCCCAGTGAAAATCATGCAGCTTTCTGTTGAGCCCAAGAGGTTCCGCTGTTATTTCTCTCTGGCTTCTCACTTTACTTAAAAGCGCTGTTTCTGGTGGTCACTGAGACATGCTTAGACTTGGAGAGAGGGTATAGTAGAGAGCTTAGTATGTGGGCTTAAAAATATGACCAGAGGTCAGATATGATGCAACCTCCGTATGCCTGGTTGCCTACCTGGGCTAATCAATCCTACATATCCACAGGGCTGGTAAGAGAAAAATGAACTGAAATTTCCTCATTTCACCTGTCACCGGATGTGGCTACAATCTGTTCCAGAAGCCAGTGAAGCTGCCTTGCCTTCCCTCCATGTCATCAAAGCAATTCCTACCGACGTTATAAGCCATAGCCAGGAGGTCTGCAATGGACAAGTGCTATCAGCTCATATGTGGCCACATCACTTGAGGGGTTGAACATCTTCTTCTATCTCTTCTTCTCTAGAAGCTTCTCAGGTTACTCAATCTAAGAACGATACTAACTACTGTAAGTAGCTAACTTTCTGGGCTCAAATCCTGATAACACCTTGGCCTTTAATGACTTTACCAGGCCTATGTAAGTCCTCCATGCCTGTCTATGCATCTGTTGAATAGGGGTGCTAACAACAGCCTCACAGAACAGTGATGGGGGCAGCATCCTGTATCTGTGGTATTCAGTACCACAGCCCTATGCTAAACATGAGTGTGATTGTAACGAGGGTTCTGGGGGAAATAAAGGCCCAGCCAGAATGCAGAAGCCATGTCTACAGGAATCCTGGCCAATGTTCTTGAAGTACAACTGGCAGGGAGCAGGAGATTCTGAGGCCTCAGCAGCAATGTTGTTCACCCTCTCCTCATTGGGGATCCTCTGAGACCTTTCAGGTGTTCTGCTGACTCTCCCTCCTTCTGCCTCGCTTTCCCAAAACTTTAACAGACATAATAACACTGCTTTCCTAGCTGTACACTGAAGCTGTTGAGAGCAACAAATAACTGTGGCATCTATGGTGTGTGTGTGTGTGTGTGTGTGTGTGTGTGTGTGTGTCCATGTGTACATATGTAGACATCACATGTCATACCTGTTGTATGCAAGAGGAAGTTGGGAGTACTGCTCCATCGCTCTGCATTTTTCCTTCGAGACACTAGACAATGAGAGACAATGGTCTCTCAGTGAACCTGGGGTGAAGCTAACAGTCATCAAGTCCAAGGATCACCCTGTCTCTGTCCTCCCATGAGTTAATGTCATATACAGCCACTCCCAGCTTTGTATGTGTTTTTTTTGGTTTTAGACTTAGATCCACATGCTTGCACCTCAAGCACTCTTACCCCTGAGCCATCTCCTAACTCTGGACATTTTTGCTAAGAACTAATTTTGTTTCCCGTAATGGTATGATGCTACCCTTGAGGATGTATAATCTACAGACCTTATCACATTAAAGGGAAATCACAGTGTAGAGTTCACTAAACTACCCCCTGGCTGGTATTTGCCCTCACCCTAAGTCCCATCCCTTAATACTTTCCCATAATATTGCCTTTACCCCAACTAATAGGGAACTGTGATAAATGGAAGACCGAATCTTCCTTTGACACAATAACATGAGAAATGGGGAGCTGGCCCCTCCTCTCACACAAGACATCTGCAGGGGCTCCAGGTGGGTCATGGAGACAAACTAAAGACCTGTCTACTCTAAGATAAGCTGCTGTGTGGTTAACATGCCCACCAGGCACAGCTGCTCCCAGCCATCTCCAATCTGAAAAAAACAAAAAGAAATCTAAGATTCTAATCAAAGCCCTCGGCCCCATTAACCCCCAGTCACACTAAAAAACAAAATCAAAAACAAAACAAAATGAAAAACGGGCCTAGAGGTCAGTACTGTACTCCTATGAAAGACAATGGTGGCACTGGGAAGGAAATGGCAGAAAGGCCACTGTTCCTACAGGAAGCAAGACAACTTAGAACCCATGGTTTCCTGATGGATTTTACCTCAGCTGTGGAAATCTGTTGGAAGATAACAAGTGCAGTCTCCAATTTCTAAAAATTACTGGATAGGTATTAAAAATTAGAGAAATTACCTTACAGGTAACAATGAACAAGTCTAAGAATCTCTAGGAAATAAAGTCCCTGTCAGGGGTGAGAGGTGGAGATGGGGTGGCGGGGGGTGTGTGAAAATGGGGGTTGTGGGTCAGGGGCTGTTTGTAGAAGAAAAAAGACTTAATGACGTGGTTTTGAAGATATATAGTTTTATGCAAAATCACAATGACCCCAATATTTATAAAACTCTCTGAAATGCAGACTTATGTATGTCACACTGACTGGCAGGTTAAGTGTATGAATATGGAGGATAACTCAAATGCAGCAGGCCATATCTTTTGGGGACAGCTATGAATCCTGACTGAGGAGACCAACGCAAGCTGACCTGAGAGAGGCCATGCCTTTCCTGTCTTGAACATTCACTGTGGTGAGATTCAGATTTCTCAATACCAGCTAAATAAATTAGGAACAAAAGTGTGGAGTTTGAGATACACCTAATCTGTTTACATACCATGCACAATGCACTATCTATCATCAGCACTCACAAGAGTTTCTGTTTAAATGTGCAGAGTATTGATGAGAAAACGACCCATTAATGCCCAGGTTAACAGTCTACAACATGCAGGGTCCTGGACAGAAAACATTATCTCTACTTGGTAAGCAATTTGCCCAATTCCTAAGATGATCTGGAAAAAAAAAAGAAATATTGAAAATAAGTTCCTTCAAACTCAATAATATACTAAAATAATAATTCAAAAGCGTTCTTTTTCATCAACACTTTTTCTAAAACAGAGAAGAGCAAATTTAATAAACAACAGAAAGAACAGCTAGCCTTTTGATCCTTAAATCGACAGAAAGGAGAGAGTTGGAAGAAGGAGCTTACAACAGAGAAATGAATATTAATTATAAACTACTACAATGCTCCACATGGCCCGGGTCTGTGGAAAAGATGACAGGGAATTAAATTAAAGAATTTGACAGATCACAGTAGCATCTGCTCCAATAATCAATTACAGATAACTAGATGAACCAGTGACAGGAAAGGCTCAGTGAGTGTATAAATACCAAGTCCATCCATCTGTGTGTGAGTGTGTGTGTGTGTGTGTGTGTGTGTGTGTGCTGCCGTCTTGACTGTGATGCTTCTGTAGATGTGAGACCCACCATGGCTAAAAGTCTGTCCCTGGTGACTCTGATTTTGTTTAGATCAAGTTCAGCCTCAGTTCTTATGGTTCATCTGCTGGCAAATTCTACATATAGAAGAAAGCAATCCATAAACAGTTCTTAGTAAAGTTTTTAATTCACTATTTGAAACATAGAATATGCTCACAACTGTGAAAAATCTATTATGCACCCCTAATGTCACTATTTACAGTAAAGAAGCCTCCTTGAGTTACCATCCCAAACTAAGCTTGTTCTTAAGAAACCAAGTCAACACCTCACCAATGTGCAAATACCCACAATAAGCCCCAACACTCCATGCTTCCATGCTATCCAATGTAAAAATCAACATAAGGATTAAATGCACAAATTTATGAACTCAATATAGAATACCAAGGCTCTATCTCATGAACAGTGGCATGTACTGGGGAAGAAATGATGGGAATTTCCACTCTCTAATATGAATTCCAACGAATCCAGAGTTTTCAGATGTCAACAATTTTTAAACATGCTTCATAGAGTCCCGTTGTTTGAGTAAAATGCTGCCAGAGAAAGGGATTAACCTGAAACCACTGTCAAAATGAGTAGTTCAATCTACTGACAGTGGGTTACTGGTGACAGGAGTTAGTGTGTTTATAAAATTTAGACTTTGGCCTTTCTTCCAGCGTGTTTGTAAGAACACACTGGAAAATGGAGAGACTTAGTGGGCATCTCCACCTCCACAGCTGCCTGCCTTCACAGAGAAGTGGGTATGCACTGGCCCTGCTACTCAAAAGGATAAAATTGAAGTCAATAATTTACTAAGACTATATTGTCAGAAAAATGTGTTCAATGTAGTATATCATATCATAATGCATACAATTAGCCTATGTTTGCATTACTAATGTTTTGAGAATATATACAATTGTCCAAGATTAAACAAATCAACTATTTCTCTATATCCATTTACTTCATGAAACTGTGTTCTATGATTTAAAAGTCACAAACGAGAAAAGGAAAGAAGAACGTGTGTGTGTGTGTGTGTGTGTGTGTGTGTGTGTGTGTGTGTGTGTGTTTATGAAGCCTTTCTTCATTCAGTATTCCATACACTGGGCTTAAGAAACTATTTTTATAAAGTGTAAAATCAATCATTCTCAAGGAATCACCAATAGGAAATTTGCCTTAACATTTATATTTGAATGTCTTACAATATCACCTCTGATGAATGCCATCCCGTTTTAATTTGTTCTTTGGCTTAAAAGTCCCTAAGGTTGTCTAAATAGTTATCAGCTCCCTATAGCCTGTTAGGCCAACAAGCCCTTCTCGTTATATGAGGCTGGCCCACTTATATAGCCCAAGGAGATACTTCTATTTAATACTCTGCACTTAAGCAGAGGTAACAACTCTTGAAAGTACAATAAACAAATTTAACTGGTGGATCTTTCGGCCAGGTCATGTCTTCTGGCTTTAATAACTTATTTTTGCTTAAACTTAGGGCATTTTTCTGGCACTCTTTAGTTGTGAGGAAACTGCAGTTCAATCCAATGTTACCTGGATAAGCAGAGTATTAGGGAAAATACATAAAGTATTCAAATGTTTAATATAGGTTTTAATTGTAATAAGGCTAGAAATTAACATTCTAAACATTCAGAAATTATAAAAATTTTTGTATAATATTGAAATGATGTTTCCACACGTTCATTTTGTGGTAAATTCTCCACCACCCCATGTAACTACTCTTACAGGAAAATCCATTTCAAGTAAATACACCTCAATACAATTAAGCATAACCTTCAAATTGAATGTAAACCACTCAAATCCCTGTCACTGCCTCTAAAATGTGCTTTTTCAGTTAGCAAGCTTAAGATTATGGTTTATAAAACAGATATTCTTCTCTGCAACTTGTTATTATAAAAGTCACAGTGTTTAACTAAAGTATAAACAAAATGACCATGGCTCTTGCAAACAGAAAGCAATAATTAAATCTGTTACAACTTAAATAGGGACAATTGGCTCTACCCAAGCAGAAGAGAGAGATTTCATGTAGAGTTTATTCTACAGCCAAAAGTTGTTTTTACTTGACAGGGGATGGCGGAAGAATAAAAGAGTCATAGTTGTGGCAATATTCAGAGTTTTGGTCATATTAAAGTATAACTTTATGCTGACCCAGTTGGGTCTCTTTGCTTTAGCAAAAGTTCAACTGGTTTCTCTATCAAAGAGTTTTACAATAGGGTCTTTAAATGTTCAAATCTTTGTAAATAACTATGTGCTGCTTTAAAGTTAGTTTTTAGAGAATTCCTTTCCTCGTGGAAAAGATCACAGACAGATCCTGAGTACTGCACACTGCTCCTGTTCACTTGAATAATAAATTTTAAGTAGGGAAGATGGAAAGATGTTTTTTTTCCACACAAGGGTAAAAGCAATGACCAACAATGAATTTGCAGCATGCAGAGCTCACATTGCTTAATGAACAGGAACACTTGGCTCTTCAGAATGGATCAATTAGGTGAATGGGTAAAAAGTAAATATAACGTATGGAAGTGTCCCTACCTCTCGTCTTTTTTGAACCAGTCATATTTACAAATTGAAATGTTTATGAAACACAGCAACTCCCCATGTGGCATGTAGACAATGTAGGAGATAGCGCTCTATGCTTTGACTGCTACAACTTCCTCTGGTAATTAGGAAGCTATGTGTCTCTACTAGAAGGAGGTTAACAAGCTCCCGCAGTCTTCACCCTCGCAAGAAATCAAAGAGACCCAAAGCAGACAGCTCGCTTCAGTAAAGGGATTATGAAGTCTGGTTATTAAGGCACAGACAGCTTGACCACAGTTCTCTTTCTGAAGAGACTTTCTAAAACAATTAGCTTCTAGGGCCAGCAGGATTTGCTAACTGAAGAGCAAAGTTAAAGTGTGGCCTGGAATGCATTTATGAAGACAGACACATAAGTTTCTAGCAGAGGACTCTTTCAGGTAACTCTGAAACCATCTCCAAAAGAAAGAAAGAGACATGTTCTTTGTTACAACAAACATCAGATCCCATTTGGGATTGGTCATGAAAATGTTGACTGTTTCCACTACGCACTGGCTGCCATAATATTTACAGTTAGTTTAAATACTTCTTTTAAAACACAAAGCCTTATAGGAACCACTGGAAGCGATGCTTATAAATAAGACTAATAGCAATGCAAGAAAAGACACAGTCCATTGAATGTGACACCTAGGGTGTGGAGAAGAGACAGGCTAGGTCCAAACACAAGGGCAACACTCACATACCTTAAGGACTTCCATCGGCACCTGGGTGGCAGAGGGAAGGGTGGTAGGCACGCTGACGTTTATGGCTGGTGTCTGACTCACGGCCACTCTCTGTTGCATGAACTGGGCTGCTTGCAGCTTCTGCTGCTGCTCCCTGCGCTCCTGCTCCTGCATCTGCTCACGCATGAGTTGCTGGCGTAGCAAGATGCGTGATGTCATAGTGGAGGAGCTTAACGGAGGCTTGGAGGCCCCAGAATGCTCTGCAGAACTGCTGTGGGGAAACCAGAAGGCACACAGCATTTAGTATCCTGATGAGACCCATCACCTGCATCACGGGGTATCCTAAATGCCACCAAACTAGGAGGTGAGTCTGCACAGATATAATCAAGGCACGGCATGGCACTCCATTTAATTGAAAATCAAGAGGTGACAGGATTCGTCATTAGGAGTAAAATTAAAATAAGTCAGGCTGATTGCATCTGGGGTTTTTATCAAATCACTTATTTTTTTTTGATACTTTATGCCACACACCACTGAATATAATGCCGATATAACCAACAAATAGGAGCCATTGATCTTAATGGCAAGCAACTCTCCACAGATTAAAAACAAATTACTTGATTTGCTTTTTTTTTTTTAATAGCTCAGTCTAAACAACCAATGACTCCTACCTGTTATCTAAATTCCTTGAAGATGTCTAATACGGTTGCTAGTAAGGAAACACTGTTACTGGAAAGGTTTGGAAGACAAGAGATGACCCAAATCATTAACGAAAGAAGCATATGGACCAGATGTGGACACGGCATCCTCCCCTTGTCCAAAGACAAGGGGACAGAAGAGAAGCTGAAGTGACAGCCCGACTCTTCCTCCTGGTTTTCTTTGTGTGTTTTACCTTTCGATTCATCTGAGCATGCCCATGGCATCGGGGTTCTGTCTATTCCCCATCAGGTCTACTTCTAAAGGCCAGGGACTCACTCTGTTCACCATTATCTAACATGGTAGTCAGTAGGTAAGAATAAAAGACTTCCTGTTTTTCCTAGGTGTGGCTTTAGGTTGCTTATCCTGCCAACTCTGTGCTAAGAACAAATAATAAACCTCTTTCTGCCTGGGTTTTCATACCTGGAAGAGATGCATACAGCATTTTATCCACTTATAAAAGTGGTAGTATGGTCTGCTGCACCACTCATCGAAAGCCTTCCCTCCTAAGGACTGATGCTGTGAAGTTTAAATAAAGCAGTGCTTATAGCCTCTGTGTACAGGGAGCATCACCCCATAGATGTTTATGCTTGCTTTTATTGCCATCCAGTATGGGAAGCAAACTTAATTATAATTATCAGATTTTTGTGCAACCTTATGATAAAAGATTTTAGCTTCTGGGAACAGAAAAAATGAACATTTGCGTCTATCAGACTTCAGGGGAGGCATCAGAACTTATTCTCCCTCTTAACTGCAAACCCCGGTACCGTGTTTACCTTCCTACCAAAGACAGAAGTCCTAAGGCCCCTGGCCATCTCTGTGCACAGCCTGAGGACAAAAAAACTTCACAAATGACCGGATGTGCTACAGGATAAAGGTCTGTGTCACACTCTCATCTCATCCCCAAGAGATCCTACAAGTTAATTTATTTTCCATATAGAAAACTGTCTCAGTAAATTATAATAAATCACCAAATTTAATACCATGTATCTACTAAAACCCCATAAAAATAAAACTATTGATATGAATAAAACTATAGAATAAAATAATGTTTTAATCAAGGTGGAAATATCTACATAGTGTCCAATTTTTTAAAAACACATTCTTGACAAGAAATGCATAATTGAAATTCATTATTATTATTATTATGCTCTAATAAAATTATATTGACAGGCTAAAACTAAGTTATTTACTTTGTTTCAGAAAGTTCCTTGACATGTAGTGGTCCAAGGGAATCAAAAGTGGAAAAATTCACATAGACAAAGGCTTTTAAAGATTTAAAAATATCCTAAATCACCTATTTTTAAAAATAGGACCGTGGTTAATTAATAAAATATGAACTCATTAACATATTACATTATTTCCTTGAAAACGCAAAATGAACAACAAAGTAGCATACGTGCGCAGTAAATATAAATCATAAAGTCAGATTCCAAAGTGGATTTACAGGTTGCTTGGGGCTTATAAGCTCAGCATGTATGTGTAAATCCATAAAGCACCTAGCAGGGAACATATGGGGCAAACACACTTGCCTGAGTGGGGATGAACTTAGGAAAATCAATTTTCTTTCAGCTTTTCTCCTTTAAGCTATAACAACGCCAAAAGTATTTTTCCCCAGTGGCAATATATACAATAGACACTCACTAAAGAAAATGACAGGTGATCAACTTCACCACTAGGCTTACAAGAAAGGAGACTAGAGCTATGAGACAATACTTTAACTATAGGAAGAGACCACAGCACCCCTGAGTACCTTCAGTAGCCCCCAAACCTAAAACATCCTTCTTCTTCTTCTGTTTTCCCCAGCATTCCCTACAGACTTACAGGGAACACCGAACAAGCAGCATATATACTTTATTATCCTAACACTGTAGACTCATTCACACAATTAAAATGTTCCCTAGCCATTGCTCTGTTAACCTACAACCACTTATTCACTAGCACAGAATCTGCTAAAATGAGCATCTAAAGAAAATGTATTTCCCATTTTAGAGTAGGTCTTCAAAGCTCGAATGTACTTTCCTAAACCAAGGAAGATTGGAGGTGGCTATTTAAAAATAAATAAGTGGTCTTACTATTCAGAGCCTGTCAGGTCCCAACATTCTCAGAGAGAATGATCCTTTTGATAAAAACAAGAGCAAACCTTTGTGCAGGAGCAAAAGGAGCTGTGGCATAATCGTGCTAATTAACTGCACAAGACGAGTCACTGGCTGCAATACCAGGGGGAAAATCCTTTCAATTAATAGTAAAGCATCCTGGAGACAAATTAAAATGACTGGTTAGCAAGCTCACTAAGGTTTCATGCTTTAACCACAATAACAACATCATTTAAAGTATCTTCTATAATAGTCTTATCAGGAAAAAAATAACACTGACCTATACAATAGAACCGTACAAACACAGGGAAAACACATGAAAGAAACAATAGCAAGCATGTTTCATATGTACATAAACAGAACAAAGCTCAGCTAATTAACAGTTGAATAAAGGTTCCTAAAGGGGGTAGCACAACAGAACTCTGTGTGCACACACATGTGCGTTCTCTCTCTCTCTCTCTCTCTCTCTCTCTCTCTCTCTCTCTCTCTCTCTCTCTCTTTCGGCTATTTCCACATTGTGAGACATGACTACCAGATTCTTAGCCTGGCTCACCATCTTGAGTGTCCACTTCTCTTAGAAGTAACTGAATCTGTAATTATCTCCTCATAGACAAAGACAAAAGTGCCAGTTTGTGAAAGACTGTGTAAGAGTTAGTAAAGAATGGAAGTTCATGTAAGGAATATTCCAGTGGCCAGAATGACTGCTTTTAAAAATGAGGACTTACTGACAATGCCACTAATGACATACATGGAAAGATGGCCAGTGTGTCTAATTTTAATTGCTGACTGAGCTCATCCTTGGACCCATGAACCTGAGCTCTAGCTAGTTAATCCTAATTCTGTGAGTATGATTCCTTTTAACCTGATTATGTGAAGTTCATTGATTCAACAAATAGCTGTTGCTAGGTGCTGGGGACACCTAGCTCCCAATCCCATAGTGAAAGCCCTGGCCAGATTAATTCTTCCCAGATGCCTCATGATGTCAATTATCTGGACCGCTAACTTCTGATGGAGCGCTACATGGAAAGGTGTACCCCTCTCTGTCAGAAAGATAAACCCACAGGCATGGCCACAAGTGTGCTGACACCTCCCTGACCCTGGAGCTGAACTCGTTCCCTGAGTGTGGGGCTTGCTCCATACTAGTCAAGAAGGAGGGCCACAAAGTGGACTCGAGTTCTCCTTCAGCCACTGTTGAGGAATGTGAGCTTCAATGAGCCATTCAGCCTCCCTGAGTGTTCCCTAAAACTACCCCTAGACACTGTGGGGACAGAGTGAGTAAATGTTAAATTGTTCAATGCAGCAGTTGGAATACAGTATACTAGCAAGGTGTGGACCCTTCCTGTGGTCTCAGTTCCCACCCCTTTTGATGAATTTACATTTTTAGCTTTGAAAGCCTCCTTCTCTATGATGATAAAGGGCTACTGGACAGGGTTCTGTCTTACAGGGCATATTCCTAAGTCCAAATAGTTTATTCCTTTAGCTTTATTGACCACTTAAAAATATCAGTAACTTGCAGGGCAGTGGTGGTGCACATCTTTAATCCCAGCACTTGGGAGGCAGAGACAGGCAGATTTCTGAGTTTGAGGCCAGCCTGGTCTACAGAATGAGTTCCAGGACAACCATAGCTTCACAGAGAAACCCTGTCTCATTTCTAATGGCATAGTACTATTAGACATTTGGGACAATCTGGTGTCCAAACTGGCTTTGGAGATTTATGCTTTTCATTTGTACACAAGGAAGAAAACTTTACAAATTAAGAACCTTCAGCCATATGGAATTCAAACTTGACATTTTTACTTAACCAATACCAAAAGCCCAGTTGGTAGAGAGTAGAGACAGCATTCAATACTCGCTATATTCTCTAAGTTGGACCACCACATACCAGGCAACAGTAAGCTCATAAACAACTAGATTGAAAGTCAACAGAACCCTTAATTCAGCTGACAGTACATCACATTCTCAAAAGAGTACACATAGCGTGATACCCTTGGAACACAGGGAAAACAAGTAGAATATTCCATGATATACATTGATCTCATTTTTACTTTCTATTTGTATAACTTAGCTCATTTAGTATATTATTACAGTGGCACAGTCATGTAATTGACAAAGTATGGCTATGCTGACAAGATGTACTTTAAACAAACTGATGAAGAGGGATAAAAACTATACTTAGAGACCTTTACAATTAACACAGAGATGATGCTGTCCCAAGCACTTCAACACCAGACTGGGTTGAGGTTGGGATCTTCACTACTTCACAAGTGTTTCTCACTTCCATGTCTTTCAAATGAGACTTCCAGTTTCTTGTTAGCAAGACACCACATACCCTAACCTGCCCTCCCAAGCACTTCCCACTTATTCTTCTATTCAAATTTATTCTTTATCCCTTCATAAAACTATATTCTATTTCCCCTTCCTTGGAAGATCCCCCACCCCTGATATCTTACTATCTACCTAATCTCTGCGAATGCTCTCAATGATACACAATTTAAGCTTTAAATTGTGTATCATACATCTACAAGTAAGAGGAAACATACAATGTTTGCTGGGTAACCTCACTAAGGGTGATTGCTCTATCCACTTACGTGTGGATTTTATAATTTCATTTTTCTTGACAGTACCAGGTCTGGGCTACATCTTTTTGAGTCATTGGCCAAAGGGGTCCCACAGATGCCTCCCCCAACCAACACTATAGGCTATTTCCAATCTGATCTGTTATACTTCACAACCTGACAGTAAGATCCTATTGCCAAAGCAGCATATATTCCTGTCATCAAATATGGAGAGGTTGAGCTAGTGATAAGCTGGAAGCCTTACCCTTACTGAGTAGCATTAGTAGTACAGGGCAGTGTTGGATATGCTACCAGAGAATACAAATAATCATCACTCTCAATCAGCTACAAACCCTGTGACCTAAAGCAGAGATCTGTCTATAAAGCAGACCACTGGAACAATAGTGGGGCCATGTTATCAGAGTAGCCAGTCACTTTTAAAATTGGATTTAAGGCCTACTTCATGAGATAAAACTCATGTATGACACTACTGAGTGAAGGCCAAAGGTGTTAGATATCTGCAGACAGAGTTAGAGATGATTGTGAGCTACCTAACATGTATTCTGGAAACTCAGGTCTTCTGCAAGAACACTCTTAACCTTGAAGTCATCTCTCAGTCCCACACTCATCAATTCTTGCTCCCTCTGTCCCATGTGGATTCTCACTCACACCTAGCTATGAGCAAGGACATTTTAGCCAGGCAGTGATGGTACATACCTTTAATCCCAGCTCTTAGGAGGCAGAGATAGGAGGACCTCCGTGAGTTTGAAGTCAACCTGGCCTACAGAGTGAGTTCTAGAATAGCCAAGGCTATACAAAGAGACCCTGTCTTGAAGAAAAGAACAAACAAACAAACAAACAAAAGAAGAACTTTTTAAAGGCATAAAGTTATTCTATAGCTATTGACACAATTCCCCAGTTATAAAGCATGTTGTCGCTAGTCTAGACAATATTGTACTAGCTTAACAAATATTTAAAAGCTTCAGTAAACAACCACTGCATGCTTAGAATATATCCACCAAAACCCAAAGTTTATAACACCAGATTGAAACCCAGATGGGCACATTATCATATAAGGATTGGTGAATGGGTGTACCTGATGCAGTTGAGAGGCAACCATGCAGGCAGCCATCAAGGCTTACTGTGCCCACCCATTAAGTATGGCCCACTCAGCATCCTGTGCGACCAATTTCACCTTGCAAAGCCAACGTCCGTTACTTTCAGCTCATGGATGCACAAGGCAGGCCTAGCTAATCAGCCTGTCTGTCTTCTGTCAACAGGGTCAGAGAGGAGCCTACAGTGGTACAGTGTGGGTTCCATTTCTGACTAGAACTGTAGATGTGAGATAACTCTACAGTTCCTTGACAACCAGAAATCTGACAGGAAGCGAACATTGAGTTTCATGCATCTATCTCAGACTAGAAACAAGAATGTGAAGTACAAAACAGTACCAAGGGCTGCAGGGACCAAAGAACAAAAGGGAGAGCACCGTGTCCAGACAGCACTTAAAGGGATCAAGCCATCCCTGAAGTCTGTGTAGCTCTGGACTATCTAAACATTGGTTCAGAAAGGCCGGTCCATCTCTACTCTAGTTCAAGCTTGTTTGATAGGTCTTAGAATTCCTCAACTGGGAAATAAGAATATCGCATACCAAAACTTAACCAGATTCAAATCTATACAATAACTCACTGATCTTCGGTACAGTTAGAATAGGCATTCAGAACAGAAGCTGTGAAGCTCCACATTAAGTTTTACAGCTTCAGTATAGAATATATTTTATGCACTTGTCCACTACCAAAATCAGAAACTCCATGACAGGATTAGAACTAGAAAAAAAAAGGAATATTACTCAGCTCAAACAACAAACAAACAAACAAAACAATACAAAACAAACCTGAAGTTAAAAAATCTATAGGGGGCCAGGCAGTGGTGGCACATGCCTGTAATCCCAGCACTTGGGAGGCAGAGGCAGGTAGATTTCTGAGTTCGAGGCCAGCCTGGTCTACAGAGTGAGTTCCAGGAGAGCCAGAACTGCACAGAAAAACCCTGTCTCGAAAAACAAAAAAACTACAACAACAACAACAAAATCTATAGGAGGAAAATATCAATGAACTTAGTGTGTGTGTGTGTGTGTGTGTGTGTGTGTGTGTGTGTGTGTGTGTATCTGTGCACTGTGCAAGATCACGCAATCTCAGGAAATAAACTGCATATTCTTTTTCATATATGAAATCTAGCCAATATTTATTTGCAAACAAATGAACATGTGAATAGTGTACAGTCTGGTGTTCAAGAAATCTTAGCAGGTCTTTAAAATGAAAATCAACATTTAGCCCAAGACTATTCACATGATGTGGTGGCTATGCGTCCCTTATCTAAGGTGCTTAAAGGGGGCATGGGTGTCTACCTAGTCTATAAAATTTACATTTACATGGACATAATGAGAAACCTTGAAAGCAGAACCAACTATACACATGAAATCCATTCATGTACCCCTTACATATATCGACTAGAGGTCATCTTATATAGTAGTTTTAGCTAAGCCCATTTCTGATGGTAATTTGTCTGAAGAGGTCAAGTGTAAATTTTTCCTTATGACATAATAGTATTAAAAAAGCTTTGGATTTCAGAGCACTGCAGATTTTCAACCTGTCCTTCCTTCTACTGGCTTTAGCTAGTCACACTGCTACCAGTCTTGCCTAGCTTTCCTTGAACTATGATGGCTACATGCCTAAAGCTGGCCAATGATGCTTAAGAAGGAATGTCAGGTGGTGGCTCCAGGAGCTGAATAGACACTTGCCCTTGAAGCATCTGCCATGGTGTCTCCTGTCATGTGGCTGTACTGGCTGGATTTCTGGAAGTCATTGTGGCCCATGAGGATAAGCAAGATTTAAAAGTCTAGTGATGTTTGACCCTTTAGCCCCGTGGGAGTTGGTTCCATTGACAGCAGATATGATCACATGTTTTGTTTTGTTTTTGTCATACTGTACACTTTCCAGCACATAGACAAGTGTTTGTTCAATGAGTAGATTTGGTATCTCTCTTCTAACAAACACTCCACCTCATGGAATCATCGATACCAGAACCTCAGTTTTAGGAGAGCTTTGGTCAAAGGATAGATACACTTGAGTCATCTAGTGACCAAGAACTTTGAGTCCGAGGAATCACCAATATTTCTTTCATTTACAAAAGAATTTCTCTCCATTTCAAGTTGGAGATAGTCCCTAGCATCAATGAATCTGTGAAATGACTTCCTCCTCTCCTGGACAGATGCCACATAGTCAACCGTAAATTAGACTTAGGGAAATATGTCTGACAAAAAAATAATGCAGTATCCAGAGGAACCACAACTCATTAAAAGCTCACCACTGTTAGTTATTGGTAATTCAGAGAAAGAAGCTGGGAGTGACTCACTCAGCATAAAACCAGAGGATTGAACCAGGTTACTTGTCATTTCCAGTGACAATATAGCAAATAAGACAGATAAGAAAGAGAACCAGCTCTGGCTCCAGCATGCTTGGAGTCCAGTTCTAGCTCTGTCATGTTAGCTGTAAGACCTCAGCGGGGTTAGACCTACTGAAAGCTTAGTTTCTCCATGTGCAAAATGGCAATGGAAGAAGGTTTTTTGACATGCAGTAACTGTGAAATTGCCTTAAGACAGTTAAGTGCTAAGTGCAAAGATCAGAGCCCACAGTGCACAGAAGTCATGGCAAATTATTTTACATCATGTGTGTATGCACATGCATGTGTGTGTGTGTGTCTGTGTGTGTGTGTGTGTGTGTGTGTGAGGTATTTGTATGATTTGTACATGCATCTGCACAGGAGGATAGGCACATACGTGAGTGTCATGGCATGAGAGTAGGGGTCAGAGACCAACTATGAGTATCAATGCTTACTTCCTATCTTTCTTGTAACAGGGTTTCAAGACAGGCTAGCTGACCCATAAGCTCCATTTCCCATGTCACCATAGCAACTCTGAGATTAGAGATTCATGTCACCAAGTCTGGCTTTACAAGGGTGGGAGGGTCCTGGATACAACTCCTTACCCATGTGCTGCAAGGGCTCTACCCACTGAGCCATCTCCCTAGCCCAGCACTGTACTGTAATCCCAGAGAAACACATTTGCGGAACATCTCACCCCCTCCCAGTGGTGGTGAAAGCTCTTGGGTTATTTTCAAGACAGACAAAGTCTAGAATGTTCCTTTCTGCTTTGGTGCTCACTGGCTTTCCTGGAAGGAAATACGCAATTAATTCCCAGGCAGGGGAAAAAGTTCATGGCAAACAGCTCAGCGCACCAAGTTTTGTCAAAGACATTTGCTAGAAGATTCATTCAGAAAGTTTGGAGGGATGCATATTCCTGTGACAAATATTATAGTTACCTAGGGAAATATTTAAACTTAAGGATTAAGTTGGGGACACATTCGAGTCTGTCTTAATGCTGCACCTTCAAGGCACGTTTGATGGGGTGTCATCCCTCTGCTTGCTTAAAAAGAACTAAAAACACTTGCAGGTTGTAGGTACATTCCGGCAGGACATGATTCACAAGGATCAGGCACCGTCTTCCCAACTATTATCTGATTAATAAGGCGGAGATTTATTTTTAAAAATTTCAGCATAATGGTATTTCAAATGCATAATTATATGTACTTTGTTCATAAAATGCTCGATCATTTTAGAAAGATGAATAATTAGCTGTTTTAATGACACGTGGGTTGAGAATGTACAAGGGATCTATAAAAGCAAACTTCTGCAGAAATAGAAACCATTTTCAAAATTGCCCTTTACAGGACCTCTTAAAGACCCGTCAGCTGCAAATGACGGACTGTTAGCCCACACTTCAATTTATGGGAATTTCATTTTTAAGAATCAAATTTTAAAAATAGTTCTGCTACACCCAGTATTTTTCCATTCTTCTTGCTGTCTTCAAGCACACCTTCACCAGCTATGGAACAAATAGCTTCTCTGACTTAATCAGAACCCCTCTCCTGACCCAGGAACACTCAGTAAATAATTATTAAGCTCCAGAAGTGGCTTTTGCATAAGTTAATCTGCTTGAGAGCCGGTTCACTTGGAGACCCGGCTTCCAGTATTGTTTCCTAATCTGAGGGAGTAATAGGGAAAGTAGAAAGTGGGCGCCAGAGGAGAAGGGGTCTTATCCACTTAGTCTGTTTCCATTTGGTACTCCTGTAAAACTGCTACTTCATCTTGTTCAGTATTTCTATGACAAGGAGACTATGCTGATGTCTGAACGTTTTGCTCTTGCCTTCAAGGGAAAAAAACATCTACAAAAATACAAATCGGAACATTTTACAATGCTACTGCTACTATTCCATGGTCAGAGAATTAGCCCCCAAATACACACACACACACACACACACACACACACACACACACACGTGGGGGGTTACAGTGTGCACAGCAGGGCAGTTTGGGGAAACGTGCCACAGAGCATGCATGTTCCTAAAGAAAATGCCTTTTTATTCATAACAAAACCGGGATCTATTTCATAACTATGCATCAAGCCCTGCTCTGCCCTAACCCATCTTTCAAACTCAGGATTTCTTTGTTTCCTGTCATTATTAATGACCAAAACACCATTTTAAATGAGAAGGCTCCCATTTTGATCCCTCCTCCCCAAAGGAGCTCTTGCCCCTTATCACACCCAGTCACAAGAGGTTAGAGCTGCAGCTGATTAAAGCCATAGTTTAAAGCACCAGGCAGTATTTCTAATTCGCAAGCCTTCCTTCCTCCATCAGAGAATGATCTGCTTCTGTTAAGTGGTCCCAGAACTATCTCCAGAATAAAGCTTCACTTACAGATACAAGCTTTCAAAGGAGCAGGGGATGAGCATCTCAAATCTAAGCGCCTCCATCTTTCTTCCTTTAAGGTGTTCTGCAAGCCCTTGGCGAAGAGTGAAAGTCAAAGTTACTTCTGGCACCGGCTGTGTCACTAGGGGTGGCTCCTGATAAGGCCCTGGAAACTCCAATCCAAACACAGCTCCACGCTAGAATGGAGCCTGGTGTCTGTCTGCAATAGCAGACCTGCTTAATCCAGTACCTATGGCACCTGAGGGGCACAGCACTCCTCTCTCTGCACAGGGGGGACACTCCGAGAGCTGGGCCAGGCCAGTAATGTACACAGCAGCCAGGCAAGCTCTGGCAATGCTGACTGGACCTTCCCCAGCTTGGGCACCAGTTCAGGCTTGCAGGGGACGCATGCTTGCAGGGGACATATGTCATCAGAGAACTTGAAAGGAGAAGGAAGTCACATACTAGTGGATTTTTAACACTTAATATACTTATAGAAGTGGGCAAGAAAGGCTATTAAGGAGAGTAACTGCCATTTTAGCTAGAATGTATCAAACATCCTAGCATGAATCTCTGTCTATTTTGAAACTATACACACAGTTTTGATTTCTGGCCACAGAGCACATTCTACAACTAATAGGCTATTGATGCACACGGCTTTATTCACCCTTCCATCTACCCCAGAGTAGAAGGAGGGCAGTGCTGATCTCAGCCTGGTGAAGTGAACACACAAACTGCTAATAATGGTGACAGTCTCCTTCAGGACACACAAATCTTTAGACCAAAAAAAAAATCTGTGTATTTTAGACTGCCATCTGATCAATTCTGAATACATCAGTATACAAGAAGGAAAAAAAAATAGGAATATGTGTTCTCGAAGAGAAAACATTTTAAAATGCAGACACGACAACATCAATATTATCAAATATTTATGCTACAGGCTCATCGTACCAGAGCTGCCTGACAGAGTTCTGAAAAGAGCCAGGTTCTCTCTGTAACAATTCAAAGGTCACAACAAAGACATCTGACACTGACTAGCTGTGTCCCCTGGGCAAGTGACTTTGCCTTTCTGTGTCTCAGAGATTATCTCCAAACTAAATGAATAGAAAAGCTTGCTGTCTCCATACATCACAATTCTACAATGTAATAAAATTGTATTTTGTAAATGAGCCTCCAATAATACAAAATGGTCAGTCAGGGATTTTAGCCAAAGAAACTCTGTGTTTCTTGATCTTTTATTTAGTTATTTATTTAGTTAGTTATTTAGTTATTTGTTTTTGTCTACTCTCCTACTTGATAAACACTCACTGAATAGCTACACCAGTTCAAGTACTGTATAAATTCTTAAGGTGTTATAGCCCATTGGGAAATACATATTAAAGAATCCTATCAGTCCTTGATTACTTATATGGAAGTTACGACAAGGAGATGAAAACAGTTACATGAGATCAGCTTGGGTTTTCCCTAGGCAAGAATCTCTGGGCTGAGGCTGGAGCTGGGGAGGGGGATGTACAAGTGTCTTCCGTTTAGTTGTGACAACACACGTACAAGTTTGAAGGGGGAGAGTTAGCAGGAAAAGTTGTCGAACGTAGAATGAGGGACAATCGTGGTATGTATGTCTGCACACAAGAGGTGTCCAGACCAGACCATGCTAGTAGAACTGTCAAGCCAGTGAGAAGGTTCACTGACTTAGTCCCTGGGTGAGAATGAAACTACCAAAAGGTTGTCAGTGGGGGACTGATGAGCTCATGGTGGGATTTTATACCTGGTTGCTATGTAGAGAACCAATTGGAAGACAGGCAATATAAGCTACTACAGTGGTCCTAGTAGGAGGTTATAATAGCCCAATGAAGTTAAGAAAGATGATGCCAAATTAGGGAAAAGCCAAGAAAGGTGCATATATTTTTTGGTAAAGCTAGTGGTCAGTCAATAGAAAGACGGAGAAAATTAAATTGCACCACATCCCTGGTGGATAGCTGTATTCATATATAAGTCACTAGACTCTTTCTACATGCAGGGACTTTCCTGGGTATGATAAGAAAATAACTAAGAAGCTATGGCTCTCCTCTTCTGAAGCAGTCCCACACAGGTTCATTCTAGGTGTTCAAGAATCCACATTTAGATAACACCATTTACTACATCAGAGACTTGTGTAAATGCACTGCATCTTTTCTACCCCAGTTTCCTCACTAGTCAAAGGAGAAGGGATAATTGGCTGTCTTGGTGCTGACCTAAGACAGGAGTGAGATAATGCAGCCAACATGTTCATGCTCGTTGTGACCCATTAAAAAAAAATCAATAGGAAAATATCCTGTACAGTTCTGACTGTGGTCAGCAGTGCCTATTTTGGGTCAACGCTGACCCACCTAGAGAACCAAGGGAACAGAAAAGAGTGAGAGAAAATATCAAGAAAGAGATGCAAGACAGCAAGAGGAGGTAAGCCTTAGCAGGTGAAGCTCTGTGAAGGGTTGTGCTTTCAGAGGACCCAGTCAGACTCTATCCCGCTTGGATACTAGCTTAAGCTATGTTCAGTTATTTTATTGTTTAAGGTCTAAAAGTGTGACTTATTAATGATTACCCCCCCACACACACACACACAAAAGCTAATCCCTTCCATTGGCTCTGAAACATTGACCATGAAAGCCATGAGGTCAATTCCAGGCACTTAGTACAACACAACTCTAAAGGTTTCCCTGGTTGGTTCAGCCAACAGCATGGTCTGACTTTTCATTTTAGTCAACCCACAGTCCCCAAAGACTCATTCCATTTACTTACTTCCATATATGTCTAAATAAAATTACTGTTTAAGGACATGTGTACAGTTCATTTATGGTATCTTAAAAAGATTTCTATGGTACTAATGCTCTCAAAGAAACTTCGTGGACACAGGACTGGATGGTGCATATGTGCCATTGTCTACATATCACCTATGTAAATATCCCCAATACAAAGACATCTCACAAGCCATCACCCTATTAATTATTCTGTAAATGTCTCGGAATGAATAGCCCATGGTTTGACGGTCAGTAATTTATTGAAATGAAACCATAATGTCTTAGGGGCTGGAAAGAGGACTCAGTAATGAAGGAGTGCTTGCTATCTGCTGAGCATATAGCGCAGTGAGTGAAACCTGGCAAGCTGCGTGTGGTGATGCACACCTTTAATTCCAGAACTCAGAAAGCAGAAGTAGTGGATCTTGTGAGTTCAAGGCCAGCCTGATGTACATGGTGAGTTGCATCCTGGCCAGCCAGGGTTACAGACTAAGATACTGATTTAAAAAAAAAAATTTGCTGCCCAAGCTTGATGACCTAAGTTCAATCCCTGAAGCCACATAAAAGTCCAGATATAATGGCAGACATCTGTATTTCTAGCACCACTATGGCAAGACAGGAGGCACAGACAGAAGTGGTGGGAAGTTCATGGACCAGCTAGTCTGGAGTTCACTGTACAGAACCAGAATGGATCCCTGAAAGTGTCCTCCCTCCACATGTGTGTTGTGTTACATATGTGTCTGTACACATATGCATGTGTGCAAACACAGAGAGAGACAGATATACACATGGGGGGTTTTTAAATACATTTGTTAATATTATCTTTTTTTTTTTCTTTTTTGGTTTTTCGAGACAGGGTTTCTCTGTATAGCCCTGGCTGTCCTGGAACTCACTTTGTAGACCAGGCTGGTCTCGAACTCAGAAATCTGCCTGCCTCTGCCTCCTGAGTGCTGGGATTAAAGGAGTGCACCACCACGCCTGGCTAATATTATCTTTTTAAAGGGTGCTTGAAACAAAATCATGAGTAGCAGTCTGGGTCCCAGCACAAGCTAACAAGCCCAGAGACTTCTGGAGAACTGTGATTAGAGAGCCAAGGACGCTGGAGACAGGAAGATCTCCGGGCCTTGCTGGCTTTCAGCATTGATGGGAAAACACAAGCCTGAGAGTTAAGGAGAAACTTTGTCTTAAAAGGAATATACAGTGATAGAGGATAATACCCAATGTCATTTTGTGACTTCTGCACATATGTGCACACATGGGCATATACACTTACACAAATATACAAATAAAAGTAACATTTTATTCATATTATGTGTATGCATGTTTATGTTTACATGAATGTAGATGACTGCAGAGCCTACAAGGTATTGGACCTCATACCTGGAGTTACAAGCAGTTGAGAGCCACTTGATGTAAGTGCTAGAAAACAAACTTGAATCTCCTGCCAGAACAGAGCACACCCTTTATTACTGAGCCATCTTTCCCACCCACAAATAAATAAGCAAATCTTGTCAGCAACTTCATTGATACATTTATATAATCTGCATTTATGTCCTGAGTTTATACACATTTGTACATGCATATGAGTGTGCATGTGTGCACACATGTAACATTTACTTGAAAATCATACTAAAAATGAGTTGAAAGTATGTATGTGGAGTGGGTAAAACCAAAAAAAAAAAAAAAAAAAAAGCAGAGTAAAATTACTGCCTGCCAATTCATTTCAAATAAGAGTTATTTCTCTTTGTCCTAAATTGCAGTAAATCAACTAGAGTCATCAGAAAGCTTGGTGACCTTAAAAACAGGGCCTTAGCTAAAATGGAATCTAAAACAGTCAAAGATCCACGTGACAGCTACCTTTTCCTAGGGAGCTAAACTGGGATCTTGGCGGAAGGAAAAATCCAATCACTAAAGAGACAAGATAAGAGTCTTCACTTGCTAACCCGTCTAAACTCTATCTCAAGAAAAGCAAAGTTATGCCTTTATCAAAGCTTAGGATTCTTATTTTATTTGGAGATTAAATGATCACTATCCCCAAAGAACGCCTCTTTCTCCTGAAAGTCATTGCCCTTTTTAATGAACTCCCCAGCCCGACAATAGCATCTGAGTGTTTACTGTGTGCCAGAAGTATAGGGACCCAACCCATGACTACCTATTGCACACAATGTGGGACTTATCTGGTTCATCTACAAACACCGAGTTGTTACCCTAGTCAATGGTTCTCAAATCACTGTCTGTATCAAAAGAACTCATGGCACCTTCTACTTACATCATACCCTTAAGATAAATCAATAAGACTCTTCAAGGGTCTGCTTTCAGACTCTATTTGCGGAAGGGCATCTTTAGAGTTCAACACTGGAACCATTGATATACTATAGACAGAGGTTATAGAGGTAGCTCAGCAGTTAAGAACACTCACTGCCAGCTCTTCCAAAAGACCCAGGTTTGATTCTCAGCACTAACATAGTGAGTCACATCCATCCGTAACTCTAGCCCCAGGGGATCTGACACCCTCTTCCGGCCTCCATGGGTACCAGGCATTCAAGTGGTGCCTGAACACACATGTAAGCAAGACACCCATCCAGACCAAATTTTAAAAATTAAATAAATACAATGTAGATGTAGTCCTGTATAATACATTCTGTATAACAGAAGGCAGGAAAATACTGAAGAACATAAGCTCTCTTTAACTGCTGAATAAAACTTGCTCATAAGTTTTAACTCTATAAAGTATCCACTACAAATTCCCATAATATGTTTTGAATATTGACAAAATCCTTAGGTCACAAGAATGTGGTAACAAAACTCAAAAAGCACCTTCAATAGTCATCAACGTATCTCTATTGCCCCAACACCATGAAGCTTGTATCCTAGGAAATCCTTCCCAGGGGCCCTCCACCTTGAACATCTACTGATTCACACATTGCGTCATTGTGCAAGACTGAGATGAAGACTGGAGACACTCTGTTCTCCATGGCTGACACAAACCACTCTATCAAAGGGACATGTGGAAGAGGAATGCCCAGAGAACTCCATACTCCCCACCCCCTTCTTAGCACTCCACCCAGGTTGGTTCCTTCCCTCTTGGATATGAAATTTGTTCTTGTTTTGTTCTGTTTTGTTTTGTTGAGACAGTGTCTCTCTACATAGCCCTGGTTATCCTGGAACTTACAGAGATCTGAGCCACCTGTGCCTCCTGAGCCCTGGGATTAAAGTTTCTGTAGGTCTCTCTCCCTCTGGCAAGTTTTCACTGACCATTCTTCCTAAGGCAGAAACACCCACTTCTGGGTTAAATTGTCTCAGCAAATGGTACTGACTTCTTCCTTTGATAACACTTAGTCAAAACTGTAATGGTTTTAGCAGGCAGAATCCTTAACGTTTATTTTATTCATATGTATTTATACATATCTATTTTATTCTCATTACCTAGCAAATAACAAGTGCTGGATAAATCTTTTCTAGACTGATTGGAGGGAGGCTGGACAAATGGCTGACACAAATGAAAACCAGTAAGCAGAGATGTATTAAGTATGAGCTAATGAAGGCATTTAACTAATTAGAAAGGAACACAGTGCTGTAAGCGGGACACACAATGTACATGCTTGTGTAGACACTTTAAAGGGGCTCAGCACAGCTTCTTTTTGTAGATGACAGATTGGAGTACAACGTTTCAGGAGCTGGAACTGCAGTTCTATTGAAAGTGTCCCAGCATGACTAGAGGAAAATTTTAATGACTACCTCTCTGCAGACATCACTGCTCAGTAGCACTCCATCACATTTATCTCTCCCTATCTTGTTTCTATTTCTTTCTCTATCCAAGAGCAGACCTTGCTGCCTCAATGATATAACAACGTCCTCTGGAAGACAGGTAGCTCTCTGTCCCTGGCACCCAGAGAAGCCCTTCAAGGCTGAGAAGACGAGCCAGAGAGAATCAGGTTACTGCAGGTAAATCTGACGTACGGATATCCCAACATTATTAAGAAATTGGGTAGAGGATGCTTATGCAAACAGCTAGAGAAAAAAAATTAATGTTTATAAAAACATCTGTCCTAAGCATAAAAAGGCAATGCACAGACAGGGGGTCTCACAGTGTGTCTGTGGGGAACTTTTAAGCAGGTAATGAAGGGATAAGTATTTAAAATATTAATTTGGCTCTTTTCTTTAGTAATCAATACATCAGATTAATTCCCTAGCTCCAATGAGCTCCTTTTGTCTCCTAGGGTTCACTTCAAAAGAAGTCCCTGTCCAGGCGTCAAAGGAGGTGATGGGCCATCTGCCATTCGTAGGTGGCAATAGGTATTTGTAACTAGCACATCACAACCTGTGTAAGCTGAGAGGCTGAGACAACAGGAAGTTGGGGGCCCTGGTGTGATTGTGCTATTTTGATAATATGAGAAATTTGATAAAATGTCATTCAGTTTCCTTAAGGGGTAAGTAGAAGCAGGAAGCTGCTGTGGAGGGGTCAGTAAAAACATGGGCTTCTCTTTTACTTTTAGCTTTAAAAAATGATAAAATAAAATAAAATAGTCTGCCTATAATCCCAGGACTTTGAGACAATGAGGAGACTGAGGAAAGGGATGACGTGTGTGTGTGTGTGTGTGTGTGTGTGTGTGTGTGTGTGTGTGTGTGTGTGTTCAGTGAAAAGAGAGGAAACAGGGAGAAAAAAGAACACAGAATGCCTCTGGCCACCTTTTAAGGGCAGCAGGGCTAAAATGGGAGGAGTCCCTCCATGAGTACCATTTAGCACAGCAGTTCCTTCTAAACAAGAGAGCAGATCCTGCAGGGTCTGTAAGGACCTAATATTCAGCTATCAAAGGTAGCTTCACAAGCTGCCCTGGCTGTGGTCTTGGTTGCTGGGGAAAATAAACACACCGTCCTCTGTCCCCTTCTCTCGGTGACACGCCAGGACATCAGCAGCAGAAATGCTGCTAAGTACTATATAATCCACAAGAGGCACTGGAAAGAGATGGAGAGAAAGAAGGAAAATAGCCTGGCCAGCTAGGTTTCCTGGTCTATGCATCACAAGCTGCATGCCAAATAATGGTCCTTCTATCAGCTAAAGCTTCAATATATTGAAGGTGGTATGGTAAGACCAGGGTGGAGCAGCAGCAGGGACATCAAATACCGGGATGCAATACATTCCTCGGGGTCTGTGGTGATGCTGTGTGTGAACTGACCTCCAGCCTTGTAAGGTGCATAGAAGCACAATGCCTGACATACACCAATTGGAGTAACACTTCACGGGGAGCAACACAAGAGAGTCCATTACTGATTTGGGTGTTCCTTTGCATTTGCTATAAAGCAGTGTGCCATCAAATTTTAGCAGCAGCCTCATCAGACTCATGTTGACTGTGTTTCTCGACTGAATCAGAAGGCCATGTGAAATGCCTGACCCATGCCATCCAAATCATGTAATATCACCTACACTGTTCTGGCAATGATAACAACCACCACTGCTCACTGTCCATGACTATATCCATGTGGCAAGAGTTGAGCGGTGAGTAGAGAAGGACTGGGTCTCACAGATCACGATGCTACAGTAGGTGATGACTGGAAGCCACTAAATTGTAAATGCATCAGTTTTTACAAGATGTGTGGTCAGGAACTAAGGCAGTGGTTTCAACCATAAGCAACAAATTTTGTAGCAGCCCACTGTCTTATAAACACATTAGTAGCTGTCTCTCAGCTGGACCCAAATTCAGCATCATTTTGCCAATTAACAATTGACAATGCTTACTCAATGTGGACCCAGAGCATGCCTGCCCCCAGCATGGCTTTCCCTGGGCAAGTCATTTAATTCCTAGAGATAAATGTCATACTGAGATGAGATATGGCAGGAAAGGTACTTAGCAGGGGCCTGGAAAATAGCATCCACTCAGTGCTGCCTGAGGAACAGGAACACAGAATGCAAAGCTGGTATTATACTAAGGAAGAACTTTGAATTCTAGAACAAAGAAAAATCATTATTCAGAGACAAAAGTTAAGAGGCTTTTTTAAACCTAGTATTTGAAATGGCTATTATAAAGTATCTGTAAGTTCAGAAAAGGGCCAGTGAGGACAGAGAGATGGCTGAGTAATCGGGAACACCCAATGCTCTTTCTTGCAAAGGGACACTCTTAGGTTCTCAGTACGCACTTAGACGCTCATAACCATCCATAACTCTGTTTTTGCAGATTCAGCCCCCTTTTCTAGGTGCTGTGGGCACCATAGACAATTTATAGCAAATACATATGTGTATATAAAACCTTTATACACATAAAAATAAAATAAAAGTAAAGAAAGGACTAGATGGATGTGTGATTCAATAATCCTAGTAGATAAGTAAGACCCACAACAGTGGTAACTTCTGCTACCATTTAAGTAGCTGTCTTTTCAATGGCTGTCTCAGCTGCAAACTAACTAGCAGAAGCCTTTTGTGTGTGTGTCAGTTATGTTTATAATTTATAGTTTTTATTATATGAACATATAACTGGGAGTCAAGTGGGAAATCTTGTCTTAAATAGCAAAATTAGCATGATTCAAAACTGATCAAAACATCACCCCGGACTGCATTTGGTAGATCACCTCACTCCGAATATGTGCTAAGAGTCAAATTTCCCCAACTACTTGAAGCAGCTCAAATTCTCTCTCTCACTCCTATACTAATGACATCTGCTTCAGTTATGCTGAGAAAACAGGATTTAAATTGGGGAAAATAATATTTGCACAGAAATCCTTCCTGTCTGTTGATTAAATCCAATCATTCATAATAAACTGGATACATATTAGCTTTCTGTACCTAATTCACACTCTAGGGGGCCCTGCTATAATCAAGCCATATATTTATGTTGATAGTAAAAGTTATAATTTTAAACAGTAGTGCCATGAAAAGTCAGAAAGGAAAAATGCATCTTTGTTATAAATATTAAACCGTATGCTCTTTATCTAGTGCCTAGCAAAGCTGTCCATCTCTCCTATGAATAGTTATTAGACACTGATAATGTTCAGATACTACAGACCAAGCCAAAGATGTGGAAATAATAATTATATTAATCCAAGTTTATCTGGCCTCCAATATCAAAACAATGATTTGTATTTAAATAATAATAGCAAAATCATAAATAAGAGGTAGAAAAATAAAAATATTCTTATCAAAACTCATAGGCTCAACAAAGACTTGAGCACCTGCTACAGCTTAGGTTTTAGTTGATATGCCTGGACATTAGAGTCTTAACAGCAATGTTTAGTGTTAATACTAATCATTTATTGATTTAAAGAGTGAGCTTGGGAATTGCACAGTCTATAATTGTCACTACATACAATGATATTGTAATTAACAAAGAGTTCAGCTTCCTAATACTGGATCTGGTCATCATTTCTTGCAGTGTTATTAGGAAATAGGGAAAACTGGGGGGAGTGTGTGAGTAAGTAAAATCATACATCTCTGGCTCATCTTTAAGATAAACAGGAAGAGAGGCAGAGATGTGGAGAATTCCTCAGCATACTGCCATACTGTACCTCACAAGGATCTAATCTCTTTACTTAAATCAAGGAAGCGAGGAACGGGACATAAGGAGACTTTCCAAAACTGAACACATGAATGGGGCACAGAGCTGGGCTCTGCTGCTCCACAACCCACAGTCCTCTGTTTCATGTTTACAAAAGCCACTCAAGGATCAAAAGAGTGAAGCAATTCTAAAATTAGACCCGGGGCTGGACTCCCTTCATTCCTGACCCTAACCCAGGCCCCACTGGATTTCTGCATTCCATGAAGGCATGGACCATATCTGTTCAGTTTACCACTCCACCCAGGAACTACAGTTCCACACCAGGGAGACACTCAGCACTCAGTGCGTTCAAAGATTAATTCATTAACATGGTGCATTCACTGTCACCTGTGGCCAGGATCTGACTTTGTAAAACAATACACAAGAGTTAGGCAGGCTTTCCTGAATATTCATAGCGAACAAGAGTAAAAATAATGGCACTCACTAGACGCTAACTAAGAAGAAACACTGCTTGTCCTTAAATCGCCTGCTTTAAAGGGGCATGGGAAAACATATGAAATTTCAATAACTTCTTTTTTTTTTTTTTAAATAAAGCAGAGCTGAATTGCTTGGTGGGTGAAGGAGCCTTCCCTCAAGCACCAAAATTCAGTCCTGGGACCCACGTGATTAAAAAAAAAAAAAAAAAAAAAAGAATTCCTGCACGTTGTCTCCTGACCCCCACATGTATGCTGTGTCACAAACACACACAGAAATAAATAAGCAAAGTTTTACATGTATATGAAAAAGTCCCTGTACCTAGGACACAGTTTATACCCATTAATGGGGAAAAGTGGGAGAAAATGAAAGATTTGAGATGGGTTCTCAGAAAAGCATGGTCTTTGGAAAGTGGGAGCTTAACAGAGTCTCTCTGCAAAGACAGTCTTGAGGGAGGGCTCCTAAGTGCGCAGTTCAACATGGTCTCGAATCTGGACACACTGACTCCACAGTAAGTAGCCTTGGAGTCACACACTGAAAGGGGCCTTTCAGAATTCCTTCATCTCAGGACATCTCCGATGCCAATGCATTTCAGCCTCTCAGCACTTGCCCATTGTTAAGCAGAAAGCTCAGGCCTCTGGGTGGCCCAGACCACATACCTTATCTGAACATTTTCTTTGATTTCATTATATTTGCTTTACAAGGACTTGTGCTTGTGTCTAAACAATATACAACACTCCCTCAAATTATGTTCAGTATTTGAAGTGTTACATTGTTTCTAGAAGCAAAAGCAAGTAACTTAGCAGGGAAATAGCTGGAGTCTGAGTAACTATCAGAGAAATGAAGAATGTGCCAGAATCTTTCAGGGAAAACAAGATTAAACACAGCCCAGAAATAGTGACCTCCTGCATAGTAGTGGGACGCCAACAGCTATGAAGAATTTCAGTGTGATAAAACAGAGCCATACAGGGCTCCGACACTGTCACAGGCGAGCTTAGCCCTAATCTCTCTCTCACTCACTGTGGAAAATGAGCGTGACTTGCAGATAGGATTCCATGCCGGAAGTGTAGGGTCCTGCCAAGGAGGACTGAGAACTTCACAATGGAAGTGACACACAATGGTGCTGACAGAGCCTCCAAACAGGGCCTCTGCCCGGAGGAGAAGACCCTAGCCTGTGAGAACAGAATGTCAGGTGAAGCTAGAAGACATGGTTTAGTCATTGAAGATCCCTCTGCTAACACTGCCTATATTTCCTTATGAGACACACATTTAGTTAATGGTTGGCTTTAGGTTTGGTGTGAATCCTTCTAACTTCATGATGAATTATCAAAAGGCATTTTCTGAAACAAATTCCCTGCTAGTGATATACTACATGGAGCTAACTTTACAATACTTTGGGGTTCATGGACAGGCTTCCTGTTACCTGAGGGGGTAAGGGGTGGGGGGAGTTCATACACAAAGCTTAAACAAGCTGGGTAATATTAAATATATTTTTAATTTGCATGGTTCATTTTATTTTGCTGGTAGAACTGTCTTATCAAGGCATACCCAGCCTTCAACACTGACATATAATATTGTTATGTACAAATTCTGTGCTCAAGAACCACACAATCGAGTTTTTAAAAACCCCACTGAATACTTTAAAAGTAATTTATGATTGGGAGTTTGAAAGATATCTTAGCAATTAAGAGCATATTCTGCCCTTGCAGAGAACTCATTTGGTTCCTAGGACTCCCATACACCATTTCCCATGCAGAGAAGATCACAGCTTCCTCGAACTCCAGTTCCTAGTATTCCAAAGGCCTCTTCTGGGAACCCTGTACTTATGTGCACATGCCCACACATATACATATGCACATAATTTAAAAATTAAAATCTTTGCAATAAGTTCAGGGGTTTTGTGTTGGACTACATCCACAGCAATCTTTGGCTACATGTAGCCTGTGAACCATGGACATGCCACGATGCTTTCTGGAACATGACCCAAATGGATAGCAAAAACATCAGTGCTATAAGATGTATATATACTTCATGGGCTAGAGAGATGGCTCTGTAGCTAAGAGCATTGGCTCCTGTTCCAGATGACCTACATTTGATTCTCAGCAACTACGTGAGATTCACAATGGTCTGCATGTCCAGACCCAAGAACCCAATGCCCTCTTTTGGCCTCTTCAGGCACAGGGCAATACACAATGCTATACAGGTATATGTGAGGGTAAAATCCCATATACATAAAAGTAAATATTTTAAATGTGCATTTCAAATATGAACATCATATAGCTCATCATCTTTTTAACTTACAACCATGTATTTATTATTGCCTGTTAAGCTGACCAGTCTAAAAAGTATACAATTTTTCTCTAAATTACTTGCTTTTTATGACTATAGTGAGTATGTAGTCTCCCCAGAACCAGAAAGTAAACACGGATTGAAGGCATTCAGAAAAAGGGAGGCCTGTGATCCATGAGAACACAGCAACAGGCACTTGTAACAGAGCAGGGCTGGTCACCAGGACAAGAAAAAAGGCACTGCCAAAGACAAAGGAAATATCCTCACTCACAGTCACCCACCTGGGGCCGGGATGAAGCAGAGAAATAAGCCCAACATTGCCTGGGGACAAAGGCCTTGGAACATTTACTTATCTTTTTAATATTTTTCAAATGGAGAGGGAGTGCTATTGGACCAATGAATGGAGCAGGCCAGAGGTGCTGCCAGCTGTGCTGCAATGCAGACACCAGTCTCACAGAAAACACATGTGAAAACATGTCTGGGCTGAGGTACCGAAGTATTCACCAGCTGCCGAAGTACTCACCACACCAGAGTGAAATCCAGGATCTGCACCATCCCAACCCATACAGATATCAAGAGGCAAAGTTCTGGAGTCTCTAAAGCAAGTTCTCTAGACTAGCTGACCAGGTGAGCCCTGAATTCGGTGAGAAGCTGCCTAAATGAACAAGGCACAGAGTGATCCAGGAAGACTCCCCAGGATCAGGCCAAGGCTTGCATATGTGTGCATGCACACATGCACTCATACATATACAGACCATATGTGCCTATATAACATGAGCACTCATACATCCAATGGATACCATACACAGACATATGCAGAGGAGGGTGGGAAGGAAGAGGAGGGAGGGGAGGTGCCTCCCACACAGAACGCAAAGTACTTCCAAGTCTTTGTAAACATTAAATTATTAACCAAAAGTTTTAATGAGTTTATGGACAGCTTTTTCAGTTTATGGGACACAGAGCATGAATGGACAAGTCTACCACACGTGCCACAATATGTGGGTCAGTATGTCAGCAATTAAAGGTGAGGAGGGATTGGGTCAATAAACTGAGAACTATCCATACAGCGGACCATGACACACTAGTGAGCCAAAGCTATGATGTACTCTTTATAGTCCGAACAAATGCTGAATGAGAAAAGGAAATCACACAGCACTGTTATATGATTCTAACAGTTGAAAGGTCAAGGCAAGGTTTAGGATTAGACCCACTGATGTAGACTATAATAAAAAGCAAAGGAGTGAGCAGGACAGTGTTCAGCAGGGTGGTTTACTCAGTGGAGAGTGTGTTCTACGTTTAAGAAGGATGGCATGTGCACAAGTAGTCAGTTTGTCATATTTAGTAAATAGATGGGCTTTCAATGCTATTCTAAATATAAGATATATTAAATAATAAGGCAGGCATGGTGGTTCACATCTCTCCAGAGGCAAAAACAGGAAGATGGCTAGGAGTTCATGGTAACCAAGGGGAAATATTGAATTCCGGGACAGCTTGGAGTACAGTGTGAGACCCTTAAAGAAAAGGGAGGAAAGAAGGTTGGGAGGGAGGCAGGGAGAGAGGGAGAGAGAGGGGGGAAGGAGGGAAGGGGGAGAAATATATATTTAATCCAGAAAGAGGAGTAAGGATATAGAGAAAATGAGATTGCAAGAGTCAGTCACTAAAGACATTTTTAAAAGGACACTAGTGGCATCATACAGCTACCTAAGATACCGCATGTCAACTGCACCTCGTCTCCCAACGGGCAGCAATAACCAAAATATACCTTGTGTTCCCTTGATTTCTCAGTTATTCTGACAAGATTCTGCTCTAAGCTGGACTGCTGAACTGCCCTGCCTGTGCCTAGAGAACCTTTCCTAGGCAGGGGTTTGCCGTTCTCAGGCAATTAATAGCTCACTAATAAATAGTGAAAGAATTTCAAATGTTTTATTTTGCCTGCCAATCAAGGGCCAACCTACCTCCCTAGACTTAATGATCCCAGTCAACGTGGGCAGCTCACGAATGCTGGAAGTCAAGCTGCATGTACTCAGTGCGCATGCTCACTAAGGTCGCTTTCTTGCCCAGAACACCGTACTCGTATTCTCTTTCTGCCCCAATGTCTCCACACTGTCCAGCAAAGTAAGACAGATGTGCTAACAAGTGAGGAACGGAGCAACAGGACCACCCCACTGAGGGTGTGAATTCATCCAAAGCCTTTTCCAAAATGGTTCTTGTTATCTACCCAAGTTGGACAAGAGTGGAGATGTGCAAAGCCACAGCACAGTACAAAACCCATCGATACTGGGACCCACACGTGGCAATGCCACCAGATCATGGATTACTATTACCATCATAGCTTAGTTCGGATTTCTCTTGCTGCAGTGAAACTCCATGACCAGAAAGCAAGCTGGGGAGGAAAGGGGTTTTCTGGCTTATACTTCCATACTGCTCTTCATCACTGAAGAAAGTCAGGACAGGACCTCAAACAGGGCAGTTACCTGGAGGCAGGAACCGATGCAGAGGCCATGGAGGGGTGCTACATATCAGGCTTGCTTCCTGGCTTGCCCAGCATGATTTACTATAGAACCCAGAACCAGGAATAGTACCATGAACCATGGGCTGGGTCCTCTCTCATTGTTCACTAAGTAAGAAAATGCTCGACAACTAGATCTTATGGAGGCATTTTCTCAATTAAGGTCCCCTCCTTTCAGAGAGCTCTAGTTGCTGTGTCAAGAGGTGAAATGATATCCATACAGATGAACAAAATAGTTCACATGTGGCAGTACAGACTGCATGATTTGATTGACATAGTTAAATAAAACTCAGACAAGCAAGCATGAAAGTGCTGCTAGAAATCAGCACATGAGAACCTGAGTTCAGATCTACAGCACACACATAAAAGCTGGGCACAGACAATATGGACCTTCATCTATAGCACCTGGGAGACATAGGGCAGACAGAAGTAGATTTTTGGAGCCCAGACAGTCAAGCCAGATCAATGAGCTCCAGGTTTACTGAGAGATCCTGTCTCAGGAAATAAAGTAGGGAGCAATTAAGGAAGACACCTGACATGCACCCGCACACATATGTATACACATCCATATGAACATGTAAATACAACACACACACACACACACACACACACACACACACACACACACACACAAGAAATGAGGAGAGTGTAGGTATTTAGAGTAAGGAGTAATGAAGGATTACAAAAGGGTGCCAATCTATCCTCTGTCTCAGAGTGGGCACTGATAACTTGCTGAAAATTTATCAGGAAGTTAATACAAGATTTGATTACTTTGTAAGATACTATGGTTCAGGCTGGAGGGATGGCTCAGTAACTAAGGCCAATTGCTGCTCTTGTGGAAGACACAAGTTCAAGTCCCAGAACCCACATGGTAGCTTCCAGCTGTCTGTAACTCCAGTTCCAGAGGACTTATACCCTCTTCTGGCCTCCAGGGGCTCATATGTAATGCACAGACATACATGCAAGAAAACACTTATACCCATAAAATAAAATTTAAACATTGAAAAATGTTTTAAAAGCATGTAAAAGTTCAACTAAAAGTCCTCTCAAAAATACTTTAAAATTAAACTATTCTTTAAGATCATTCCTTGGCAAATCTTCATCACGTACTCAACCATAACCTCCAAATATTAATTGATCTCTTTCTCCTCTAATGTTTCTTCTTGGTGGACAAACCCTTCTCACTTTCTCAGCAATAGCCCCCTACTAGTAACTGATCTGTTTTCCTTCAATATCCCATGCTCATCAGAGAATTATAACCTTATAAGCTAACTTTTATCTTCTTGGGCTTATTTATTAAAAGACAGTGAGACACCATACAGGTCCTGGGCTGAGGATTTCCTCTAAGGTTCTCAGGAAGCCAAGCATTGCTGCAGCTAAGCAGCAAATACCTTATGGAATTTACACAACATTTATAGAATTTAAATCTCATGTAGCATACTGCCAAAGCACTTCTTCAGGGGCACATTGCATAGCTACCATCATCCAATTAGTATTATTTAACAACCTCTAATCATTCAAATTTGCCTTTCCTTCGTGTGTGGTTCTAATAAAGTAGGAATGTATAGTCCAGTAAACATCATCCCCACAGCAGGGTATAGGACCATCACTCCCTTGTGCTGCCCAGAGGTAGTCAAATCTCCCCTGAGCACTATCTCCCAGAAACCATTTATTAGTTTACAGAGCTGAGGATGACTTTGAACTACCCATCCTGCTGCCTCCAAGTTCTGAGTTGTGGAATTATACATGCGAACTTCCATACTTGGTTTATGTGGTGCTGGGGAACAAACCTGAGGCTTTGCTACCCAAGTGCTCTACAGACTTCTCCAGCCAGCACATATACAGCCTCTGGAATTGGGTTTCTGGCCTTGGCAAATGGATTTGAGAGTTCCCCACAAGGGTACAGATATCCAGAGTCTATTGCTTTTAATTGCTAATTAGATTTCCCTGGAACCATATCTGGTTGATCATTTACAAGGGAATGTGCATTCAGGATGGCTTCTAGTCTGGAGCAGTCATAAAGGTGCTATCTGTTCTTGAAGACTAGGGGTTTCAGGGGGAGGAGTGTTTGCAAGTGACTCAACCGAGGTGACAGTTAGTAATGATAAAGGAAATGATGGACACGAAAACTACAGGAAAGGCACACCTGAGCCAGGATCAATAACATTCAGCATGCAATGTATTCTGTTCAGAGACACTAAGTGATATTTTCTGTGTTGAGTGGATATGGTGCAACACAGGGGTAGAGTTCAGAAGCATCCACGGAGGCAGCTTTTACATGGCCCCCTCTTGCCATGCATGGCCCTTGTAGCTGAATTACCACAATCTCATGTCCTGATTTATGTACAGTTTTATCATTTCTGTGTCAGAAGTGGCATCGCTCAGTGGCCACTGACTTTTATCTGACCTAATATACACACCTGTGATACACAGGGAGGACTACCTGATACTTGGGGACTCTGTGGATATCTTAGATATCTTACAAAAAGGGCTACTTCAACAATTATGCAGAGCAGTGGCTACAGCTGCACTTTTTTCTGTTGATTTAAACATAAAAAGCATATGTCTGACTCCTCAGGGGCAGAGTGCCCAGATCACAACATTTCTATGAGATGGCGTTTTTTGGGTATCCTTCTGTCAAGCCAGGGTCATGACCACAGGAAAGGAGAATGACATTTCAGGGTCATACCTCCCTGTACCCATGACTGCATCAACAGTGGCTCAAAGCCTTTAAGACTCAAGAGCAACAGGAAAATGCCTTAAGCTCTAAAGCCATAACTAACACTCTGACAATCCAACAGAAATTTTGAGAACTTCTTTTGAGAACCAGCCTTTTCAAAGGCACTTAATCAGAAGCAGTAGTAGGGAGTTTAGTTGCTTATGGAAGGTATGCAATGGATCACCACACTTAGCATACACACACATGCTTCATTTTAACCTCCAATAACAGTGCCTTAACTCTCATACCTTTATGATATCCTTTTCTCAGTAAAGGAAATGTAGTTTTGAGAAATTACTCATAAGACAGTTTTCTACTCAAGGCACAGTTGAATCCATACCCTCTGCTCCTTAAATCACAATGTACAAGTAAATATATCCATCTCTCCACACACACAAACAAACAAAAAACCATAGTATTGTTAAAGCCATCCACAGAAAGAACCAAGAAGAGGACCTGTTCCTTGCCTCTGGGTACTCATTTGTGAGAGTTATCAGCACCAGTATCTTCAACTCTTGGATCAAATACTTCTCTGAGACTCACAGAAAAACCACACTTTCCAGAGAAAACTCATGCATGCATAATCAGGGCGAACTCACTGAATATTTGCAGTGGAAGTTAGTATCCCCTGGACTACTTGAATAGTGACAGTACACTGCCAGGAATTCAAAAGGTAGAAACGGTTTGAGAACTGAGCTATGCACTGAGGCTAAGATGGAAGGATCCTGGACCTTTGATGAACATTCCAGGAAGTGAGCTCCAGGCAAAAGATACGATGAAGAAAGATGAGTGGAGCAGGGAAATTGGTTCTAGGCCACAGACAAAAGGATGTGGTGAGGAACAGATAAAGGAACTTCATACGCAAGCTCCTCCCCCCTCATAAGCTATGCCCCCAAAGGGAAACTATTCAACTTCTCTGTTTCCTCATATACAATATGGAAATAAGAACAGTCTCATCCACAGGCTGCGCCATGGCACAGGGAGGAATGTCTCACACCCACTTGGGACAGACATGCAAACAGAAGAATCTGATAGACCGTAGCCTTCACCATTACAAACACCATCACAATCATCAGCCTCATCACCAGAGGTTGAGGCTGGCATGGCCTCGCCAAAACTACCTCTTCTCTCCTACATTCAGAGGCAATTCACCAGGATCATTTCCCAGAATGCTTCCAGGTAAATGGAGACTCTCAAATACTCTCCTTATAAACTCACACCCTAATACTTATTCTTATCAGTACTAAAGGAGTGAGGTGAACAGTACAAAAAAGGAGCATTATGAGTCTCTGGGGGTATCCATGACAGGTTCTTTTTAAACACCAGTATCGACTCTCTAGTGAGAATGGATTTCACTATTAAAAGCTAATGAGATGTCATTGATTATGTTAGTAACATCGTGTCCTTAAGCAGACTCAAGAACATGAATTTTTTAGAAGGACTTTCCACACTCAATTATCACTGTGTGTTACCATCTGAGCATACCACAGGAACTGAGAAAACAGAATGACACAAATGTCTGTTCAATGTTTCTTTATGGCTATGTTTTCTGTAATAGTTTGTATTCAGTTAACAGTGTGATCAAAGGGCTGACACCAAAGCTGGAATCCATTCTGGAGTCCTTCAGGAAGCACATGAAGGATGATTTGTTTTGACTCTGCAGCTATGGTGACACATAGACCATTCATGAGACCTTTGTTCTTTCAAATGTTCCATGGCCAGCCAATATCTGCCACAGCAATATTGTCACAGAGTGAGTTAGGGAAAATTGAAGTAATGAGAAGACACAGCCATTTCATCTTCCCCAGAAAGGTAGGTTATCTACTTCTCTCTTCCATCTGTACGCACTTGATCTGCAAAACTCACCATGCCCCCTTGCTTCAAAGCACACACATGGAAGGGGTGCTAAGGATTCCAAAGAGCCCCTCCAACCAAGTGACTGTTGTTCATTCACCACTCTCCCTATTTAAATGTGTGTTCCTGCAAAAGCAGGGAAGCAAATGAGTTTGATTTCAAAGAAAAAGAAGGAGGAGGGAAGAGGAGGAGGAGGAGGAGGAGGAGGAAGAGGAAGAGGAAGCAGCAGCAGAAGCAGAAAATCCAGTGATCTAGGGCAAGGAGAGGAATCTGTTCCTGACACAAGAACAGAGGGAAGGAGTGGCTACAGGATAAAATTTCTAGCATCCCTGAATGTGAGAGAATGGGCTGACAAGCTGCATACTACATGGGGATGGGAAAGGTATAATTGTAAAATACCAATGTCTTACCATAACCAAGCAAGGACTCCTCTAAGGAAGGAATTCCCGCATGTGTTTTAGAAAACCAGGTGAAGTCTCCAGGAACGGAGCCAAAGCAACCTTCGAGGTGCAGTTCATTTAGAAAACCCAAAAGAGCATGCATGCTGAAGCAGCCCTTCCTCTCCATCTGATACCAGTCACACATGAAGGAAGCCAAGTGCATGTGAGAGGAAAGGAGGCTGCTCACCCCATCAAGAGTCCATTTATCCTGAGAAACATTGCCACAGTGCTGTTGTTGATGTAACCACAAATTATGAACACAATGGTTACAATGAAATAAGGCTCCATCCTTACCAGCTCTGACCTGCTTCCCTCTGCATAAAGGGGGAAAACTAACTAAGGAGTTATGGCAAGGGAGGTGTGATATATGTGTCACGAAGGCCTGGCCTTTATGTCCATTTAGCCTTCCAGGAGTCGCTCCTTCTGCAGTGTCCTTAGACGACTATCACAGAAATGTATAATACTTTTTCCAAGGTGCATACAATGCTATTCTATAAAAGCATGTGAAGATGCGAGCATGTTTGAACACTAGTTATTCTTCAGTGTATGTTAGGTTCTTACTCAGAGCTCACAAGTTCTCAGCTAGAAGTTGGGATAAGCAAGTGACAAACAGCAGAGAGAAAATACAGACACAGTGGGCCTATACAGCCTAGCATTCACACTCTGAGACGTGACCAATAAGTGGTTAATCCTGGAGAATGAATTCCTAATCCACTCCACTAGTGACTAGCAGAGACCCTTGGGCCCTTTCTTGGATGGCAAGGATTATTTGTAGATGTGTCTTGCTAAGTGTAAAGACTGCAATCACCACCAAAGAAAAAGACCTTGTGGGTAGGTCAGTGGCACAATAGATAATGGCCCTGACTATAGATCAAAGACAAGGCTTTACCCACACCTGTAAGAACATGGCTTAGTGGTCTCTGTGGAGAAGCTTGCTATTCTTCTAAAACTATTGATGTTCAGTCATTAATTGCACAAATATTTACTAAACACTTACCAAGAGCCAATGACCAGAGTTGGCCCAGAACACAAACCAGCAGGAAAGGTGTGGCCTTCAAGGGGTGAAATAAGTTCACAGATACGGTCCAGAGGGTACAAGCCCATGCTACCAGATCAAAAGGCCAAGGCTGGGTAGAAGCATGTTATGTGTGGTATTGACACCAGAGGCCTCCTAACAGTCTTCATGGAGGCAACATCCAAAATAAAAGAGATACCTCAGGCCAGAGTCAGGATGCTCTCTCTCAAAGGAGGGTGCCTTACCCTGGCTGCCGTCCCTCTGGGCCACAGTGTCCCTCCCTAGATGTCTGCACAGTTCACTCTATTGTTAATTCAAAATTCTGCTCAGAAGAAACTCTAGTGTTGCCACTTAACCCATTAACCTCAAGTTAAAGAGGAAACCCCCTCTTGGTTTTTTTCAATCCCATTCCTGACAGTATGTGATCTCTGATACTGCATGCATTCTTCTCCATTTTATTCACTGCTCTATCCCTAAAACCTAAGTAGTAATTGTCAGAGGGGAAGCTGCATAAGCAAACACACATTTAATCAGTCTTCATAAGGACCAGAGAATTAAGAAAAGGGAAGGAAGATGAAGGAGGGAGGGAAGGAAGCAGGGATGGAAGGCAGGAAGAAAACCACGCAATAACAACTGAGAAAACTCAAACACACACACACACACACACACACACACACACACACACACACACAAATCACCAACTCTTGAATGGTACTAGAATCAAGTATGCTAAAAAAGAGGTCACAGGAAAAACACTGAAATGCTTCTGAACTTACCAGGCAAAAGTAAAAATAAAATAGCTTCATGAAGAAAGTTGTTTTCCTGTTTTTGCTTATTTATACTTATCTCTTCTCAAGAGAGATTTAAATGCACTTTATGGAAAGAGCATACAGTGTCCTGAGATCAAAGAACAAGGGCAGAAAGTACTAGGACTTGAGGAAGGGAAGGTAATACAGGAGACGAAAGGGAAGATCTCAGGAGGAGCCTACATGGCTTCACGAGGTGCGTCCCAAATTGCTTTCTAAGCCAGAGGACTTATGAGTCCTGCATCTTGCAGGATGAGACAGGGGTAGTTGGCTAAAGCGACTGAAGACAGCCTACTCTAATTTTAGGGAGAGTCACCATGGAGATAAGAGTTCAATATGGCCAGACCTGGTGTTTGAATAAACGCTGGTCAGTCAAATACACTGGTGGGAAATTTCATTCCCATGTTACCATGTTGGCAAGTGATTTTTCTTTTGTGTCCTTTTTTTTCCTCCAGTATGTGGGTCAAAGAAAACATGTCTGTGGCCATAAAGAGGAAGGAGATAGGATCAGTGACATGACTAACTACGCCCATAAAACAGAAGGCCAAAGCTGGGCAGGAGCACAGTCATTTGTGGTATTGAAGTCAGAGATACTTCTCCCAACAGTGATAAAGAGGACACTGTTAAACTCACAAGGCGGGCACCGCACAAATCAGCATTATAAATCCCTACCTTCTGGTGACCTCCAATGGAGGAGGGGGATAATGCTAAATGCAATTTAGTTTACGTCATGTAAGTGCTAGGCAGGTAGGAAAGATATCTCAGGCATATCTCATGATCAAAACCTCTGCTCATCTGAATGACTTCAGACACATACTTTGCAGTATATTTCCCTTAAGTGATTATTATTGATATTTATAAAATTCTCAAGCTTTTCTTAAAACATTTCAAATGCCACACTCTTGCTCCCCATTTGTGGTAAGATATTCAGGAAGAACAGGGGAACCTCTTTCTTTGAGACTACTTGAACTTTGGATTTTCAGGCAGCACTTATGAGAACTGAGTTGCACTATGAACAAGGTTAGACTCCCAGACAAGGGACCTGGAGTTCATTATTTCACGGTATTTCAAGTTCAAGGCCATTTGCTTGACTGGAAAGCCCATCTGGTCAGGGAACTGGATGTGAAAAGCTGACAAGCTTGGCAGGTCTCCAGTTACATGCCAAGGGAGAATGTTTGGGCAGAGCCGAATGCCTCCACAAAACCTAAGTCGTTCTGTGTCTGTTCCAGGTCATGAACTAACGCATGATGGAGTTTAGTACCACACAGGGATGCTTACTGCAAGGCTTGATGCAATGAGTAATGATGGGGAGGCTGGTTCCAAACTGGGCTCTTGTCACAACTAGAACAAGCACAACTACATCTCATCTCTTTCACATGCAGTCCGTTCTGCCACAGTGCTGTTCGGGAAATGCACTGTTCCAGCACAAGTATCTGAGAACAGAAGGAGAATCACTCAGTGGATGTGGGTTGGCCCACAGAACCACTCGGTGACCACAGGAAAGTACACCCATCAGTCAGCACAGAAAGCACAAAAACACACCAAAACCACATACCAGCTGCCTCAGTTTACCACATGTGGTATACATATACACACTACACCCAACTTCGGATAAGCTGCCTTGCGTGGTTTTGTAACAACTCCACTGAGGACACATTCTTTGGTAACCCCTCAGTTGTGGACAAGACCAAGTACCAAGTTTATTGTGTTTGGTGCATTGCTTAACCTACTAACAACCATAAATATAGCAACTATTTTTATTAAAAAAATATTTTAAATATTGTACTTCTAGTTTGGTAGATAAAGACATTTATGCAATTGCATCCTTTTGCACAGGATGGTGACAAAAATGTATAATTTTTAAAAAATGTATAAGGGGCTACAGAGCTATGATGGCTTATCAGTCGGGGGCCCATTCTGCTCTTGCAGAAAAAGACCCCAGATTTGGCTCCCAGAACCCACATCAGGAGGATCATGGTTGCAGATAACTCCATAACCAACACTCTCTGATCTCCATGACAACCTGCACACATGTAGTACACATAAACTCACACATGCACACATACACACATGCACACACATGAGCAAAACTAATTTTTTAAAGTGTGTTGCACTAGAACATAACTGAGTAAGCTAGAAAATTGTGGAAAATATTATTTTAATGTGAATTTTGCTAGAACGCAAATTCAACGAAAAGCTATTAGATACAAATGGGCACCAGTTCAAGTTTGTGAATTCATTAACTCTGTTTTAAGAAAGAATAAGTTGAATAAGCTTATAAAAATATATACTCTGCATCACAAAATATCATCTTCCAGATAGTATGTTTGCTCACTGTAGGAACTAAAAGCAAGCAAGAAAAAAACAAAAAAACAAAAAACAAAAAAAAAACCCTCCACCTTGCTTATCATCCCCATGGGAACTTTCTCAATTCTGCTTCTGCTCCTTTCGTGGGTGTCCTGCTCTGGACAGTGTGGCTTCTTTGATGGTGGCTTAACTCAGCTTTACAACCAAACAGCTACTTCTCAGTGCAGTAGGCTTTCCTGGGAAGAAGGAGACATGGTACCAACCTGGCCAACCTCTCATCACTAACTGAGCATTTGCTACCTGCTCAGCTGCAAGCTCTGTGAGAGAAACAAGAATGTCCCCTGAGCTGGCCTAACCAAGAGGATTTCTTAGTTTCCAAATTTGTTCTAGCTGTAACATTTTTTTTTACTCTTAAGATTAATTACTATTTTCATTCTAGTTCTAAGATTTGTTAAAAATACAAATTATATAAATAGCACATTCAGAAAAGAAAATGGACTTGTATTATTAAGCTTCTGCAAATTACAGCTTCAACAATTGCCTCCTGGCCTTCTGTTGGCCATCATCTAAAACATTGTACCACCAAAATTAACTACATAAAACAAAGCTGCATCAGAATATTTTAAAGTAGTGGATGGATACATACATTAAAAATACCAGGATGAATAACCACTGTTTTTTTTCTTTTTCTCATCTTTCAGCATGGTTATTTTGAATGTGTGTGTGTGTGTGTGTGTGTGTGTGTGTGTGTGTGTGTGACTAAATTGTGTGGAAAGATGAACAGCTATGGACATATGCACCAATATTAATATATATGTATTTGAGTATATTACATGCAATATGGGAATGTTACATTTAAGCCTAATTATCCTTCTTCTAAATAACTTAAATGTTCTATATATGACACACACAGCTCAGCATAAAAATCTGTGTGGGGTTCCCCCCATATTGCTTTTAGATGAGACACTAAGAATTAAATAGGAATAAAGACTGCGAGATGATGTCAAAAAAGGATGGAAGGGCTGGAGATTTAGCACAGTTGGCAGAGTGCTGGTCCTGCATGCACAAAACCATAAGTTTGATTTCCAGGATGCACAGACTCTACGTGGTAGCACAAGACTGCAGTTTCACCATTCAAGAGGCAGAGGTAGGAGAATCAGAAGTCAGAGGTTCAAACCACCCCCATTTATATAGCAGATTTCAACCCATTTTGGGCTACCGGAGAGCCTTTCCCAAAAATTAAAATTAAAATACAGTAGCAACCCATATTTGCCAGCTCTGAAATTGTACTTGATTTCTCCCCTTTTTAAGAATATGCTGCTCAGTCAGTCACTGTTGTGGACTAAGAATGGTGAAGGAAGAACTCTAGGAAATTACAAGGTTACATCCAGTGCCTTCCAGTGCTGCCTCCATATTTGATGCTATGACTTCTCTCAGTGAAGACAATGTCTCATTATCCCAACAGTATCTACCTGTGCATATGGTCTTCTGTCAGGATTCCTACCCTTTCAAATCATTTCCCTGTATGATAGGATGGATGCACTGTTTAGATGAACCCAGCCAGAAACTCTTGCAGATATTATAGGACTTCCCCCTTGTGCCTACAGCAACTTTCCCAGAGTGGCTGTATTAGAGACGTTTCTACCAAAGCCCACCTTACACCTAAGGACATGGAAGACAGGACCAGCTTCTCAAGGACAGGTAATGGTCATGTCCATGTCTAAAGTCACCCTGAGCATAGTAAACATCCTACAGTTTCCATTCCATGCTCTGCCCCATTCTGTGCCTCTATATCAGCCTGAGAAAGCTTTTCAACTACTGACCAGCTGAATTTGATACATCTGTGTCACTGTGAACACCTAAGAACTACTGATACTCCAGAGAGCGGAGCAACACAACTTCTCACCACTCTTGTTGGTCCAAGGATGCAAATATTTTCATATGAGACCCTCAGCACTAGAAGTTCAGGGTTTTGCTTTGTAAAGGTCCTCATGGAAATGTCTTCATTTGTTAAAATATCAACTGAAGTCCTCTAACACTTTTTAACCTGTCAATCTCTGTAGAAAGTGTTCCATATTTACAGACTTGAGTTCCCTCTTGAGACACTGGCTATCAGTCAATGGAATCAAGCCTGACCTCCCTGCTGAGCCTCCAGTGAGATGCCATTGCCATCTGGATAAACCACCGGGTACAGTCATGTCTCGGGTCCATTGCTGGAGAGGAAGTGGGGAGGGAGAACATCCACCATGGCTGACCAGCTCTTCTAGTGAGAAAGTAACTCAGAATTGACTACTCACTAGAGTGTCAAAAAAGATACAAGAAGATAAAATCCTTGGCTGTACTAGACACCGGAAAGGGGGAAGAAAAAAAAAAAAAGCCACAAAATGAAATCTGCCTTTCAAACATGGCTATGGTTAAGCTTTTAAAAAAAAATCACATGATTTTGTTCCAAGCACTATATAATGAAAAGGAGCATTGACATGCAGTGGGAAAACTGAGTTTTATGATCTCAGCAGTAATTACTACAAAGCTCATTTGTAACAGCGTGGCCAACCCTCACTTTGTCTGACCCCAACAGCCAATGTCCTCTGAAGTCAGAACCAAGGGACTTAAGGTCATGTTTAAAATTATTATAAGTCCAAAAATGAAAAAAGCAAACTGGCTTCACATTGACAGGCGTATGAAATTTTTTCCAGTATGAAAGAAAAGTTAGAACCATTGCTCTGTGTCACAAAGCACCAGTGGTCACTACTCAGCAAACCAAACCATGGCTAAGCTCATTAAAAATAATAATAATAAAGTAAAAACTCAAGCACTGTGCCGCACTAACAAGAAACTGCCTCGTAAGGAACACGAGATGCTGCAGTTCAACCCTAGCACTCTGTCTCTAACATTCCAGCTCCACGTTTAGATGCAACCTCAGAGAGTCACACAAGCACCAGACTCTAAAAATCAAGAGGAGATGAAGCCAGGAAGCAGGAGCCCAAAATATGCTGGGGTCCGATAAACGCTCTTCTCACTAAAGAAACTGACGACTTACACAACCCATGCAAAAGGCGACTGCCCAGCCCTTCTCTGCCACTTATCCATAGGAGAAAGAAAGCAAAATCAGACTTACCCTGGGAAGCCATCCCATAGGCTGACACAGAAGACCAGCCTGTGGACAAGATACGTAACCTCACTGGGCTTAATCTTCCCATCCACCTACTAACCTCTGTGACTGTCTGTGTATCTGGCTTTTGAAAAGAACTTCTGCAAATGTATGGTGGATGAGTAATTGTGGCGACTTAATAAAACATGCCAAGCCCATCACTAGGAAGGGCAGTTTCATCTACTCACAGCATTTTTATGTGCTTTTATTTATTTTCTTTAGTGAAATTACTGGGTTTTTTTGTTTGTTTGTTTTGTTTTGTTTTTTTTGCTGATGTCAATTCTCTGTCCTTGTCCAAAAGGCAGGAGGCTGCCTGTTTTGTGTATAATTTTTTCTGGCTCTCTGTCAGCAGGCAGCAATGTTGAGCTAATATATGAAGGCATGGCTTGGCAGACAAATCAGCTTTAATTTGAAAATTTATACTCCTACCATTTTCCTAAGTCCTACAAAATAGTCATTCAACTCCTCTCTTTTTGCATTAAATATGTCAATATTGTTTGATCACAATAATTATTAGAAATTACTGAATATGAGGCTTAGATCAATTTCTCATTGTCTCTGCACTTGATCCTTGCATTAAAACCTGAGTACTATATCCTTCTAGAACTTTCTATGTATATGTCTCCTGGAGGTACACACACACACACACACACACACACACACACACTCACATACACACACAAAGTCACATACTTTAAAAGCACTAAAACTCTGGAAACTGATGTTTTGAACACAACAATATTCCAGATATTATGAGGGTAACAGGGGCCGCATATAATAGAATATTCTCACTGAGATCAAAGCAATATCTATAATCAAGCACATTAATATTTCTGCTAGAAAACATGAATATTCAACTAAGTGGGATAATAAAGACTATAAATAACCTTCTGTCATCTCAGGTTATGGAATTCTGCTAAAAAACATTTCAGAAAAAAAATCGACATCCTTCAACATTCTAGGAGACCTTTCAATTTCAGAACTGTGAATAAGGGATTTCTAACTTATACTTTTACTCAGTAAATTAACCAAGTTTTGAATTCTTTAGCTGTTTCCTTCACATACATTTTGAAGGGAAATTTTGACAACAATTCAGACAGAATTAAAGCTATTATTCCACCTCACCGTACAGAGAGCTGAAAGCGTTACTCATAAACATATCACATATGTTCTTCAAGTACCTTCTTGGCCATGTGCAAACACACACACACACACACACACACACACACACACACAAATGCATGCAGGCATGCACATATGCACACATACATATGCACACATGCATGCATGCATATGCACATACACACACACTCTCTCTCTCTCTCTCTCACATACACACACACACATACACACACACACACACACAAAAGTAAACACCACTTTAGCTTTCACACAAGTTACAAACAACAATGGTTTGTTCAAGAAAACATCATTAGGCACAGTGCTGCTGTAGTAGTATTATGTTGATGTCATGTGGACACATATTATCGCTTAGGCTCCTCAGCATCTTTAAGACATTTCTTGGGGGGAGGGAGAACAAAAACAAAACTCTCTTTCATGAGTTTACAAGGAATCTTTAGCTTTATGCAGGATGCAGAAAGGGACCTTAAGCTCGGTCACTCAGGTAACTAAGAAACAGCAGAGCGACATGTTCGCTGGTTGTAGCTGGGAAGCTTTGGCACCAGGGTTTAGTTGTGTGGCACGCTGTCAAGGTGGCACTAGGAGAACATCAATAACATACATGGTGGTCTGTGTGTCCTTGGAGAACATCCATCATCCCCATGGGCTCAGGACCACCACGCTACTGCCTTGTTCCTCACTACACATCCCTATCTTACTCTTGGGCTTCACAGGGCTCCAGGGCTTCTGGGAATCCTTTAATAAACTCTCATTGGGCTTAGTGGGAGAGTCCAACTTAAGATACAGCCAAGAAATCTAATGGCCACAGAAGAAAAGTTCTTTTAATGAAGTAAAGTAGAGTGATATAGTACATGGATCTGAACATGACCCAAAAGCCAAAGACTGCAGCCTCCAGAACTAACTCCCATTCCTGAGTTACATTACCTGAGTCTGGGTCCAAGGACAAGGGTATTTATTGTATTATCTGCACCTCTCATAGCTATAAAATAACTACTCAGAATAAAGAAATACATTCTTTGATGTGGTTACTCTTTGCCCATTTGAACATATCCTGAGCGTCTGTGATCTGGTATACACTCAGCCAAATACAAGTTCATAGGGCTGGTGGGCTTAGCAAAAGATACCATCCAATGTCCAGTTAAATCTGAGGATCAGAAAATTCATAAGCAATTTTCACTGTAAGCTTGTCCCAGATTGAAATATACTTTGCTTAAAATCCCTTGTTCAAGTTATGTTTATACTAAAATGGTATTTAATCTAATACAGGTTTTACTGATATCATGAGCTCTCCTACTAGATGCTCCACAGAGCAGCAGAGATGCCTGAGTGACTATCACAAGCCTTTTCTTAGATTCAGAGGCTGGGGATAGTGTTTACACAAGAAGTGAATTGGCCAACAACTGCACAAGGTGTGACTTGGGAAAGAGCTGTGACAGCAGTGAGGTGGTGACACAGGAAATAAAGTAAAGAGTGTACTGGAGGATGGGAGGGTGAAGGACAGGAAGTCCAAGAATGAACTCTAAAGGGAAGACCAGATTACAGAAAATGAAACAGCCCAGAAAATGAAGTGCACCTTGACATAGCCTATTGCATAGTAGATACTCGATAAAGAGTTGCCCACTCCTTTGCAGGACCAGATTGCATGACCTTGAATAAGTAGATTCTTTGCATTGCCCCAGCCCAGCCCTATCCTGGAGATGGAAAAATATAATAAGCAGGGATACAAACTCATCACCAATGGTTTCCTCTTCTGGAAGCCTGGCAGCAACCATCTGTCCAATGACCTCAGGAGAGACTGACCAGGGACTGCCCAGCCCAGCTCCACGGGAGTCATGAAAGAGAACGGGGTGGGGGTGGGGGACATGGGTACTGTATTTGCTTGCTTAGTTGTTGAAGCAATTAAAACCAAGTATTGGCAAAATCAAGGACCAAGCAAAACTCCAGATCACTGCTGCTATCAAATGTAAATTAAGACACTTGCTCTGGGGAACTAGTGGGACACTGGGACTCTGGGCATATATTCATACACACATACATAGATACATACATGCATTCATACATATATACATTAATTTATATATATATATATATATATATATATATATATATATATATATATACTGATAGGACATTCATACATAATACACACATACATACATTCATTTATGCACATATATATACACACAGATACACACATAATACATTCATTCATACATACATATATTCAACCTACATACATACATACATACATACATACATACATACATACATTCATACATATCCACAGATACACACACCTGTGAGCCCTGATCCACTCTGACTCTGGCTGAGTCTCGTCTGTATTCACCCTTCCCCGCTGCCTTTGCAAAGCCCCCTCCAGTTCCACCCACAGCCCTCCAGATTAACCTTTCCAAAGCTTGCCTTTTGTCCGGTCATTCTGCCATTCCCCCACGGACAAACTTAATAAACATTTGCTGACTGAGTAATTGGCAGTTCAAGTTGAGCAAGCTTTACTAACCTGGCACGGAGTGGTAAAGAGGGCAGGCAAAACATTCAGACATTCCCAAATGTGCAACGTAGCTCCCTGAAACACCCTCTCAGAAATGAAATCATAGCCAGAAATCCAGGTTGTCAAAAACACATATGGAAGTACATCTTGAGGATCTAGGTGAGTTACTTAATGAGAGACACTCACATGGAACGTTAGAGAAACAAAACAAAACAAACAAACAAAAAAAGACTGGATTACAATATCTGCCCTCACAACCAGAGTCATAGCACACAACCACAGGTAGGTTCTGGATCTAATAGACCTTCCTGTGCATAACAAGAAATGAAAAACTAATCACATGTAGCATGGACAAGGGAGGAAGTAAGAAGGAAAAAGATGAGAAAAGAAAAACCAAGCCAACTCCAGGGTATCTTTGAAATTGTCTGCAAGCGTCCTCCTTTGTGCTGAGTCTCTGGGAGCAGGAGTATCATTAGTCAAGGTAATAAGGGGTAGGGTATGCAAGTGCTGACAGCTGCCATTTCCTTTCTCCCACCTTGTGCCAGGCTTCATGCTGACCTGTACCTTAGGTGATTCTGTGCGCAGCACCACAGCCGATATTTACAGCAAGCACTGTGCTGGCCACGGCCTATGCATCACCTCATTTCACCCTCTAGCAATCCTGCAGAGCTCAGCAGTATTATTCCACTGTCCAGAAGAGATGAGAGATGGAGAGAGGACAGATAACGTGTCTCGTCTCCAATTCCTTCTGGGTTCTAGGATAAGGTAAGACCAAGAAGTTAAAAATAAGAAGATGAAAATGCCCCATGGGGCTATCTGAAGCCTGAAAATATAAAGGGACATAAACACATCAAAGGTTATGGCAACATAAGACCTGAGACTCATGGACAATGGTTTGGAAGTCCTTTAGAGGAGTGGTTCTCAGCCTTCCTAATGCAGTGACCCTTTAATTCAGCTTCTCATGTTATGGTAAGTTGCTACTTCATAAGTATAATTTTGCTACTGTTGTGAATCTTAATCTATTTTTTTTTTTTTTTTGGAGAGAGAGGTTTGCCAAAGGGGTTGCAACCCACAGGCTGAAAACCACTGCTTTAGAGCAATGTAAGGAACTCCAGCTAAGGAGGCACATGTAGTTAAGTCCTGGGTTATATGCTGTAACAGGGTAAGAGTCTTATCTTCATTTGCTCACACAATGGGCAAATGCTAAGCAACTACTACGTGCCGAGCAGCTCCTGTGCTGCTCAGTGTACTGAAATGAATAAAGAGGGAAAAGTCTCCACCTCTATGAAGCAATAGGATGGGGAGAAGATTATAAATAAAAAACTAACAAATATGCTACATCCAGTGTTAAGGGTAGCAAGGGCTGAGGACAACAGCAAGAAGCATCAAAGGTCAAACTGAAGCAACTAAGGGATGAAGGGATGGAAGTGTAGCCCCAGAGAGTAGCTATGGAGCAAGGGTTTGTAAGGGCAGAAAGCCAATAAGCTCGGGGTATGGTTAGAGGTCAGATCTGCTAGGCAGAGACTATCCAGATAGGACGCGATACTATTGGAGCAGTAGGGAATTCAGTCCAGCTGTAGTACAGACATATGAGTGGTGGAAAAAAAGAAGTCTTACCAGGGTGGATAATAAGCCAAACTAACTATAGAAGGCCCTTTAAGTAGTTGGACACTCACGATTCTTCAGCTTTGACAGATTTAAAGTGCTTGCGGAATCTACTGGAATCAAAAGGGCCCTCATTCTGAAAATTCACTCCCCAACACCACTTTGGGTTAGAGACTAACACTTTCCGGACATTCCAGCCTAGACAGCTAGAACTTGATCCTGCAGATGAGCACAGTCCCCACTGAACCAACACCTTTACTTTGACCTATCTCTTGTGTGTTGTGCAGCAAAAGGGACAGTAACATGGCTCAGGGAATGTCAGGGCTTCTCCAGTGTGTGAGGAAGCCCTTGTTCCAATGTTCTCATCAAAGCTAGGAGTTCTCTAAGGGCTGACCCCACATTTATGAGCTGAGACATGTCCTCTCCCACAGTGTTTAGATACACGATTGCATTGGGATGATTCTTAAGACCCACAGTCAAGATGGATGCATGCAGTAGCAGACAAAATGGATATGATCACGCAACCCATGGAGGGAGCCTACCAGTTTGTAGTTTTATGTGGGCATGTTCATGTGTAGATACATGTACATATTTACACACTTGGATTTATCTCATTTTAGCTAAAAGAAAGCCAACATTATCTGTTATTCTGCTCCTGCTAAAGTCTCAGTGCACAACGCAGTGTCTACCACAAACTAAATGTTCCATCAATAGCTCTCAATTGGTTGAAAAAAATTCCCAAGAGCCTTTTTGGAAATCAGTCTACAATCCAGATTCTTAAATAGTGAGTCATCAGCCCAGACAGGGTCAATGTATGGGACAAGAAAAGATTCCCAACAGTAAAAGGTTTCTGATGCACAATAAAAAATTGAGTTGAGAATCAGCTGGATAAAGAGCCAGGAGAGTTTCTGGCAGTGCTCACCCACAGGGGAGCATGGAAGATCACTGCTGCCTCGGTTCTGGATGCTCACACAGTAAGTGCCATTTGTATTGCGTGTGCCCTCATGCCATGTGATGCCAAGGACTGCTGCTCAGGTTTGATACTACTGCCTTCATGAATTGTGATGTTTTTACTGTACATACAAAATTGTATGAGCATATGGTTTAACTGTGGAAAACAAAGACTTGTAATATATTCCACTGATCTTCGTCAGCATGTATCAATGTGCATATCTTTGGATTGTATTATGTTAGAATATTTGATTCTTAAGGTTTGTTGTTTGAGTCAATGGCTTGAGTTTCTTTCTTTTTTTAAAAGTCATTCAATGGAATAACAATAGAATTTTCAATAATTTCTAAAATGGTTTGCCATTTTATTACTACCTGTGCTCCCAGCATGGATGGTCATAAAAATCAAAATATAGGCCACCTCTACAAAATGGCTGAAGATGTCCTGTGATCTCTAGTGCCACAGAATCAGCCAAGTTTTAATTTTTTATATAAAAACATACAACAAAAGCCACTAACTAGTATGTGAATTCTTTAAGTCTTTAAGAAGAATAGAATTATATGTATAGCAAAATCATTTTAAATAAACTTCTTTATGATTAATTATCAATAAATTTTTGGTTTTCATATGTACTTTATATGCCTGTATAACAGAGTCAAGTAAAAAAAATTTCATGTAAAAAGGAACTGTAAATAGAAAAAACTTGAGTTCTTGTCTAGGACCTAAGTGGATGTAAATACCACTGTATCAGAATAACTGTGCTAAAAAGAAAGGCACAGGTACTTTGACTACTGACATGCAAGCCTCGGTATTTTGTATTTATAATCCATCTCCATGTGGCTTTAAAACTCACACCCCATTCCTGTTACAGTAATACTGACTACCCACACCTCCATACACACCCCCACACAAGCTTCTCAAGTTATCTCTAGCAATTGTTTACCGATTCACAACCACAGATTGATACTTTATATCTATTATAATTCAATATTACATACTGAATTATAATAAAAGTGAATTCTCAGAAGCATGAAATGGAAAACAGAATAGATCAAATAAGTACACAATCCTAAATGCACTTGACGAGACTCAAGTGATTCTTTGATTGCTCTACGTGCTGATGATGTCTCTTGTTTTCTCCTATTGTAGAACTGGTTCATAAACCAGTCCAATCCAGTCCATGGGTGCTACTTTGAGTACATACTCTTAGAATACACACACACACACACACACACACACACACACACACACACACACACAGACACCACTTAAGTCCATCCTTTAATTCACTGCCAACATTTTGTTCTCCAGTTAATAATGCAACAATTAGCTTTCTGCCTTCTGCTAATTCCTAACCTCCACTAATATGATCGAGCAAGGAATAAAATTAGCAGGTCTGTGATGCTTGTGATGTCAGACTCTAAAGGTGAGTTAACACCTGATTAGGCTTCTGATTAAAATCATCCAGGTTTTAAACACAGAAATCAAGTCAAATTATTGTTCATTTCATAACACACTTTATATTGAGGAGAATAATTACCACTAGATTCATCTTATGTAGAGTAATTTTTATGTCCATCTATTTGAGATATGGTCTCTTTATGACTAGAGTCTACATTTATGTGTCTGAAGATCTACAGTAGCAAATTTATTATGTACACTAGAATGCTAACGTTTACAACCTCTGGTAAGCTTCTGTACACTTCAGGCACAGATGTGTCCCTACATCAGTTCCAGGTGAATTAGCCTCAGCTACTTAAACCTACCTTCTACAATTGACACAAACTTTAATTAGGCAGAACCTATAGGCAAAGCTGTCATATTACTCTTCAGGGATGAAAGTAGGTTGTCCTTTTTATCATTAAAATAGCTGCAGATTAATGAAGGATGCTGCCTAATCTTCTTAAATTATTCATCTTAAAAATATAACCTTTGAAACTATACACACATAATCCTGCAATCTCTCGTCAAAGCTCCTTAAGCCAAGGAGAGTTAATGATTTTCCCAGAGACCAAGCAGTGTGCATTCCAGAGGGGAGAAAGCTGCACTTAGCATCAGCTCCCATTAAGCTGGTGCTGGGACCTAGTTGGAGTCATACATAGCTTGAGGCCAGCTGCACATAAAGGCAAAGATGTCTTAATTAGAATTCTCGCATGCATTTCCTAGAAGCAGAATCCAAGACCAACACCTTGACGCTTCCTAGCACTTGATGCTGTGGAATCCACATCAAACATGCCCAGGCATAATTTAATGACAAACAAGAGTTCTTTGGGGGCCCAGGGACACTAGCTTAAAAACTTGGTTTTCTGCACATCTGATATATTTTCTGATTACTGGTTTGGCACTACAAGTAATGTAAATGTCAAGAACGAGATAAGGAAGAAGGGAAAGAGGAGGACAGAGAAGAGGGGAGGGGAGGGGAGGCAAACGGAGAAAAGGAGTTGCTACTAAAGCATATACAAGAAGGAAGGATGTACTTATAAGAGGCTGAGGAAAACTTACTACCAGATTAGTCTGAGGGGAGCACTCTCAGGGAGTTCATACTTATAAGAGTGATCATTCACAGGTTTAATGATCATCTTTCAACCTCAAACATGTAGGCATCAAAACTCATGGCTCTCAAAGCACCCCATTTTAGTGCCGTCTCTGTCTCTCCCCCCCCACCCCCGCCAAGTGTGGCATTTGTTCTATCACACTGATACAGTACTCACCCAGAAAAAGGAAGAGAAGAGGCCTGCCTCTAGCCCTATCTCAGGATGAAAGGGAAGAAGCAGTCCACCCTTGACTGTCCATTTAACCACTCAGGATTATCAGTGGAGATAAACAGAACTGATCGCAGTCCCCAGAAACCAACTGAGCCTCTCAGCAGCCTGGTCCACAGCTCTGGAAAGCTCCCAACACAGCACTATGGTCAGTTTGTTGTGTTTTACCTCAGGATGATTGGAAGCACCATTCTCTCCTACACTGCCAGAGACTTTCCTAAGCTCAATCTATTCAGGCAGACATCATAGCACACACACACCATGACACCCAGGCTCCTTCGCACCAACCACTAGAACCATCCCCCATAACTTGTTCTTATGCCACAGTATGCATCTCAAATGTCTCCTAAAGACCTACGTCTTCAAAGGCTTGTTCCCCAGAGTGATGCCAATAAGAAGTGATGGAAACTGTAAGAGAAAAGGTCTCCTAGAAGGTTGTAGGTCATCAGTCACATGGTCTTTAAGGGGAGTTTGGGACCCCAGTTTCTTCTTTCTTCCTAGCCACGAAGGTGAGCATTCTGATCTACCATGAGCCCTCTCTATGGTATGCCAGTAGAAGTCCAAAGCAAGGGACCAATCCCTTGCAGATTTGAGCCTCCAAAACGAAGAGCCAAAATAACGTTTTTTTCTTTCTACAATTGATTTATCGTAGGTATACATTTCATCAGGGAAGAGCTGACTGGCACACATTTAGGAACAGAACTTCATTGGTGGCACATGGTGTGAAAGTTCAAGCCAGAGAGAGGAAGCACATGATAGTTTGAAATAGAAAGGCTAACAAAAGATATCGGTTGCAAGAAGAGATCTGCAGGGAAGAGGTAAAGAGAGCCGTGAAGACTACAGGAAAGGCAGACATAAGGAGCAGCCATTACCTGGTTCTGAGGTAGGGATTGTGTGAAGGCCTTCCCTCCTCAGCTGTAAACCTCACCACTGCAGCGATGCTTCCTCTGTGGACATGACTAGAATCCATCCTCAAAGCTGCCAGGGAAAGCTGGTCATGGGAACTTGTCCCAAGCAAGGGACTCTGCTACATCACAGCCCAAGGAGTGTTGACAAGGAAAGCTGCTAATACTGGGTTCAACGTTGGGCAGTGTGCACAGCAGGAGTGGGAGGGCTCTGATGATGAGAGCCACCCACACTGTGAGAGCTATGAGATAAGGTCACATCCACAGTAGGAAACAAGCTGTGGCCATCTTTCCCATGCTTCCCGAGCCACAGCATGGAGAAGCCAGGAGTGCTGAGAAGTGAGTATGCACCCTGATGGGAGGAGACCACCTTCCTCCTGCAATGTCTCTCCAGCATCCCCTGATTTACTGAACACTGTGCTATCTAATGGGCCCAGGTCCATCTGACACAGCTGACCATTGTACTATCTAAAGGGTCCACACCGATTTTCTTTCTTTTTTTTTTTTTTTTTTGTTTGTTTGTTTTTTGAGACAGGGTTTCTCTGTAGAGCCCTGGCTGTCCTGGAACTCACTTTGTAGACCAGGCTGGCCTCAAACTCAGAAATCCGCCTGCCTCTGCCTCCCGAGTGCTGGGACTAAAGGCGTGCGCCACCACGCCCGGCTCACACCTATTTTCATAGCCCAGATAGTTAAGGATGAATTTGGGTCTGCTATGTTTTCCCCATTTTTGGATGTGTATAGTATATTCATTTGTATACGTGGTACATGAGTGGTATACATGGACATTTCTAACCCAGGTGGAAATCAGTGGTCAAAATCAAAGTCAGGTGCTTTCTGCACTCACTCTCCACATTGGCTTTGGGTTTTGTTGCTGCTGCTGCTGCTGTTGTTGTTTTGTTCTTTGTCTTTTGAGGCAGGGTCTCTCATTGAAACTGGAGCTCACAGACTGGCTAGATGGGCTGCTCAGAAAGCTCCAGGGATTCACCTGCTTTTATTATGTCTGCTCTGGAGTTGTTTGCAACACCACTACACATGGATATTCACATGGCTGCTTCATAATCAAACTCATGTGGGCATCTTACCCACAGAGCCATCTCCCTAAACCCTCACCTTAGATCTTAGAGGTAAAAGACAAGTGCCTAGCCTACCTCAAGCAAGCACCTTCAAGTCTAAGAGCCCATCACTGCAGATGCAGATACAGATGCATACCACAGACATTAACATGCTCTTTTGAGAGCTGCCCTTGTCCTCATCACTGGTGATGAAACTCATTCAGTGGGAAGAGAGCTATAGAGATGTAAACAGGCCAGGATAATGCAACCACTTGAGTCGAGTGTAGAGCTTCTGTGCTCTGGGATCCATCCCCATGCTCTTCTACCAGACTCCAAGTTCATCCCAATAGCCACTGGCCGCAATGCTTTTCCAGGCTGCCACAGTCACTGGCAGGACCAGTCTTCTGACAAACGCTGACAGACTTTGAGTAGCAAATCTCTAGCTGATCCATAAATAATGTGCTTATTTTTGACCCTTACTTAGCCATTTACATGGCTGCTGTAATTGTTTTGAAAGAGGGCAATTCGAGGCCTGCATGTGTCTAGGATGTGTCAGCCGTGGCCTTCTGGCCATGCTCTGGCTATCCTGCTAGCCAAAACAGAGGCCAGAGGGCATACTCTGAACCACAAAACAAATCAGTGTCTGTGAGTGCTTAGGAAAGCAGCATCTGTGATCTTGTACTGTTACAAAGGGTTCCAATGACAGGAAGGATCCAAAATGAAGGCCAGGGTCAAACATTTATGCTCAAGTCCAGTGCATACAAGCACAAATGTCGAGCTTTCTAGAAAACACACATCTGGGAAGACCCTGTTGCCAAAAGGAATATCAAAAACCAAAACTCATGTCTATAGAATAAAGAAAGAATCATAAACAACTGTTATGAGCTGTTTAAAGGCTCCCAAAATTCAACATGGGATCCTGATCGCCTTCCCACACAAACACACCCAAACAAAGCTATAGTACTTGGCAAAGGGGGCTTTGGAGTTATCAGGTTTATATCGGGTCAAGAGTAGAAGGCTTAGATGGAACCTGTACCAACTCTAGAAGACAGATCTGCCTGCACTCAGGAAAGGCAATGTGAGGACCCGGCCAGAAGGTAGGCAATAGTAAAAGAAACATACTCTCACTGGGAACTAGCTCTGTCAGTATCTTGACCTTGAACTTTAGACACCAGAGTCAGGGAAAATAAATATCTGTTATGTATGCCACCTGGCTTGGGATACTTGTCAAGGTAGCCTGGGTTCCCGATTACAAAATCAAGGCTAGAAGACAGCTCCCTACTGAACATAGCATGAAACTTGAAGTCACAGAAAAAAAAAATGTTAAGAGGCATACCTCAGAGACACCAACTGACAGTACTCAGGTGAGAGGAAAGATGGGTTTTACCTGGGACAGTAGGAGACTTTGGGGAAGAAAAAAAAAGGAAAATGAGGAAGTCACCAGGAAAATCAAGCAAGTGGTCTGTGTGGGGGAGGGAGTGGATGAATTCAAAATCTGGAAAATCAATTAGTCACGATTCCATAGTACACAGCAAAGAGGGAAGCAGAGACTGAGCTACACAGACCTCCCTTGGTGACTGTCACTCCACTTCCCAGGCTGCTTGGTGTCCCTGTGGCTGTGTTTCTCAGCTTCTCATTTCTGTACACTGGCTAGGTATGGTCTTTTTCCCTCATAGGAATGAAAGGTCTGTGAAGGCAGAGACGTCACTTTGTAAACTTTATTTGCCCAGTATCTACATGGAACCAGAGATAGAAAAAGAAAGAACGTTGAGGAATTATGTGTTTGTTGATGAGTCTAACAAGTGCACCCTATAGCAGGCAGCAAGCAGCTCTTTGGATACAAGGCTAGGAACCCACGGACCAGGAACATAGTTTAGACTTGGTGAGCCATGTTTGCTCTTTCTGTATTATGTCTTCCTATTTTTCTTGATTCTTCAATTTCAGATAACTGGGGAAAATGCTAAATATAAAAGCCATTCTTATTTCAGGGCTATTCTGAGCCAGATATAGGTAATACTCTGATAAATGAACTATTTTATATATATATTCAGAATACAATAGAAAAATATTTTGGCATTATATATATGTATCACATATAAATATTTAATATAAATATACTATGTTCTATATAAAATAATATGTTATATAGATATAAACATGCTATATATAGTATGATATAGAATATATTTACATATACATATGTATACATTTATATACATACACATTCAATTATATATGTGTACAAATATAATCAAGTTTATACATGTATACAAATATGTATATATAATTAAGTTTATGTCTGTATTTAAATGTATAATCAAGTATGCAGATTATATATACACATATAGATTAAAATTTTAAAAATACACCATACTCTTTCTTTCATGGAATTTTCCTCTATTCTAAATGGAGAATTCAGGATCCTTCTATTAACCTATATAGTTATACCTCCCTAGCCCAGTCTAGGCCTACTTTGATCCTACTGGAAGAAACAACTAAACTGAAGGGTTTGGAACAACAGATCACAAAGTACAAAAGCTACGGGGCCAGATAGGGAAGTCACTCAAATCGAGGTATAGGGTTCTACTCGCTCATGGTTTCCCATACATCTTACCAATTAGATTTTACATTTCAGCAACCTCATTAGTGTTTCAGGCTTTATGACTCAGGCTTGAGGGGGAGGGGCCAGCAACCCACAAAACAAAGGCTTCAATGTCTCCAGAGCTGAGAAAACCCCAGCTCTGTCAGGGCAAATGCTATTTATATCCCATTTAGTGGCATGCTCTGGAATGCACTTCTACACAGGGCCTCCAAACCAGTTTTGAATTCTGGGCTTCAACAATGAGAAAGAAGCAAAACAGCGGGAAGCTGAGGGGTGGGGGAGGGGCATCTTGTTCTTAATATATCACCAAGTCCAGTGTCATGTGATTGATAAACGGAGTGAAAAGGCTCCCGGCATTGACTTGCCTTCTACAAGACAGTACCCTGATACAGTGAGTTTGGAGTTCAAATTAGTAGAAAATAGAGGGTAGGAAAATACCCTAGGATGAAAGAAAAAAAAAATGTGGTAAAGCCCATTTAATTTTATTTCAGAGCACATAATGGATACACACACCATACACACAGAAGAACACATAGAAGCATTTTTATTGACTGCGAATATACATGTCCTATAGTCACATTCTATTATGCTTATGCTTTCTCCTAATACAGAAGAGCAGGGTTCTACAGAAGTGAATCTTGGCCTGATGCTGCCCAAAACAGAAGGTGCTGCGCAGCTCGGCAACCTAGCAAAGCTTGTACAGTGATGGATTACAGCAGCCTCCGCAAGGCCAGCCCATTACGCCCACTCCATTCATGGATCCAACCAAATTAATTTTCTCTTGTGCTAGTTCTATCACACCCCCAGGTTCACAAAGAAGACTTACCAGGACATCAGAATCCAGGGACTGAACATTTTTGTCCTGGAAGAAACTTAAAATAGAGCTTAAAAATAAAACAATGAGAATGAATTTTTAGCTCTGCAGAGCTCATGGTTTCTAGAAATTGCTTTTCTAACTGAAAAAAAAAGTTTCATTCTTGCTGTCATTATTGCATATGCGTTATGGGTTACTGAGAAACTAGCTTGGAAAATCCAAAGGATCTAATTCCCATACTTGATGATGGATTCCAAAATCAGCCCTCAAAATCAAAGTATAGTTCAGAATAATGTCACATTCCTAGTACAGATGCCCCCACTGGCACTCCGCTCAGCAAAAACAGAAGGGAAACAAACAGGTATATATACATTCTCAGCAGCTACACTAAAAAGGAAAACCAAAATGTAGGTAAAAATCATTGTTATTAATATATTTAACCCAACATGCCCCAAATACTACTTCAACATGGACCCTTATCATAAATGATTTACAAGTGGCTGGTATAATCAAGGTACATTTTAGATAGATAGATAGATAGATAGATAGATAGATAGATAGATAGATAGATAGATAGAGTGTGTGTGTGTGTGAAGTTGTCAAAAGAATGAAAATATGACAAATTAACAAGATACTTCACATTTTAAAAATATAAACCTAAGAAATCTGCTGTGAATTCTACTCATAAATATAATTATGGCTAGCTATATTTCAAGGACTCAGTAGTCACCTGCTACCATAGCAGACAATGTGAGTCTTAAGATTTCTCTCTTCCAACACAAACAGTTCTGGTTGCAAGACAAGGGCATGGCTATTGTCAAGAGAAGCAGCTATTTTGGGTGTTGTCTTACTCCTTAGACAAGCTCACACTCTGGCTTCTCTCTGACCAGCCACACTGCGGCTCCATCTGGTGTAATGGAACAGGCCTGGCCCCAAAGAACTACCAGTTTCTCCAACAGACATGCAATCACAGCAGGAAGTTTGTCCTGGCTTAAGCAGTTCCAAATGGTGACCTTTTGAACCTGGTTCTTCCCAGCTGCTACATCTGGACAGTAGCAGGGCTTAAATTAGTGTGTCTTTGATATAGCATCTTTGCAAAGAGGAGAAAGCAAGGCTGAGCCTTGTTCAGGATGGGCCTTTGAGGAAGGCTAAAGGAAGCACAGCTAATATTGAGGAGTCTCGTCCTTTAAAGGCAAATTTTTAAAGTTGCTTTAACCATCTGACCTTTGAGTCAGAAAGTACAGTTGCCTGTCCTGAGTATTGTAGTGATGATATCCATAAACACATATTTCATTTTTCTCAAAAGCAAACCTTACGGAAATTGTAACCCACTAATCAGAATTGAGAAGGGGAAAGCAATTGCTGCTTTTCACTTTAAAAAGTCATTCTGTGAACTTCTTCATAAGCACATAAACTTGCAATCATATTTTGTATTTGTGTGTATTGTTTTATGTATATATGTGCTCTGTGTTCGTGGACATGTGCACACGTATAGGTAGATGTGGAGGCCAGAGGGAAACATTGGGGTGATGCCATCCTTTTCACAGTCTACCTGGTTCTTTGAGACAAGGCATCTCACCAAACCAGGAACACACTAACTCAGCTAGGCTGGCTGACCAGCAAGTGGATCTTTCTGTATCCACCTTGCCAGCAAGGAGATTATAACCACCCAGCCTAACTTTTCAGTGGGTACTGGATATCTGAACTCCGGTCCTCATGCCCATTAAACAAGCACTTACTTATCTCTCCAGCCCACTGCTGCCATGTTTCAAATACTTTAGCAAATTAAATAACTATTGATATGGAATATAGCTTCATTTCCCTTAATAGCAAACTTTCTCTTAATTATATATGTATTTATTTACTGCTGAAGAGGAAACCCAGGATTTCATACACTCGTAGGCAAGCACTCTACCACTGAGATACACCTATTCTCCTTCCTTAATTTAAAAATAGATCTTTGACCCCCTAAAACCAATTATAAAGTGGTTATTAACATATCCACATAAACTTTACTTAAATTTAGTGTGCTCCAAATGGAACACAGAAATCTAACTCAAAACCCAGACTGTGTTCACTTGGCAAATAGAAATTCCATGCCTACTTTGTGTTTTAGGGAAGCAATGTAGAGATAATCATGGCTTCTCCCTAGTGTAACAATAAAAAGATCTGGAAAGCTTCACAGAAATCCCCCGCAATCTTAAGTCAGATAGCAAGCAGGTGGGCTTTCTAGGGCTTGGCAAAGAACACCTATTAGAGGAAGAGCAGGTAAGCAAACAAGGAGGTCCTCTCAGAGTTCACAGAGGAGTGAGAGATATTCAGCTTGCAACCTGCCACAGAGGAGAGACCTCATCAAGGCTGAAATAGTCAGGAAGGCTCCAAAAAACAAGAAAAGTACAGCAGGGCTCAGCTTGTAAGCATAAGGACCCAAGAGTTCCGTCCCTAGAAGCCTGGTGTGGTAACACGTACTGTAATCCCTGTACTGGGAAGCAGACATGCAACTGCCTGGGCTTGCAGCCCAGACAGCCTGTCCTCCTTGACAAGATCCAGACCACTGAGAGATCTTGTCTCAAAAAAAACAAGGTAGGATGAGAGAGCCAGGGGTCAAAACCGAATTGTCTACATGTGTCTGCACACACATCTACCTGAGCACTCTCGCATACACACACACCACAAACAGAGACAGACAGAGAGAGAAGGAGAGAAACAATAAGAGAAATAGAAGGTTAAACTAGGCATATAGCAAGACTATGCTAGATCTAATCTCAAAGTTTAAAATTAAACCTGAAAATAATCGAACTGATCAACAAGAAAATTAACTGTTTGCTTGTTAATCAAACAAACAACATCCTTAAAGGAAATCAATATTCCTTAAAGAGAGAGAAAAATTCAGACTCACAAGAGGATCAGCATTCTCAATGACTAGCTTCCAGTGACAGAATACAAGATATAAGGGAATGAAAAAAAAAAAATCAGCTCAGAAAGAACAGAGTTGGTCAAACACTAGAGAATGCCAGGAGAGGCTTCTATTCTATTCTATTCTATTCTATTCTATTCTATTCTATTCTATTCTATTCATTGCTGCCTATTCATTGTGTTTCTATATGCCTGAGGTTTTAGTTTCATGTTACTTATAGTGAATATCTATTTTTATAACTGTGGAACCTTGGACTACACAAATTTAGCAGAACCAGTTATGCTAGTGGCATGATGTTTTACAGTAAACGCTTCTTTGACTAAGGAGGAGGTTCTGGCATCTGAGTACTTAATAAGACTCAGCTCGAAGAGATATTATTTGAACCCTAATAAAAACTCTGCACACCAAGCGCTGGTGAGCTTCACTTATCGACCACACTTAACATGTCTTACCACACACTGGTGTTGAGGGAACTGAGTGACTCCCGTGTGACTCTGTGGAGAGACGATGCCTGGAACCTTGCTCCATGTTCCACAGACAGTATTAGAATAACATCTGGTATATCTCTTATAATAGCAACATCTAGATTATACAAAAAAATGTAAATAGTAGTCTAAAAAATATGGAATGAGGGTTGGTGAGATGGCTCAGAAGGTAAAGATGTCTGTCACCAACCCTGAAGACTTGAGTTCAATCCCCTGAGGTCACAAGGTGGAAAAACTGACTCCTAAAAGTTATCCTCTGACCTCCGTGCATGCACACCAATGTACAACACACTTGCACACACACACTCTCTCTCTCTTAATTAAATGTAACAAAAATATTTTTTTAAATATGCAATTAGTAAAGACTTACTAAGTGAACCGAGCAACCAACTCTTTAGTCACATTATACAATATACACCAAAGCGGGTACCACGGGGCATTGTCAACTCCCTGTATTTGGAAAACAACCAAAGTCTGTCCAAGAAAAACAAGTAGTCTGACCAATGGCATGGTAATCTTTCTAGTTTCCACGAGCTGAACTTTCTGCCATTTCCTTCACGGATGAGGGTCAGATGAAACGAAGGTGAACCATATTGCCTTTGTGCAGCTGATAGAGACACTAGTGCCCTCGGTGAGTTACTGTGGTTCTCAGTGGATCCAAAGAAGAGAATGAATTGGCCAACCCTCTTGCATCTCCTCATTTTTGTTCGTGACACCTGTCCAAAATGATAAAAAATAAAAACAAAACCAAAAAGTACTCTAAAACTCACTGCCCCACCCAACCTGACAATATGAACTCCAACTGCCTGTCGGTCAGTCTCTACCAAAAACATTACTACAGTCACCATTCCTACTTCCCTAAGAGAAATAAACTCTTCTCCTTCTAAAGGAAACTCATATGTCTGGGGTCTGAAGAGATCCAGAAAGCTGCTAAGGGCCTAGTACAGAACTGCATAATCTTCCTTTCCCCACTACCGCAAGCTGTACTGCGAAGAACATTGGCCTGGGTCTTCCACACGGAGAAACCATCAAGAATCCTCTTATAAACCTGAATTTGTAATGAGAAAGAGAATCACTTTCATGTCCTAATATACTCAGATACAACAGCACTTCAAGGGAGGATAAGTACACTCTACTCAGTGCAAATACATAAAGGAAGAAAAGGACTGGACAGAGTCCAGGCACACTGTACTGATGGGTAGATGGGTAACACCCTTGTATTTGACCTCATCTTTCCTTAGCTACCTCACTGTGTTGCTAGTGGGCCCCAGTAACATCTCTGAATAAGGCAGCCATGTCCAACTCTGGCTTCCTCTCCTCAGATATAAGATGATTGACTGGTCAGGGAAAACATTCGTCCATCCGGAACATTTGACACCTAGTTTTCTCACTTTCCTCGGCTCACTGAGAAGGAGGCATCATGGTGATCTTACATGTGTCAACTGAGGCAAAGTAAAGCCACTGACCAAGTCATTTACAGGCACAACCCAGTGCTTGGTCTTCACAGAATTAAACCAAAGAATGCTCATGGCTTGGTCCCTGACTGGTAGCACACAGAGATAGCCCCTCTATTATCACAAGTACCTTGTGTAAAACAAACAAACAAACAAACAAACAACAAAAAAAAACCAGGAGAGTTCTACTGATAGCTCAGAATATATATTTGAAAACTTGGAGCCAATCTAGGCATTAAGCAATCAGAAACTGTAAGAATGAGTACTAGCCACTGGGAGAAAAATCAGGCTGCGAATATCAAAAGCAGACAGGACCAAAGGAATCTCATCTGCGAAGATGATGAGCACTTAATGAAGGTGGCCTCCCAAATACACTTCACCTGGCTGCAAACCAACACCCAAAAGTCAGCACTCTCCAAATATCTAACCAGGAGAACCCGCACCAGCATGCCCTTTTGCCTTCCCAAAGCATTTTTCATGGCACTATCCCTATGAGATTACACCATTCCCATTTTAGACAACCCTGGTAGTGTCGAGCACCTTGGATAAGGTCACAGCGCTATTTTGGGACAAGGCTAAGACTATAATTTACTACCCTCATTCTTTCCACAACATTGCACGATTTAGCTTATTGTTCCTGCGCCGTTTCTATTTTTAGTATTGCCCTATTGGTTACTGAAAAGTGTCTCTTGACCTAATGTTCTACTCAAAGCAGCTGAGGTTGCCAAGGAACAGAAACCCACTGAGGGGAATGTGAGGAAGGACAAGTAGCCAGGAAACGGCTGGCAAGTCTCATAGTAGCTCAGTGGCAGGAGAGAATATGGCTGCATCCCTGGGGGCGGAGCGGGGTTGGGGGAGGGGGCAGGTTAGAATTGAGACTAGGTCAGAGGCAGAGGCATCTTCACCAGCATTCAATCCCATGGCCATCTAGCTGTAGTGTAATAAACTCTGCATCTTGCTTTGCACAGCTACTGTACCGGATCTGTGTATACATTCTTCATGGCTCATACAGGGTCCAAGGTGATTATCAAGATCTCACAGCCCTTCCTCTTAGTTCTGTGTTTCACAGATGATAAAGATATGCATCTCCTCATTCTCCCTCCCAAGTGAGTTCTTCTGCATAGACTATCTGGTGATAAGGCAAGCTCTGGATAAACGCCCACTAGTTTGATTATCTGTGGTGGGGGAAGGGTGGCAAGGAGGCTACAAGGTAGGAAAGCATTCTGGTGATAGATAGCCCATAGGCTGGGCCATTGAATCAACATTCTAGAAAGACAGCAGAATGCTACCACCATACAGGCACCCTTGCTGCATTTAACCAAGGCCTTTATTTTATGGGTAAGAGGACTGGCACTACATAATGACTTGAATAAAGTGGCACAGAAGTGGTGCAGCTCTTGTGCCCACAATCTCTATACATACGGTATTAGAACCAAAGATTTCATCTTGAACCTGACCATCAAGCTTTTTTGCTTAATAGCCAATGGTATAGCTCTCCTTGTATATCATACTACCTTGATACATACATGATAACTCTATCATCAACTCCAGTATGTAAAACTCTCATAAACACCCTACCTTTAGATCATAAAGTCTCACCACCAGCTAGCTGCTCAATAGGATTATCAGTGTCCTACCTTAATCCCACTCAAACCACCCAGATCTCAGACAGCAATGTTGGGGTTTGGTGCTTTTTGTTTGTTTGTTTGTTTGGTTGGTTGGTTGGTTGGTTGGTTGGTTGGTTGGTTTTGTGTGTGTATATGCTCTATGTGTCCATGTTTATGTATATAGGTACAGTCTCTTACTCAGCCTGGAACTTACCAATCAAACTAGACTTGCAGGCTAGTGAACTCTAGAGATATACCTTCATCCCCAAGGTTTTCATTACAGACACAAGCCTCCATGCCTGGCTTTTTGTGTACATTCTGGAGAATCTCTATTCTGGTCCTCATGCTTTATTGACTGGCCATTATCCCCTGCCTAAAAGCAGAATTTTCAATGCTCTCCTGCTCATTTTAATGTGCAAACATAGGAGACATGAATAGAACCTTAAAATCGTATGTATATGATGTATATGCATGTATATGTACACATACATATATATGTGGGATTTTAAAGACTGTTTTTAAATGTGTGTGTGTGTGTATATCTGTATGTGAGTATGCATACGTGAGAATAGCTTCCCACAGAGGTCAGAAGTATCATATCCCCTAGAGCTGGAGTTACAAGCAGTTATGAGTCACTGGACATGGGTGCTAGGAACAGAACTTAGGTCCTCCGCATGAACAATATGTGCTCGAGGGTGCTGAGTCACTCTCCAGACCCACACTCTCCAACTCTTGCTCACTCTGTGCACATCACAAAGAACTGCACTCACACACATGCTGCTGAGTAAAGGCTCTGAAAATGCCTTGCCCTTCTGCTATAGCAGAAAGCTCCTTAGACATGTGTAGTCTACACTGGCCTTAAACTCTTGATCCTTTTACTTCAGCTTCCAGAATGTTGGTTTTGTAGGCATGCATCATTATGGCCAGTTACCAATGAGGATCTTTAAGCTAAAAACAGACCCTAAAAAACTTAGAGCAACATGTGTCCTTAGCTGATTATAGATAGTGTTGAAATCATATCTTTTTAAAGTTATAAAGAAGATTCATCTTTTAACCAAAGATCAAAAATGATAGGCCAAAAAACCAAAAGCCCTATTCTTAATACAAGCTTTATTGTTTAATCTTCAAAGTTGAGCATCAAGCTATCATATAAATCTTTGGGCTACCCAAACTCATTTTGAGCAATAATAAAATGATTCAGCTTAAGGTAGAGAGTCTGAATGGAAGTCTCATATGTAACTCCATGTAAAATGTGTCAAGAACTGAGTGGAGAAACTTAGCCATCCTTAGTATAAAGTGTAAGTTCGTGCTTAGTAAAGGAATGAGCTGGCCAGCGGAAGTTGGAGCCACCTAAGCAATTTCTGAGCATGGATACCTGTCAATCTCAAAGTCAAACCACAAGGTGATTTTCAAAATCTGTACAAATTTTTTTTAAATGATACCTACTACTACTACTACTACTACTACTACTACCTTCTTCTTCATTGTCTTCTTCTTCTTCTCCTCCTCCTCCTTCTTCTCTTTCTTCTCCTTCTTCTCCTTCTTCTCCTTCTTCTCCTTCTTCTTCTCCTCCTCCTCCTTTTTTGGGGGGGTTGGTTTTTTTTGAGACAGGGTTTCTCTGTTTAGCCCTGGGTGTCCTGGAACTCACTCTGTAGACCAGGCTGGCTTTGAACTCAGAAATCCACCTGCCTCTGCCTCCCAAGTGCTGGGATTAAAGGCGTGCGCCACCACTGCCCGGCTACCTAGTACTTCTTGCTAGGTATGCTAAATTCAGGATGGAGGTTCAAAAGTAGACAAACTTGCTTACAATAAATACTCAAAACACATGAAAGAAAAAGGAAGCAGGGGAGACAGTGATCATTAAAAATGATTCTTAACATGTCCCAATACCCATTCAATCAAAAACAACCAGTAATGGAAACTGAGCTCTGTGTGTTATTAGGGTAGAACTGTCATCTTTTGGAGCAACCAAGAGCTAAGCAAAAGAAATGAAAAGAAACCATCTAAGAGTACCTGGTTATTTAATCAAAGTCAGTGTTTTGGGAAGAATGTTGAAAAATATCATCTTAAGAATCTCAGAATACTGAAGCTAAGTTTTAACCTGTAAACAATATATGGAATTTTTCTTGTCAATAGAAATTTCACTTTCTAGGGCTATATCTGAGATAAGACTACATGAGGCTTGAGACAGACCTGCTCAACTATTGCTAAAGGGCCATACAAACAAGGAAGAGAGAATGAATGAAACAAGCCCCAGAACAGAGCAAACTACAGCACATTACCCCGTGGCAAACAACTGCATTCAGATACTATGGCTGGCCTGGCGCTCCGCTGTGGGCCACAGCAAAAGTCTTCACACAGCATCGTGTTTTAGAAAGAAAGGACCACTTGGTTTGGTGGTGTTTATACATGCTCATGTGATGCTTGGGCCTCTGTTTTCAATGCACTAGCTCCATTACGTCACACCTTAATATGAGCAACAGCCTTGTAAAAGGATCATGTGATAAACCAGTTGGACCCAGTGTCTAAGATGTACCTGATTGTAGATGGGGCAGCTGGGAGTTGCAACCTTAACCCCTGAATGTACCAAGCTATTACTGTTTAGAAAATTGTTGCTCTGGTGTCCTAATTGACACCTTGGTCATACTGCCCAGTGGACTAATGTAGGAGAGATCAGGTAAGAGGTCAGTGACACAGCAGAACTAGCTCCAGCATGCCAATTTAAACACCCGTGGCTCTCCTCAGTAGACACTTCACAGTGTTCTAGTGCCACACAATAGACAATACATGGTATCCAGGTGGCACCTAAGAATTGATAAAATTGTTATATTCTGAGATGTAGACTTTCCAGAAACATTCTTGGTCACTTGGGGACTAACTCTAAAGTCCCTAGAGTTCTGTGACTTCTGCTCAGTGCTCCCAATTCACTTACAAAAGGAGCTGACTAGACACAATAGAACTTTATGCCATTACTGGTGGGCATAGAAGGATTTTTCCCATCTCTTACTTTCCTTACTACATTCACTGCCCAAACCCCATGTAGCACTGCTGCTAAATGCTTCTCAAACGCTCCACTTTCTGTGTCGCCCTGGTTACCGTATCCTTAAGGTCATCAGAGCCCCTCAGTCAGACTCACAGAGCCACTTACCCACTCTCCCCAGATGTTTGTCACAGTCCCTGCTTCCCTTCACATATCTGCTCAGCTCTTCTCTGTACTGTATGTAGCTCAAGTGAACTCGTCACATAGCAGGCATGTGAGTCACAGCCTCCTAATCCCTGTTACTCCATAACTTCTGGAAGGACTCTCTCCACTGCAGGTAGAATGAAACTCTAGATCCCCACCTGGATGGTTAAATTCCTGCACAGTGTGGACTCTAGCTGGTTTCCTGGTCTCTTCCCACAACATACTCCACCAGGACCCCCTGCTTGAGTTACACTGGTCTTGCTGATCTCTAAACACATCATTTTCCCCTACCATCCAAAAACTTACTCTTTGTACTTGCTTTTTCTTTTGAAATACTCTTTCCCTGATCTTTTTCACAATAAGACCTCTTGATTCTTAAGAAAACCTTTGTTAGACCATAACCAGACCAAATCCTCTTATATAACCCATAATAGATTTAATGCTATAAATTGATAGCTAATATCCATTACTGAGTTCACATCTCTGACTCCATCATGGACCAAGAAATTCACAGAACAAAAACATTGTCCATTTTAAACAGAACTGTCTGTTCCTCCCTCTTTCCCTGGAGCAAAATCTGTCTGCAGCTGATGCCCCAAAGTAATGATTAAGAGTAGCCCACCTGATTCACAGAGGTTCCAAACTGGTCTAAAACATACATACTATCTAGTTATATTTCATCAGTGAATGCCCAGAGTCATAGCCCAGCCCCTATATCAAGTAGTTAAAAAGTAATGGTTGAGTTATTAATGAGTATAAATATCTTAGGAAAATATATCCTAATCCTATTCATGACAGGGTCTTATCCCACGTTTGTCTTGAACTTGCTATGCATCTAAAGGTGTCCTTGAACTTCTGACCCTGCTTCCTGCCTTCTGGGACTACAGGTGAGCACCACCATACCTGAGTTACACAGTCCTAAAGATTAAAACCAGGCCTTCATGAACACTAGGCAAGACCTCTACCACCTGAGCTGCATGTCCAGCCTAGTCCACGCCAGTGTTCAACATATATTGTTGTATGAATAAAAAACAAGAGGTACACTAACTAGGCTGCTTTCCAATGTACCAGATCACTCAGCAGAGAGCACCATCACGATTCCCTCAACACCCATGACTGTATTTGTTGATAGAATCACTGGGTTTGGCTACTAAATAAGCAGTATGGTAGACAGTCTCCAGAGATGCAACATGGTACCCATAGTGCTACAAAGTGGGTCACCAAAAGATTAACTGCTTTGATGAGGTCAGCGCCTCAAAGGCTGTAGAAAGAACATTGACCCAAATAAAGGAATCAATGTGGTTTATCTACCACAAACGTTCAGCATGGAGTGTTCTCCCTTAATTACTGCACTTACTAAATGAAGGTATTGCCCATGTACGTGTTGAAGACAAGCCAACTTCACCTAATTGAGCCATGGGGGTAGAATAAAGGAAATTACATTTTCATTTATTAATAGACTTTAATCAACATAAAAAGTCTTTGCTTACCAACTGCCCTTGAGAAAGGAAAGACAAAATTAAACAAAGGTTATGAAATCATCTTCTTTGGGCATTCGCCAGTATTTGATCATCAATTCCATCAAAGCAGTAACAGGCCATGTGAATTATTCTTTAACTATACATCTGAATCCCCCATTAATCAGACTGAAAAAGAGATTCTCAGGTTGCCAAAGATCAGAATATAATATACCCGGCTTGCTTTCATAAACTGTGGTTCACAAAGTCACATGAGGCCACATAACAGAGTGTGGGTCATTCACAAAAATTTTCCAATGGTAAAGGATTTCTGAATGCCCCATGGGTAAACATAATTCTAATGAAACTCATACTGAATCCATGGTGTTTCTGCCAGAGCTTTCTAATGTTGCATCATGCGACTACACTGCAGCCTTGCTTCTGAAACACAGGGGGGTGTGCAGTTTACAGTACACCAGCCATTGCCACAGGCAACACCAACAAACACAGCCTACAACACCAACTCAGAGTTGACTGTGTCTTATGGTTTAAGCTGTTTGACTGGACAAAGCTCTACTCTTTGGAAACACAATAAACCCAATGGTTCAATTTTAGAAAAAAAAAAAAAAGATTTGGAATATTTTCCTACCACTGTTCCCCTGCAGAACCAAATTAATATCTTGGGGGGGGGGATTATACTGTGTCCAAATGCCTGATTTTAAAGTTGCTTTTCAAGTTGATGACTTGAGTTCAAAAAACACAAAAACCAAATAAAAACAAAAACAAAAAAAAACCATTCAGTTAGTTTTTGCTTGAGTTTCAAAGAGCCATCTTAAAATGGCTCTAAAGAAAGTTCTGCTATTTTATACAACATACTAAGGCAAAACATTATTAGCATTGATGATTATAAAATCAAAACACAGATCAACTCCGAGAAAGTGTTGAGGGTGTCCTGCAGTGTCAAATACTCGGCTGAGACTTGATTCTTTACATAAAAATAAGGAAGCACACGCATCCTGTTATTTTGTAAATTTGTTTCCATTTTAATAAATTGTAAAAACTTATATGTGTACTAAATAAGTTCCATTTTGATTTATTACTATTAAATATTTGATTTAATTAATATTTGATTTGTATGCCTTTGCTCTATATTCATGTACAAGGGGTCATTTCTACATGCCCATATACAAGGATTTTGTTAAAAATCTTACCAATCTGTGGCTGGAGAGATGGCTTAGTGGTTAAGAGCACTGTCTGCTCTTCTAAAGGTCCCAGGTTCAATTCCCAGCACCCACATGGCAGTTCCCAACTCAACAATGCACATAAAAATAAAGTTAAATAAATATCACACACACACACACACACACACACACACACACACACACACACACACATTATCAGTTAAAAAGGTTCTGAATGAAAAATGCTTAAGAAACCAGAACAAGGAAGTATGTCTTTCATCCCTCCCATGGCTTCAGAGTCACACACTGCACATCAGGAATGTAATAAAAGCGAAGGGAGGTAATACCTCCACCAGTCAAGTAAAACCATGTCAGTTACAGGAAAAGCTGGCCCAGCCAAAAATATCTCCCCAGGGACTTCCCTAAGAGAAGCAGACCACTTAACTGTTGTCCTCTGGGTAGAATCCTGACAGCAATCTCCACAGCATGATAAGAATCTCCAACAAAGAACCAGACAGGAAAGAATGAGTGTGACCATCTTCAAAAGGAAGCTGGGCATCAGAATTTCCTGTGTTATTCATTTTACTGGCTTGCATTTTTGCCTGTCTTAATTACAAAAGGAATCAGACTAGCAGTAATCGCCATTCCGATTTTAAGTTCATAGGTTCATGAAGTTTCCAGGAAAAGAGCCACATCCCTAAACCATTAGAATCATGTTATTTGCAGAAAAGCCTCTTAGAGAATAAAGGCAAGAATTAAAGGCCTTATGGAGCGAGATTGCCTTCCTTGATCTTCTCTGACGCCTTTGTCTTTCGTCTTTGACAAGACTCATCACTGTCATCAACAGCTGCAAAACCCAGCCCATAAAGTAACTGATGTGTGTGTGAATATGGGCTTTGTGCAATGACCTTGAGGATCCACCTACAGAGGCCCGGGAAACTGTGACCAGATATACAAACTCAGAAAGGATTAACTGTATGCTTCTGTGAAAAAAAAATAAATAAAAAACTTCAAATTGTAAATGGAGCACTGATTTTCTTGTCGTCAGTTGGATTGCAGGGCTGGTGTGGGAGGAGCCTGCATGGCAGAGTGTTGACTGGTGCGTTTGAGGCCCTGGATTCAATCACTAGTACAGGGGAGGGTAAGACATTAGCAAAGTCCTAACTGGAAAAAAAAAAGAACAAAAATAAACAACCAAATCAAACCTCGGAACTGGAGAGGTGCCTGAGGGTGCTTATTGTTCTTCCAGAAGCCAAGAGTCTGGCACTCACATCAGATGGCATCTAACTGCCTGAAACTCCAGCTCCATCTAGCACCCTCTTCTGGCCTCATGGGCACCTGAACACATGTGGAATATTCTCATACACACACACAAACACACACATACACATATACTCTCACAGGTACACACACATACATAGTTTTGCAACATATACATACATACACACACATTCAAATAAACATTTATTTTTTTAGAATTGAAAAATACTAATAAAAGAATGAGAAAATGGTTCACTCTAAGCTAAGTGCTACTCAGATGTATACATGCAAAATTTACAAACAAGGACTCCTCGTAATCTGTCTACAATGGGGATAATAAATTGAAACTCTCTATCTAGTCATGTAAGCATATTTTTAATTTTCCAAGTATTTGCTGACTATTATCTTTCATGCTTTAGTGGTGAAATGCTGAGAATGATGTGAATATTCTTCCTCCCATAAGGGGCATAAGGCGAGAAATGACAACAAATAAATATAAAACGATGATTAAAATACACGATCACACAATGTTCTTAATTACTGCCAAAGGAGAGGAGTCAGCAGGTGTCCATGACAGGGCATCACCTCAGAGAGTTAGGACAAAAGCCACTATTTTTGGTCCAAAACAAATCTTTAAACAATCTAAGTCAGACTCTGCAGCGTCTAGCCTGCAGCTTGCTAACACTCCTCTCAGCAAATCACCAATGTCTGTGTGTTCTTTGGTCTAGAGCTTCCATGGAGGAAAATCTCTGACCCTCTAGGCCTCTCTGGGTGTCTGTAGGGTCCCATGGAAAGCAGGAGCTGAACTTGGATGTTAGGATCAAGGAAAGCATCTTGCTCGCCTTCAGACCACGAATACCAGTTCACTCTGTGCGTGCACTTCTCAGTCCTATGGTGCAAATGTCAAATCTAAGAGTTGTATCAAACACTGGTGCCCACTCTAAAAAGATGTAGGTGTAAGGATGCACTGTGTGCCAGTCATGGAAGAAATATTAAATGGAAGGAGCAACAGGAGACAATATGGCACCTTATTACAAATTCATGCTTGTTTTCACAACTTCACAAATAGTTCCAGATGTTGGCTGTCCTATGAGTGAAACAATGAACTGCCAAGACATTGCGTTTGAATTGTTAGAACTCTTCAGAGGCCACAAGAGTGGCTGCAGAAACAGTGGTTTGTGATGCAGAAGAATGTGAGTTCTTCCCTGAGCACAAGGGAAATAAGGAAGATCTGCCATAGGGGCTGCCCTTTCTTCAGACAAGAATGGAAATAAACCTATAAGCACTGGTGTGGCTTATCCATGATGAATGAGTGCTGCTAAGACAGGGACTTCCCATAACCCAGGGAACAGTTCACCTCTTCCTCACTGTGGGAAATTTTCTGGTTAATGAAATAATGATGAGTTATTTTATGAACTCAACAGAGTTCATAAAAAATAGGAACTGCAGACACCAGACTTGTTTTTTCATGGTTTAAAAGGAAATAAAACTATAAGCACCCGTTATGGTTTTAAAGGAAAATTGTTGAAAGTCAAAGCCTTCAAATCACCATTCTAAGAGGTGTGGTTGTGTGTGTGTGTGCGTGCGTGCGTGTGCGCACACATACCTGGGCTGACTTTCTGTCATTAAGGCAAATTCTATTAAAATAGGCATCATAAATTTTTTAAATCATTTTTATGATTTTAGATCATTTAACGAATTTTATTAAATCCAATCTCTTGGTAAGTTGATCACACATTTGAAGGGAAATTGATACTTCGTGATAGTTCCTACAAATACCACAAATCATTTCACACCAAGAGAACTTGTGAAAATCAGCCTGAGACAGAACCCACCAAAGGTTTTTCCTGCCCTAAAGCTCCACCTCAGTCTCACAGTCTCCTGAGGAAGAGTCCATCCCAGCTCGTTCTGCAATGGGAATCATGAAACTACAACTGCACACAAAGTTTGGAGAAAAGACAGAAGGACGGATGCTGTAGAAGAGGAACCACTGTCAAGACCAAGCCTGACCCTCACTCACAGCAAGGGGCCGGTACAGTCACTGTCTAGACCAAGCCTGACCCTCACAGCAAGGGGCCAGTACAGTTCCTTGCTGATAAAACAGAAGTTGAAAGTGAACCCAGGCTAGTGTGGGATATCCACATGGGACATCTGCCATGTGGGACAGTGTTCCTTATGTAAGTGGTCAGAACTGACCAGTAATGAATCTGTAAAAACACAAGCGGTTAGTGACTGAGGATGGATGGTCCCTTGGCTGCCTCCTATTTTCTCTGCTTGGCTTGTCACTCACTCTCTTTGTGACAGTGTCTCTTCATAGACGGTCGAGTCATGAGACAAGTGGAAGGACTAGTCAAAAACTTTAATTTACTCCTTGAGGCCTTGTGAAGAAGTGCAGCAGTTTCGTGGAGCCTATTAATGAGAAAATGGGGATCTGATCCTACTGTTTTTCCCTGGGGCCCACAGCATTAGAGCAGAGTTTTTCAACCTCAGGGACAAAAACATCTGAATCCAGAAACTCCCTGTTTTGGAAGGTCATGTTATATACTGTGCAATGTTCAGAAACATCCTAGCCACTGCTTACGAGATGCCCACAGCATCCTGCACCCACTCTTACAACAACCTAAATCTGTTCAGATATTGCCAAGTTTCTTTAAGTTAAACCTAGGTGAGATGCACCACTCCACTCAAGTCTCTTTGACTGTTTAAGCTTCATCTCTTTGTATGAAAAGTGCATGTAAGACCAGTTTCATCAAATGATAGCTCTATCAATTGAATTATAAAATTATAATCCTGACAATAATAAAGCTATTATTTACTAAGATCTCGTTTATGTACCAGGCAGATGAATTGTTGAGTTGACTTCCACCAACCTCGCAACTGCAGGAACTATGTGGTGTTACTACTGTCACATGATCATGCAAATGCCAACTGCCACTGCCAAGATTCAAACTGAAAGACTTCAAGGCCCTTGCTTCTCATTTACCATATACCTATGCCACATTCAACCAGCTGCACAGTGTGTTACCAAGGAGACCTCAACAGATAATCCTAACCTTCCAACACTGTCCACCTAGCTATTCTCCAAGAATGATCAGTTTAGTGCACTTTTCTAGGCTGCATGAAATCTAGAAAGATCTCTCAAAATCCTTCTTCAAAATATATCATAACTATCTCTTTTCAATCTTCTAAGGACTTCCTCCTACCAGTTCTGCTAAGGACGGCCCTCATCCCAAGATACCCATTGGCCCCAGTGGCCTCGGCACTTAGGAGTATGCTACTAGAAACCAGAGCATGAGTGATGTGCCCCTTACATGTTACTTCTCATGATAGTAGTCTTAGGTTGTAACAGAAAGACATGACTGTTGATTGTAAATTATCATCAGTAAAGGGGTTAAAACAGAATTCCCATTGAGGTACTCTTTTTTAAATACTAAATTATACCTAATGAATTTAAAAAAAGAAGATCTGCCCATATTTAAGCTATCTAACATGGTTACTTTGACCACCGTGTTGCATCATACACTGAAACAAACATACAAACTAGGTTGGCTAAGGTTTCTACAGGGTTTCAAGGACTTCACAAGGCTGGTCTACATGCAGACACTCCTTGTAGCAACAGTGTATATGGAATGAGCATTTAAGGGTAAGAAAAAGAAAACCAACTCAGTTTCACATGGAAAAAGACAAAGCCATGGGAAGAGGCACATTTATTTAATATGGGTTTCTTTATCCTCCTATGATGATAGGCACCTGTACACTGAGGCCTCCCTTCTAAGACAGTATAGTATAGAATAGAGTTTATTCAGGGCATGGGGAGGGGAGTTGAGGCAGTAGTAGAGGCAGAAGTGGAGGCCAGCCATGAGCACATGGAGGGTGGGTGGGAATAGAGAGAGAGGGGGGAAGGGGCGAAAGGACAGACAGCATGGGAAGTAAGAAACTCACCAGGAAAACCGTACACAACAGACCACAGACCCAAAGAGATTAAGCAACGTTAAGTACAAAGAGCCACAAGAAAGACCTCCTGGGTTTGTGATTGAACAAGTTACACGATAGCCAAACCAAAGGAAGAAAGGAAAACTCAGCCTAGGAAAGAAAGGCCAATGTCCGCACAAACTACTGTTGGCTCTTTGATCACTGGGGGTGTGTGTGTGTGTGTGTGTGTGTGTTAATACAATAGTAAAATGGATTCTGCATCTCTGGATGAAGAAAGCACTGTAAATCAGAGTCATAAACAAGCAAATACTCCCAGGTAACAGACACAGATCAGAGACCCTGATCAACCATTTCCTATGTTCAACAGTCCCCAGCTATGTCCTGCTCACCTCCCCTCTTCCTGTCCCCCAGGCCTTCTCTTCTGTAACCCCTCCCCCCTCCCCCAAACACACACACCACTGGGTTCCCTTGGAGCCCCAAACAGAGCACATATCTGGTTTCTCTAAGTACATGCTCTCTGGGACAAGCTTCACAGCCACAGGCTCCCTGTTCTCCAACATTGTCCAGATGGGTGTTGTTCCCCATACAACTGATCATTCTTTGACTCTCTTGTCTCCTCATCAAAAGGGGGGGGGGTCACAGAGGCTCACTGAAGATACTGTGGCAATCCAAATCTGACATCTCTGCTGTGAGACAAACGACCTAGGATCACACCCAGTACTCATCGGATGGTCATGCCACTGGATATGAAATATCCAGTGCCATGATGCAGTGCAAGGCACATTCAAAGTAAAGTCTAAGGATCCATGAGAACCCTAAAAGAGGGGAAGTTAGAAATGAATGAAAAGAAGTCAGAAATGCTCTAACCAGGAAACCAATGTTTAAAAATCAGGATATCACCAAAACAAAAGCCAAAACAACAACAACACACACAGGACATGACAAGCTGGGTCCAGGAAAGGAATATGGTGTGTTTGAAGGAGCAAGTGAAGAGCATTGTGTAAAAGAACAGAGAAAACTGAGAGGAGACAAAGCCAGGGACGGGGAGAGTGAAACAAAGTCCAGGTGGGCTTTCAGCATCTTTCAGCAATATAGGCCCAGGGTTTAGAAGGTGGCCACAGTTATCCAGAGGGATAGCAGCTGGCCTATGGGAGTTAAAAAAACAAAACAAAACAAAAACACATGGAGAAGTAGTCAAACTGTAAGAAAAATGGCAAGACCAATGATCAACACAATTATTCTATTATTTGATAAAAGGTAATTAGATACCAAGAACAGTGCTGATTCAATTTATGATACTATTTCTCACAACAGCCTTGGGTGATGCATATGTGTGGTCTTCATTTTACATGTGTGGAAACTGGAACTCATGAGAGATTAAGTCACCCAACTCCCTTAGTCACATCATGTAACTGGCATGTGTGTACAGCAGGACCTATATAAACTCTCCATGCCCTGCTGTCAACTTGACTACTGCTGGAATTACTCTCTCTCTCTCTCTCTCTCTCTCTATATATATATATATATATATATATATATATGTGTGTGTGTGTGTGTGTGTGTGTGTGTGTGTGTGTATACATGTATATATAGCTTATAAGTATATATAAATATGTATATATTTATTCCTCTCGATAACTCTCACTTACATAACTGTCTAGTTCTACTACAGTTTCCTGCCCACACCAAGAATAAGAACAGCTACTATACGGAGCCAGGAACTGCGTGAGACATGTTTATATCCACTATGTTTTGAAGTCTTCTCAAGAGCTGTGAGATATGAAGCTCCTCTTTACAGCTTGGGAAACTGAGGCAGAGTCAAGCCAATAGCAAGCATGAACATAAAAATTCCAGGCTTGGAAAGTCACAGGACTGGAACCAGAGATGTGAGATGGCTCTTCCTCGTCAGTTTGGATGGTTATTAATTAAGAAGTGAAACAATGTAGTACCACTTTATCTGAGGTCCATGTAAAGCCTTCAGAAAAAAAAAAAAAAAAAAAAAAAAAAAAAAAAAAAAAAAAAAAAAAAAAAAAAAAAAAAAAAAAAAAACGCAAAACTGATGCTACTTCTGCAATCGTTGTTATAATCTCTGCCTCACAGTGCTGGGAGTCCTCGATGCATATCACTGCATGTCCCCTCACACTGACAGCTTATAAAGATGCAGATAACCTTACCTACAAGTAAGAAGTGTGGACAACTTCTACCAAAATGGGCAGAGGAAATGGAATTTAAGTGGTCCATGGGGAGGCAGAAGTGTTCCCAAAATGTAAGCTGAAAGTATCAACACCTGAAGACTGAAAACCAATGCTGTTCTCAACCAAAGAGGTCTATGCTGAGTTCAACAATACAGGGCTGGGGATGTAAGTCAGGGCTAGAGCCCTCTCCTAGCATGTGCAAGGCTCGGGCTTCTTTGCCCAGAACTGTAAAAATAAGTAACAATATAAACAAACAAACAGCACAGAGAGAATGTGCAGAACAGGAGAGAGTGAACTACACTCCTGAATTCCCAGTTGCTCCACCAGAACCCTCCCCTTCAAAACGCCACGCAGCAATAAAGCCCAAATGCTTTTTACATTGTCCACTGAACCTATCAAAGGAGAAAAGGCTTTTCTGTTGGGCCAAAAGGACTGCTCTTTTCCTACAATCTAATTGCTCCCCTGAAATCACTAATGAAGGATCTTTAGTATAACAGCAGATGTATCGATAAACCATCATGTATGATTTGTGGATNCTTCAAAACGCCACGCAGCAATAAAGCCCAAATGCTTTTTACATTGTCCACTGAACCTATCAAAGGAGAAAAGGCTTTTCTGTTGGGCCAAAAGGACTGCTCTTTTCCTACAATCTAATTGCTCCCCTGAAATCACTAATGAAGGATCTTTAGTATAACAGCAGATGTATCGATAAACCATCATGTATGATTTGTGGATATTGACTTCCAAGCAAGCAAACAAACAAACTTCTCTAAGAACGTGCAGTGTGTACAAGTTTAAAAACAAAACAACAACAAAAGCTACTTGGACAAAATGGCTGATCCAGAGACCTCCCTGTGGGCCTGTGCTACAGTGACAGGGCAGCTGTCCAGCTTCACACTTAGATGCGGCCTGAAACTGGTTTGAAGAAAATGATAAAATTAGATATGTTTTGTTTGAATGAAAAATACCCTACAAATTCTAGCATACTGCTATTAGAAATGTCATCACTTACACGGACAGATGGTTCAGAGAACTCAGATCTCATGTGTTAGAAAGAGAACTGAAAGGAAGTGAACTCTCCAGCAGCCCCTGCAGCCTCTGTCTAGGAGGTCCCAGTCCCTCCCTTCGCTTTAACTGGGCACCAACTAAATATCCACAAATCATACATGCCATTACTTGTTGTGGCAACTAGAGAAGGTAGGATGTTGAGCTTATTGTTTGGGAACAGATGTGACCTAAGCAAAAAGTCAGTCTGCCTTGGGTTTTGTCTAAAGGGATTGTATGGAGCCTCACCTCACACCTGCAGTGCATTCAGGTGGCCCAGAGCCTTTAACACCAAAGTCATTTCAAGAAAATCCTACTAAAAGCAAACAAACAGACAACAGCAGCAACAATAAGACCTTCAGATTAGGTGCTATTTTTAGACCAAGAACTATATAAACCATAGCCTGAAATAAGCTGCAATAAAACCCAATCTTCAAATACAAAATTTAGATTTTTCCCCATAACAATGCATTTTATTTATGATGTACGTGACTCTTGAATCTAAATAAATGGGTATGGTACGTACATGAAGAAAACTACCAGAAAACACAGATGTTCTAAAAATATGTGGGCCCGGAGAGATTTCTCAGTGTTAGGAGCACCGGCTGCTCTTGCAGAAGATCTGGGTTCGATTCCCAGCATCCATAGTGGCTCACAACCACCATTAACTCCAGTTCCAGGGGATCTGATGCCCTTTTCTGGACTCTGCAGGAACCAGGCATGAACACAGTGTACAGATATACATGCAGGCAAAACACCCATACACATAAAAAAACAAATTTTAAATTCAAATTTAAAATGTGTAAAAGTATATTTATATTTTTTAAATCCTCTTTTGAAATAAGACTGATTTACTATAGATGTGTATGGAAAAATCATTTTTTAAAATAAATGAGGTAACACAAAGAATGAATGAACACACAACACTCTATATTTTCTTTAATAATCAGAGTATTCTACATTAGGCTTGGTTTAAAGAGGTGTTAAATGGCATCTGTTGAACCAGGCCAGAAACCTAAGAAGTATTTTGTAGCTATCAGAAGGCAGGACTCTGGAACACTGTTGGCTGCCTGTGGATCTTCGATATTTACACCGTTGCTTTCAGATCTGCCACTGTTAGATACTTCCTGGCACCCTCCTAGCAGTATAGTAGCTCTTGAAAAGGAGTCCCAGCCACTGTCAGCCACTGTCTGCCAGGAGTCCCTCACCCGACTCCTGTGGTTGCCTTTTCCATCATGCCAAAGAATAAAGGCAAAGGAGGCAAAAACAGGCGCAGAGGTAANAACTCAATGAAACGGACACATTTGGACCTGGGGATGATGATGAAATCCTGTTTGATGATATTGGTGATGATGATGAAGAAGACATTGATGATATATAACCTAATTTAAGCATGTTACATTCCAAGTTCTCTACAGATTGCTCTACACAATTGGCATCTTGAATTTCAACTGTTAAGTAAATCCTCATTTGGCATACATGTGGCTTATTTATGTAAATTGATGAATTTTATCTTTTGAAGTATTATATTTCTTTGAAAATTAAAGATGTTGAATTATCTTAAGTGACAAAAAAAAAAAAATATACTAATACATGTTAATACATGTTAAATGGCATTTGTTAAAATATACTAAGTTATACAAGGGAAAATGTGTTCCTGGGAGTAGCAGAGAAATCTATGCAAAATACCAAATATAATAAATGTAAACAAAAGATGAGCCAGACAGACTTCTCCTGGGCAGTTCCCCCAAAAGAAGTTCCTACACTCCATGAACACCAATATCATACACTAATGATCACTGGCAAGGAAGCCAATGCCCAAGACTGTTAATAAAGAGATTAAGTAAAATGTGGCCTGTTCAATCCTGTGTAGTCTTCTGTAACCCACAGCAGCAGAAATCACAATTTAGCTGAATGGTAGTATATATCTTTAATCCCTGTACTCAGGAGGCAGAGGCAGATAGATCTCTGAGTTCAAGGCCAGCCTGGGTTACTGGATGAGTTTCAGGAGATCCGGGGTTACACAGAGAAACCATGTCTTGAAAGAAATAGCCAGAGAGAGAGAGAGAGAGAGAGAGAGAGAGAGAGAGAGAGAGAGAGAGAGAGAGAGAGGGGTATCATCTACTGGTACATTCTGCAGCACAAACAAATCTCACAAACTCTCTGCTACATCAGGGAAGCCATTGAGCAAAAAACAAATGCCATGAAGTTGAAACCAGGGTATAAATACGTCCCAGTGACAGAGGACAGCCTGCAGTTTCTTCCCGACTGAGAGGCGCACAAAGGAGTCGTCTACAGTGATGGAAGCCTTGTTGCTATTGACTGGGGCCGTAGCTTTGCTATTTCTTCATATGTGGATGCATCTCCATGTTTGCCTATTACCTTGACAACTCAACTAGCAACATGAGCTGGAGACATGACAGGTGGCTCTCAGTCGTCCTCACTCACCACAAAGGCAAACAGACCAGACACAGAGCATCAGGCACTCTTTNCTACAGTGATGGAAGCCTTGTTGCTATTGACTGGGGCCGTAGCTTTGCTATTTCTTCATATGTGGATGCATCTCCATGTTTGCCTATTACCTTGACAACTCAACTAGCAACATGAGCTGGAGACATGACAGGTGGCTCTCAGTCGTCCTCACTCACCACAAAGGCAAACAGACCAGACACAGAGCATCAGGCACTCTTTATAATGAGCTATCTGGCCAAGGCAGTAAGTCAGAAAGTCACCTGGCCACCTGGCCTACTGTAAAAACAAACAAAGCCTTAATAAGAGGTCACACTTTTAATTATAGGCTTGATGCCAGATTTGTTAGATAGAATAACACACACCCTCTTTTAATTAAACAAATCACCTAAATAGACACTTGTTAAAAAAAAAAAAAAAGAAGAAGAAGAAGAAATCTAAAGGATGCTATACTGCATCCTTCCTTGTTCCTTCTCACAGGAACAAGAACATATGGAGAGGCCAGATACCTCCAGGGGTCCTCTTAGGTGGGGCTACTTCAGTAGAGGCCAAAAGCTGTGGAGAGTGAAGTAACTAGAGGAGGAAGCAGAGGTGATGGCCACCTGATGTCACTGAATCCTACATGTCACCATTGTGTCAACAATGCCCTGGGAGGACAATGTCAAAAGCCTAAATCCCCATTTGGATGTAAGCATTGTGGATAAAATGATGAAATTCCTGTGCTATTTCTGTGGCTAACTAAATAGGTGTTGCCTCAACTACAACCAGAAAATACTCAAAAGTTCCTGATGATGACATGGAGAGCTTTATAAACAAAAAACACCATACCTGAACACAAAATATGAACTAAATATTTTCAGTGTCAACTGTTCAGATGAGCTAACTGAAGCTCTGAATACAATATTGAGATTTATTTCCAGTACAGCCATGTGTTTTTTTTTAATGATAGGAAACTGTTCTGAGAAATGCGTTGCAAGAAATACTGTGCTCACAATACAGTTGCTATGTGCACTAGAATTAAGACAGCTCCAGTGTCACCAAGTGACACTCTTATAGGACCACTGTCATGTATGTGGCCCATTACTGATCAAAGCATCCTTGTGCACCATGTGGCTGTGCTGTGTGGTATGAGGCTTACATACCATGTATAGATGGATATATGAGAAAAGTAACTTCTGCTGTGTACTGGGTTTTCTTGTAAAGCACACTTGATACATATCACACCAGATGATGTTACTTCTCAACCAGGATCAGATATCTCCAACCCTGAAGAGTATGTTGGCATATCTAGAAAGATACTATGGACCACCCCACTGGGTGGGGTTTAGATATACACTAGACAGGGATGTTCTGTGGTACACTCTGACACAGAGAGCAGCCACCATCAATAAATAAGCACCCGAGGCAAGGGATGGAAGTTTTGAGATCAAGAAATGGCCCAGGATAGCCCAGATGGGCCAAATGCAAAGATTCCAGAAGGTCCATTAGCAACTTAGAAATGTTAAAGACTTGAGTGAACTCGGGGATGGAAACAAAACTAGAACAAAAGCAAAATATGCATATAGAAAATACTTTAAAACTCTTTCAAATGGAGTTAAAATATGCAGTGCTATTTATTTCATTAGCCGGAAAAATGGAACCATCTGAATCTATCAATGGCCACTTACATGAATAAACTATAATCAAATCATGCTATGAAACATTCTGCAGCAAGCAAAAACGGTGACTTTTTAAAAAATTAATTAAAATATAATTACATCACATCTTCCCTTTTCTTTCCTCCTTTCAACCCCTCCCATGCCCCTTACCCCCTCTCAAATTGATGGCTTTATTTGTTTTACACACACACACACACACACACACACACACACACACATTAATCAATCTCTTTACTCAGTGCATTGAGCCTTGGCTACCTTCCTGCCCTGAGCATCTCTGTGCATGGCTCATGAATTATTATTAATACATATACATTATTGAGATATATATATACACACACACACACATACATACATACACACACATATACACACACACGCTAATGTATAAGCATACATATAACTACAGTCTACTGAATGGAAGCCACTTGGTGTTGCTTGTGTGCCTACCACCTCATGGCTGACCACTTTGTAACTGTATTCCTGTGTTTAAAGCTGAGGGAACATCATAGAAGAAAGGGTGAAAAATTTGTAGAAGCCAAAGATCTGGGAAGTCTATGGTGAGACAGCTCCAAAATAAATAGCATCACTGTTACAGCCTGAGCACACGCCCCTAAAAGCAGAGATGCATGAGCTTCTCGCAGGCTATGGTGTTCACATGGGGAGGGACTGTTGGTACAAAGCAAACTGTCAATGCCGATTTCTTTGAAAGAACAGGATCTGAGAAGAGAAGGAATGAAGATAACTCTAGAAAGTAAACTTGGGCTTAGGAAAGGGAGAGAGGTCACAGGAAGAGGGGAAGGCAGCACATGAAAGTGTGCAGGAAAGCATTGTGTTGTTCCTGTTTTCACCAGCCAGTGCTGCTGTTGGTCAAGTTAGTGCAGGAAAGCAGGGAAATGAAACCAGGAACAGCGCTCCAAACATCTGGCCAGTGGCTCGCGGTCAGGCCCTGCCAAAGAACGGCACGGCTGGGCAGGTCTCCTTTGGCCTTGCTGCCTTTCATCTTCTTCCATGCTCATTTGACAGTTCTGCATGGGAGATTGGTGGGATCAAGGATAGCCATACCAACACAGAGATCTGTCTCCCCTCGAAGATCGACTCTCAGCACACAAGATCCTCCTCAGCCAAAGCTCATTTCCAAAACGTTCTCTCTGTCCCTGATCCCAAGTAACTAGAGCCTCCTCCAGGTCTGCTGACTGTTACTCAAAGCATTAGGCCATACTTCCCAGGTCCTAAGGCACAAATAAAGGGGACTCAGCGTGCAACACACAGGCATCTCTAACAATGCACACACAGTTATACACACACTTGAACACTGTGATGGGTGTAGCTGTGTTTAAAACAGAGTTGCTATGTTTCCTACATACTCTGGATATAGGAAGCCTACCTTAGGATAATAGAGTAATAATGTTTACAAGATTAAAGATCTGAAAACTTGGGCCAGTTTGAACTTTCAAACAGCCAAGACACACACTCACTCTCTCTCTCTCTCTCTCTCTCTCTCTCTCTCTCTCTCTCTCTCTCATATATATATCTTAGCAGTGTGTGCTTCTTAGCACATGTGTGCAGGTACACATGAACATATACCCATACATGTGGAAGCCAAAGGAAGGTGTCAGGTGTGCTGTTCTACCATGGTCTATCTTATTCCTTTGAGGAAGGGTCTCCCTTTGAATATAGAACTAGACTGTCAGCCAGCAAGCCATACTGGTCCTCATATCTCCAATTCCAGAGCACTGGGTTATACTGTGGGATTTAGGTTGGTACAGGGGACTTTTAACTCAGGTCCCCAGGCTAGCAAAACAAGTGTTCTCACTCACCATGTTAGTTACTCTACTGTTGCTGTGATAAAACACCAAGACAACTTTTGGAATGAAGAGTTTATTTGGAATGAAGAGTTATTATGGTTCCAGAGGGCTAGAGTCCATAAAGATGGGGTGGAGGCGTCAGGCAAGTATGGAGAACGGAGCAGGATTCAGAGCGCTCACATCCCAAACCGAAAGCACAAAGCAGAGAAAGCGAGCTGGGGCTAGGGTGAGGCTTTCTGCTCTCATGGCCACTCCCTAGTAACACACTTCCTCCAAAAAGGATGCACCATCATACCTCCCCCAACAGTGCCACCACCTGGGGACTAAGTCTTCAAATGTCCAACCCCTTAATACAAGTTCTCATGTTGTGCTGACCCCCAACCATAACATTATTTTGTTGCTACTTTATAACTGTAATTTTGCTACTGTTATAAATCATAATGTAAATATCTGATACAGGACCCCTGTAAAAAGGTCATTCAACCCTCTAAAGGGGTCACATCCCACAGGCTGAGCAGTGGTGCACTAAAGCCTCTCCCCATCCCCTAGCCAAGACCTTTATAGTTTGTTGCATAACCATTCTCAACTTTCCCTCAAGAGGTCACCCTTGGGTCCCTGGGTCCTTTACTATACAGAATTGGATTTAGATGGTTTGCACATGAGAGACTGACAAAACATGAATGTTTTTCTTGCTTACAAAATAATGATATATTAGCATACTATTAATCCAGTGCCAGTGAAAGAAACTAGGAAGATATATTTATCTGTCTGAATTACAATCTCAGAGAACCCCACCCACAACCCTGTGAGGAGATGGGTGGCTTGGGGAGCCCTTTGGTGGCTCTGGAGCCTTCTTTCACACCGGAGGTGAATGACTGCTGTGGAAGCTGGATTTCACAGTCCTCTCCTGGGGCTGCGAGGGCAGGTGCCAGTCACAGCCTCTCCCCTTCTCTGCTGCTGGCTTGAGACCCACCATTCACATCTGAAAGTTAAAGTGTCTACATTTAGAATATGACTCACAGGACAGAATCTGTTGCCTGCCAGACGGCAAAGGGAACAGGGAGTGTCAGGCTGTGTTCCTATAGAGATCTGTGGTCACAACACAGTCAGACCTAAGACAGACAGAACACGGAAAGGCTCTAAAAGGTGACTCTAGAAAGTGAGAGGTGCAGAGCTTGCGGACAGAGGACCTGGCACGGGAGGAGGACATGGGGGATGAAAGAGCTTGATATTTCAAACACATAAATACTGAGAACCAAGAATATAAAGAACCAAGAATGGAGGGATGGAAGATAAACTCCCAGCTGCTTCCTCAAACACATATGTGTCATAAGCACATGACACAGAAAGCAGACGGAGGAGTATTATTTGGGTAGAAGCAAGGAGAACAATGGGGGGATGAAGGAGGGGGAGGGTGCCGTTCAAGTAACATGAGGGGAAGTACAGAAATACACAAATGTTATATCAAGACCCTTCAAGAACGTTAATTTTAAAACTTCCTGAGCTTTGCACATGAGGATGGATTCCAGGACAAGAAGCTAGCCAGGGAGACCTGTGCTCTGAGTTGCTTACCCACCTTTTAACACTACATGCCATCATATGCTGTCCCTAGCAGACTGAAGGTACATGTGAACATTTATGTCTGTGAACTATGTACAGTATGTGAGCTCAGGGTATATAATTCCAAAGATGTCTCAATTTCCAAATAAGGCCCTTAAGTTAGTACCAGGAAACAAAGAGAATTAACTAGAATTGAGATTTTAAAGAAAGCAGGCAACGGGAAATTTTACTATCTTAACCTCATTTTTCTTTGTTTTGCTGTGTGTGTGTGTGTGTGTGTGTGTGTGTGTATGTGTGTGTTATGTATACAGTATATATGCAAGTGTATACACAGGTGCATAAACTTATGACTCACAAAGGTTAAGGAATGTAAGGTATCCTGCTCTATTCCTCCACATTACTCTCTTGAAACAGGTTTCTCACTAGAGCGAGTCCTGAGAGCTGGCTGATGGCTGATGCTCCTATCTCTATCCCACACAGTGCTCAGATCACAAGCACACATAGCCATGTTGGACTTTTAATGTGGGTAATGTGGATCTGAACTCAGACCCTCATGCCTTCAAAGCAAGTACTTTTTTTTTTCAACTTTTATTAGATATTTTCTTCATTTACATTTCAAGTGTTATCCAGAAAGTTCCCTGTATCCTCCCCCCTCCCGGCCCTGCTCCCCTACCCACCCGCTCCCACCCCTTGGCCCCGGCGTTCCCCTGTATTGGGGCATATAAAGTCTGCATAACCAAGGGGCCTCTCTTCCCACTGATGGCCAACT